>JAINUG010000030.1:4920359-5319272 GCA_029706075.1 Aldrovandia affinis | reverse complement strand
TTGTCCATTACAATCGCTGGTCGAGCTGTAGAGAAGACCAGCTTGTTGAGGTAATGTTAGATGTTTTTTTTGTGGTTTTTTTGCATTTAGCAAACACTCTTATCCAGAGTGACTTACACCGTTACAAATTTCTTTACATACAATCCATTTATACAGCTGGATATTTACTGAAGCAATTCAGGTTAAGTACCTTGCTCAAGGGTACAACGGCAGTGCCCCTCCTGGGATTGAACCTGCAACCTTTGCGTTACCCAGTTCCTTAACCATTATGCGAACAATGCCGCCTGGTGTAACATTAGCATCAGTGACCGGTGAAAAAGCCATGGACAAAGTGCAATTCGTACGGCAAATTTTAATTTTGTCATTGTTTTTTGCTACGGATGTGATCTTCCAAAGCCTTAAAACCTCTGGAGCCATAACCGACAATATCTGAACAATACGTGTAGAATATTTTGCCAGGAATATCAACTTTTTTACAATATTCACCCACTGTCACTTCGGTAGTGTTCCCATTGGCTGAAACAGTTTTTTGTCCAGCCAATCCCAATCGGCGAAAAGCAGAAATCAGTGTATCCATGGAACTCTTTCATCACTGCAATAAGAGAATGCTGAAAGCTGCAATTTAGAGATTGAGACAAAAAGCATTTTTGTCAGTTTTCAGTCTATTTTTTTTTCCCCCTCTGAATTAATGAGATTTAAATAATATGCTTGTGCTGTTAATCTTCATTTGGTTTCCAAATGTAAGCCTTTCTTCCACGCAGTGATTTGACACTATTCTTAAGAAGATTGTAGCACAAGGCATCCTATCAATTGCATGCAGTTTAAAAGACTAGAACAAACTGGCCTTGACAACGGGCAGAAGTCAAGTTAAAAAATAAACAAATAAACAAATAAAAATGACTAACCTTTCTATTTGGTTTATTGGTGTTGTGTCTACAATGGCATCAATTTTATTGTAGTTTTACTGATCTCTAGTGGTGATATTCTTGCAGTGGGCCCAAAGGGCTCATCTACATTCTATAAAGATCAGTGAATCTGTGCAGCACTAATCCCAGAAAAGCAGGTCTGTGATGTAACAATGTTCCGGGGACCTCTCGCAGTAGAAAGGAGGCACACTGTTACAGTAACATACACTACAAATACTAAATAAATACACTACTAAATACACTACTTTACTAGAGACATGTTTGTCATTGGACATGTTTGCTATAGGCAGACTGTAGGTGTCCAAATGGCCAGAGGCTTGTGTGTGAAAATGAAGCCAATGAAGCCCTCCCTCCCTGGATGGGTAATGTGCCGCCTGCAGGGCTGCTGGCCGCGGCACTGCCACTACCAGGATCCCATGCCAGGCCCTGGGTCACTTTACCACACTGCGAAACTGCGCTTCATCAGGGCGGGCCACCTGACCACCATCACCCACCCGTTTGATAATAAGACAAAACCATATTTCATAAGCTCTGCACATACTGCACCTGGACCACTCTTCTGAAGTCGGTGTTGACTCTGTCTTTCTCTTTACAGCCCTGACATTGATGAATATATGAATATATCTCCTTGCCTTTGATTTGCAAACCCATGGGTCCTGTTGAGAAGTTCACAGGACCTTCCTACCGTACGTGCAACAGGACACGTTCATGCTGAAATCCAATTATGCACCTTATGGTCAACGTTATGAAACGCACACAGGCGAGGAGCCATGCAAATGCCTACAGATACACACGTCAAACATTTATCTGCCTAACATGTGCATGTTGGAAACTCAACACATGGCAGGCAGCGTTATGTGATGCAGCATTTCTTCATGAACTAGCAGTCTAAAAGAAGTACTCATCTGTGGGATAATTGCTTGTTCATGGAAGCATGATTATTGTAACACACAAAACATAATTCATAAAACGAATCATAATATGTTGTAGATCCCATTAACTTTAATGCTGACTTCACGCATCCTTGGCATGCAGTTGAACAAGGTTATGCCCCAAGTAAAATGGTGTACCAAACCCTTAAATGGCCATTACAATTGCCTGAGCATCTTGGAAGTTTTCCATGTTTCAGCAATTACACAAGTGTACATAGGCTTGCCTCCCCGCCACAACCTCTGCTTTTGTGCAGCAGTGCTGAAGCGAGACGAATGCAATCCTCCAATGTATTCATACTACAAGCACAATGCACCACAGTGAGGTGAGTGGAGTCGCAGCGAGGTGAGTGGAATCAGTGAGGTGGGCGGAGTCACAGTGAGGTGGGTGGAGTCGCAGTGAAGTGGGCAGAGTCACATGAGGTGAGTGGAATCACTGTGAGGTGGGTGGAGTCGCAGTGTGGTAGGTGGAGCTGCAGTGAGGTGGAGCTGCAGTGAGGTGGAGCCGCAGTGAAGTGGGTGGAGTCACAGTGCGGCGAGCGGAATTACAGTGAGGTGGGTGGAGTTGTAGTGAAGTGGGCGGAGTCACAGTGAGGTGAGAGGTATCACAGTGAGGTGGGCGGAGTCGCAGTGAGGTGGGGGGGAATCACAGGGTGCCTGATAGTGGGAGATGATGAACCCTTGACAGAGCTAGCCACCCCCATCACCAGCAGAACAAAGCCAAATTGTTTCACCACTGCACTTGCAGTCATCGTCAGAAAATGGTATGTTTTAATTGATAGCAATCGATAGCATGATTGATAATTTTCCAGTCTTTTAAGCATATCGGTGAATGATAGCAATGTATGTCATTGCCAAATCACCTAATCACCTTGAATCAGACTGAAAATTGTGCAGTTCATTATTTTGAAATAAATTAACCCACAGATATACTGTAGCCCCATATATAATCCACAACCTTGAGCAGCAAATGGTACCAAGCCCTCTGTCTTGATTCAGTAATATTTCACATATTACTTTCTGAGGGATGGAATCAGACCCTTAGTGCTTAGACTTGTCTGCGCACAGAGAGTCACAACTGTCCACCCAGCACACTGCTGTTCAAATCTGAATAGCTATTTCTGTGGGGATAACTTGTGTCAAATGATGATGGCTGGAATGTTTTCCAAGCTGGTAATTCAGGCATGATTAAATAAGAGAGTACAGAGTATGTGGTGAATATTTGACCATCTTAACCAACATGTTAAGGAGACTCTCACACTATCCCATACCCAGAGCTCCCAAATTATTTGTTTGAATGCCTGTACACCCAAGACTGCACATGGCCTTGTTTTTTATGCTTTTACCCTCTTTTGTTTCCAAATTTGGAATACCCAATCATATTCTCAATCCAAGCTACAACCCCTGCTATCAATCCAGGAGAGCGCGCAAGATGCGTGATGTCAGCCGCCGCTTCTTTTCACACTGCAGTTCACACGTTAATCTTGCACGGGCCTTGGAGTCGGACAAAGATGTTTCATGTTCTGCTTTATACTGGAACACTATGGGTGTCCCATTGACATGGGGGGTTGCTGATGCGCGATGAGACACAGACAATCCAGCCTGCTGAATCCCTCCCTCTCTGGACAATGGTACTGCCAATTATGCATCGCCCGACTTGCTGTCGGCACTGACACGGTCTGGACTCAATACCAGAGAGCGGGGCTCATTCACACCCTAAAACAGTCTATGAGCCACTCAGCAGCTCCTGCACCTGGTTTTCTTCTTTTTACTGTCATCTTTCAAATCCCAGATAATGCATCTACAGGCCTATCAGAAAATGTGATGGATTTGACATTAATTTAAATCTACATTACCATCTCCCAGGAAAGGGACATTTCCTGCCTGGTGAGTGGCAGAACAGAATCCTCCGTTCCCGTTCCCCTGGGTTGATCTCCCATGCTAGCACGCTCACGAAGGGGTTCGTCGGCGTCATTTGCAACATCTTCCAGATCTCATTTTGGGCCCTGGTCTCCCTGTCACTGTCTCCTGCTGGGGAATGAATAGCTCCCATCCCCTTCTCCTTCCTCCTGTGATAAGTGGAAGACTGGTGTCGACCAGCGAAAAGGAAAAATGGGTCCCTGGCATGAATTAAACATAATGACTGGGATGAGGACTCAATGGAAGGCACAGTGCCTTTACAAATCGAGCCATCTAGTTTTTAACCTGACTTCCCAGTAATTCCGATCGACAAAATTTTAATGGTGTTATTTTTTTGACAGAGTGAATCATAAAGCTTTGGTTGGGGATATATACTGTATGGGCAGAAGTGGCATGGTTCATGCAGTACAAGTACACAGTACACTAAAGCAAAGCTTAGAAAAAGCTCAGAGGAGTTCTAAGATTAACCCCCTGAGGTCGACGGGAGCGGCGCCGCTCCCAGCAGCAATAAAAGTATATTACTATTTCTAACGTCGCAAGGTTTTATCATACACACGCTGCAAAAACATTGACAGAAACCTTAGAATCGTGACTTTCAGATTTGAGCACTGGCAAATAATATGAGATTTTTTAAATTCGGTTAATTAGACCAAAAGTAAACCTTGCCTTTTACTCTGTTTTTACCTGTTAGTACCGTCCCCCTTCTATTGACATGGTAACTAGGTGCTAGTCTCGAGGGAGGGGCGTGGGGCCATGTGTGAAATCGCAGCGTAAACAATGTCCCAACATTATATCGCATCTTTGTCTGTGTTTACGGTTGCGATCTGCCAGCAACAGACGGTGTATGCTGATATTTATTTTATTTCCAAATATATGAATTCCGCGTCTTGTGACGCTATACGGAATCATTGCGAACTACTGCGAATAATTAACAGGAGGATATTTAACCAGCTGGCATTCTGTTTCGGCGCTTGGACATTATCTAGCTTAGCTTGATAGTACCTATTGTGATTAATGTTTCTTGCCTCTCGAGAACTTGTTTGTTCGTGTGCTTGTTGTTGTTTAGATTCCCAGCGTTTAGTTTATACCACGTTTTTGGATACGTGGATTTACCTGTTTACTTTGATTTGTTTGTTCCTGTTCGTTGGTTTTGTTTTGTTTGTCTTTCCGTGTCTTCGCAGACACGGATTTTGCTTTAACGTTTAACGATAAATATCTTAAACCCAGAAACGGGCTACTTTTGATCATGTGCCTGTGTCCACTGCCAAACACTCTGGATGTTGGCAAATTGGCTTCTGTTGGTTGCAATAAATGTGTACTCTGCAAGATGTCGGGAAACAGCGGTTTGTGACGTTCCCTTGTGTCTACAGTTGACCAGAAACTGTTTTGAGAAGTGGCACCAAAGACTGTGAAAGAACAGATTGTCTCACCATGTTTTAATTTGGAATGTTTTGTATATAGTTTGTTTTCAATGAATCTTCCCAAATGAAAAAAACTTTCTGCATGGCTCACTGACTATTGCTTACTCTGATGGCTTTTCTCTTTGTCTGACGGCCTTTGAGAGAGAGATGGCCCATCTGACAGATTTTACAGGTGTGGACAAGCCTCAGGTGTGGATCATGAATATTCTTGAAATTAGCATATAGCCCTCCCACAGCCTGAAATAAATGTGACCAGTTCTGATAAAAACAGGTTTTTAGCTATTTAGATCTCAGATGTGCTAAACTATTTTCACACCCTTACATAAACAAGACCTTGATGAACAAACGCATATTGGCAAAACAATTCGTCACTATAGTTTAGTGTGTGCTTTCACAACTTTTGTGACGGCAGAAAAATTTACTCTTTATAACTTGTGTGTTTGTAGATCTATTTACAAGCTGCATATGATACTGACCAAACTATTGATGGCATATAAATGTAGCTGTGATTGTCCTTCAAATAAAAATATCAAACACTTTGGAGTAAGTGTGTGTTAAGTTGATGAAATTGAGATAAATATCAGACCATGCCAAAATCAAAAACCTCCTCTAAGCTTAGCATGGACCTCAGAGGGTTAAGTGATTGGCCTTCCCAACCACGTTGCAGAAATGACAGACGGTCAAGGCATCCCATGTAATGGTGTTCATGCCTCAGGTGCATAATTGTTTTCGCACTCTACACCACAGCTTAATTGGCTGATTGCCCTTCTGGCTGGTCCATTCACAAATGTTCATTAATGGCTGTGACCTCCTGTATCGTCCAATCAAGGACGCTCATGAGAGTGTAATGACCTCTGACATCAGTACCACGTGTCCTGTGTGAGGTGCAGAATGATTTTTAGTGTACTCCAGTGCTATTGTTACACATCTTGTCAAAACCACCCAAACCTCTCCCACCTCAACCCCTGACATCCTACTACCCACCCAGTCTCTCAGACAGCCTGGTTCACATTCACACCGACAGCACACCTGCCAAAAACCCGGCCTTGACGCGCTTTGCCGGCACATCCGTTAATGCCAGCTGTCAAAAGGGGCCAAGTTTCAGGGAGTCCGTCTCTCGTTAGCGGAGTCACTTAGGGCTGAAGTCTGATGCATGGCCTCTTCCTTGGCGTTTTGCTTTTTGTGTGTGTGTGTGTGTGTGTGTGTGACATCGGCAAGCGGGAGACGGGATGTCAAAACACATGATACGGCATGGCCCCAGCACTCCGGCGGTAACGCCGCGGCGCAACCGATGAGCGATGGCACTGAAGGGGAGTCATCATCGCTGACAGGCGGTGGTCAAGGCAGCGGCAGATTGTCGGTGATCTATGGCTGTGACACCGTGGGGAGATGTGCCGGCCGCGAGCAGCGTGTCATGTGGGCTCCGCTCATTCATCACATCCAGCTCACAGTAAAAAAATCATTAAAAAATCGTCCTTTAATCACCGATTTCTAGGGTTGGGTTTTTTTTTTTTTCATTTTCTATTTTAATAGCATCGTTGCTGACACGTAACAAATTAAATGTATCAGGAAAATTGGTTATTGAGAAAACGGTGTGCGTGTATGAGTGTGTGTGTGTGTGTGTGTGCATGTGCAAAACAAGATGCACCAAATATATAGGCGCCGATGCCTCCAAGCTGGATTCTAGAGCTTGTGTCCTTGTTTCTGTGACAGAAATCAGGGGTTACCATCTATGTACACAACCAAGAAAAGGTAAAACTCTGCAATGCACTCTGGTGAGCATTGCGTCAGTAATGGAGAGTGTAACATTATAAATCCATCCATCAAAACTGTCATGTATACATGCTCACACCGGATCATTCTGAGGGCTTCATACATACAAACACTTTTACATTATTTCAATCACACACCTCTGGCGTCAACGTCTAGCTCTCCACACTGAGTCTCTGCAGGTGCAGGCGTAGCATTATGTGCAAAGACTAATTGGGCAAAATGGGGAACTCCACTGTTTCCCCTTCAAATATGCCAGGTGATGAGAATCGTGTAGTAGACGGGGGTGGCTCTGGCTACCTGAAATTTTAGAATCTGTGGTGCAGGCTCAGGTGAGTTCAGAGAAAGCTTGCTGTGTGTGAGGAAAAAAACATTGACATTTTGGGTGCAATCTAGTTGAAACACTGTCAGGAACACAGTAAAGCGTTCACTGTGTATTCAAATCCGAAGCCAAAAGGGATAAAATACACTCTGTCATATTAAGTATCAAGTGAGTAATGAAGTGTTGCACTGCCTCCTATTCATTACAATTGCAACTATCTCTGAACCTCGAAAACACTTTTTTTTGTTGTTCATTTGCAATAATTAAAAATAATGTCCCGCCCTCCCCTGTTACACTCATTAATTTGTTACAGGAGCTGTTGAAAACTTCTTTCAGAGTTTCCCATACCATTCTGCGGCATTTTGAGCACGTGAAACGAATACCGACCATGCAGAACATACAATATGAGAAAAAACTGAACCACCCAAGAAGCAAATACTAGAACCAATTTCTAATGATGTCTTCATCTTCTTCAATTCCCTGTCAACCCCTGCCCAATGCATGAGAGAAACATCACTCTCAGGAACATGTATAAGTCACACCCTTCCCAGGAACCTGTATATGTCAAAAAAGGCACAGGTTCACAAACTGTACTTTCTCCCCAGTGCTATTCTCTGCTCTGGCCAGCTGATGAGCCTGCTAGGTGGGGCGGTACTGTAACTCAGAAATATTCAGAATCTGTAGAGACTGCTGCAGTGACGGGCGTTCAGTACTAAAAGGAATGCCAGTCAAATCACAATAACAGTAATTATCAGTTTAAATGACAGCAACGCAGCTCTTTCAACGATCCTATGCTTATCTCCCTCAACACAGTCCTTTATTTTATTAACAACACAGATAAGGTCACACACTCACACTCTGTCCATTTATTCACCCCCCAAACCACACCCCCTGCCCCTTTTCAGTAGAACGTGAGTAGAGGAAGCGGTCTGGTAAAGCTACGGTCATAATCTCTTCTTGGAAGCTTATGGAAAAGTCCTGAATGCTGCTTAGGTCAGTATACAAGTTTATGTTCCCGTGTTTAGTTTGAGAAGAAAACAAGCCTCTGGAGGAACTGCCATGGCAAGGTTTGTTGTGAAAGGCTGTGCTCAGTACAACAAACAGGGGCGTGGTATTACCACCGGTGAAGCCAAGCTTCGTTAGCGGTCGTTAAGCTTCTCTTCGCCAACCCCTGTGACCTCAATTCATAAGATCTGAAGTCTGCCCAAATTTATCTCTGCAAAAACCCCTCAAGGATAACATTTCTTCCATTGCTTTCTCTGATAATGCAGTGAAAAAAATCCACCCCTATCCCCAAAAGAGGAAATCTGTAATGCTCTATCCTAACCTTGATCTAATCCTCAAGTGCAATAAATCCAATAAACATGGATTAAAATCTAAACTGTATGTAATTTGTATATATTTACTGCAGTAGATCACTCTGTTTCACTCTATACATGCAAACAATGTCCTGTACAGTCCCTATACCTGCAGTGTGACTGCATATTTCAGTCAGTGGTTATTGGATTATAAAAATTTGGATCAAATGCACTTCATTAAATGCTAATGCAGTAATGGATGTTTCACAAATTTTCCCCCTCCGGATTACCCTCTTTTTATGGAGTTCCCCTGGTGAGAAACACGCAAAACATGAAAAACTGTTTATCATGCGATATACATATAAATGCGATATACATACTTACCTGGCTTTAGGCACTTTGGGGTTCTATTTTTAGGCTGCTTTTTTACTAATGTTTACTAATGTTAGGAAACTGAACATATAGACAAAGGACATATGTAAGAACAAAGCTGCATATGCATAGGGTTTTTTCTAAATTGTCATTTTCTCAAAATTTGGTGGCCAATTGTACCCTTTTGAAATGTAACCACCCCCCCCTCGTACTACGAGCTCACCGCTGCAACTCTGGCACTGGCAGTGACAAAGGCGCCGAACCACCTCCTCCAAGATGGAACTTACCACACCGTCAACTGTTACTCCGATACACACAGAGCAACTTTTTCACGTGGCGGGCTCCCTGCTGGCTCCGTTACCCCTCCCCCTGGGGGCAGTCAGCCAATCGCCGCCCCTGAACGGGACTCTCGGACAGATAAATGAACTCAACAGAAATTGAGTCTAATTCTGGTTCTTAAACAATGTAGAAGGGCATCCAAACTTGTTCTCAATAAGCTAAGAGCTGGAGCGTTATAACATTCACATCACACTTGCTCAAGTAATCGATTATCTTGTAAGCATTACAACGAGCTATTAATCAATAGGAGTAGCTAATGGTGATCACAGGCTTTGCTTCATTTGCCAGAATAAAGCTGTAATCCACTCATTAGTTCTGACTCCTGCTGTCGAGATTGTGGGAAAAGCAGGCAAGTACTGTACTGTATATCGACTTGTGAATCAGGCGATACTAAGAAAACTTAATTTTTTCTCTTTTCCATTTCAATTGTTTGGTGCGATAAAGCATGCTGGATTCCATGGAAACGCACTAGAAAGGTTCTGAAGATTTCCATACCAGTTTGTGTCCAGTCCTACACATGTTCATATATGCACTTCAATTAAACAATGATTGAAATGTCTTATACACAAGAGAACAGAAGTCAGAAACAGCAAACCTGTGCTGAAGTTGACCAACAGTGGAAAAATATAACAAAGCCAGAGCAGTAAAACTTCACTTCAATTATATATATATGGCACAAAGTCTACAGAACACTATCTTAGGCATGACATAACAACATTCAACCTGTTGACAGCAAATTAAAGCGTATTACACATGTCATGGCACCAGTCATTACAGTTTATTACAAATTAAACAAGTTATAACACTGTCATAATGTATGCAGTGAATTAATACATGCACACATCTTGACACTTATGACATTTGTCATACACTCTAATAAGCTGTCATGACTTGTGACAAGTCCGACGGGCGGCTGTGTAGTGCAATGGTTAGGGAACTGGGCTTGTAACTCAGAGGTTGCTGGTTCGATTCCCAGATGGGGCACTGCCATTGTACCTTTAAGCAAGGTACTTAACCTGAATTGCTTCAGTAAAAATATCCAGCTGTATAAATGGATTGTATCTAAAGAAATGTCAATTGTGTAAGTGGCTCTGGATAAGAGTGTCTGCTAAATGCCTAAAAATGTAAAATGTCAAAATGAAAGGTGTTATATCACTCTTATAACAGGGTTATGTAAACTATGGCAATAGTGTTACTATTAACTAAATGAATTGCATTCCCAGAAAATACTTTTAAAGGGAATACGCATGCTAACAAGCCTTCTCAACGTAAAGGCTTTCCAGAAAAGATGCAGAAATGAAAATGAAAGTTCCGACAGAATCTGAGATTTTAAGCTATGAAACAGAGTTTGGGTTCACAGGATGACTGGTGGCAGATTCCCACAAGAACCAAGTAGTACGTCTTCAGTATCCCTGTTCACGGACAGGTGATAGTCCATGCCGTTTGGTGCATCCAAAACCAAAAGGAATACATTCATATTTCCCCAGCATGCAGTACAGTTCAGAACAGGTTCGACACTCCAAAAATGTTCAATGATGAGTCCAAAGTCACAGCGGAAACTTCAAAAAAATATATTCTGCTTCAAGCGGAAGAGTGGAGTCAGATATTCATATGAAAGCTTTTTTCCCATTTTCCTTAACTGGTCAGAGATAACTGATCTCTGTCCATCATGACAGATTGGATCGATATTAAAAGGGGTTTATTGGCAACCACTACAATGCCCTCTCCCTGGACAGCTGTTCACCATATTGCACAAAAAGAGCTAATCAATCAACCCTTTGATAAAGTCAGCAACTCAATCATGCCCTGTTCCTCAAAAAAGTTTAAATCGAGGAGAATGAGAATCACTGATTCGCATTGAAAAGAAAAGAGTTGCTCCAACAGGCAAATTGCCAATGCTGTAATTAGTGCAACCAAAGCCCTATCACCAAGCAAAATTTGCATGAAAATGTGTGTGTGTGTGTTTTGCGCTCTGTTGTGGTGGATTGAAATGTCAGCAGCAAAGTTTTCAGCTGTTATTGTCCTGGCCAATGCTCACATGGAAAACAGATAATACAGAGAACAGCTTTTGGTTCACTTAAAACATTCAGTATTTTGAAAATTAAACACAGTGCTGCACAAACGCACAAAAGAGAATGCCCGTAGCAGATCTCATGCTTAGTCCAACCAAAGGCTTTACCCAATGTTATTTTGTATTTTTACAGAAAACAAAATAAGGCACCCCTGAAATGATTTAAACATAAAATATAAATAGTAAATTATAATTAAACGTTAATATTTTTCAATGTGTGATTGGTTGCAAACCTACGGTTGGCTAAGTGGTTCACAACATTGTGAACAATGTGTGTCAAAAGCTATCGTGTCAACTTTTGACTATTAAGCAATCAAAAAGCCGGAATAGTGTTGGATTTTAACATGTGAACTTTTACATTACCTTGTGAACTTTTGCCATCAACTATGTAAAGTCAATTGGCCCAAACTAGCAATGTTACAGGATAACTATCTCATTACTGTCCTGTTGCTACATGAGCTATCTGTACTAGAGCCGCCACAGAGAGATTGGAAGCCATCGGTCACCTACATTTTCATGCTCCTTCACATCAGGTTGGTTTGTGGATAGGTAACTAACGTTAATGTTACTCAACTGAGCGGACTTAACTACCTATTTGTGAGTGGCTAGCTAGCTAACTAGCTAATACCAATGCCAATAAAGCCAATCATAACTAGCTCGCTAGCATACTTTACTAGCTAACAGTTGCTAGCCATGCTATTGTGAGATATGGAAATAAAATAAGCTAGGAAGGTAGTAGCATGGGTTAGTATTAAATGTGGGTTGATAACTAGCTGGAGTTGCAGGTGTGTTCGATTTCTCGTCGGTCGCTTCAGGGGAAAATCTATCAAAAGATAGGAGTGATTGTATTTTTAGTAGCTTAGGATAATATCACAATTTTGTTTTATGTATTGAATCAGTGTTAATTTGGCGATTTCACACATCTGCCACCAATGCTTTTCTCCCCTTTTTTATGAGAAAACATAACCATCCATTTGCTTAGCTAGCTAGCCAATAGTCAGCTAATTTAAGCTGGCTGGTAAGTATGCAATGTTAGCTAGCTAGAAGCGAACAGACTGTATTACCTAGTAGCAGTGGAGCTGGTAGTGCAGGGTTTTTGCCACTTTGTCAGGTTGTGCCAAATGGACTTGAGCAGCTGGAATCAAGGAAGGCTGTGTGTTTTGGTTTTCCTCCTATCAAAAATTGGTATCCTTAACAGCATTAAAAACACATAGCAATTTGCAGCATTGTATAATCTAGTTTGATAAAATGTATTGCCAAGTATTAAATCATAGTAAAAGAAAGGAAGTTGGTGTGCTTTCCAGGTTAAGCCATTTTACCATTGTTGTGAGTTCCAGTGAGTCCCAAGGCCTAATTAAATTTTTCCCTTACATTCCGTTATTTGTTCAAGTTCCTGTCAGTTTCATTTAGCTAATGTTAACTATTATGTTGATCATGACACAATCTTCTTTGCTAAAATAAGAGAGTCAACATGTTGTGATCCACTTGGCCAAACATACAAACCGGGGTACTGTGGTGTACCAAAACCTTTTTTAACCAGCCAGACACGCACAATTTTGTGATGTCTAGCTTAACAATATGGTTCAATTAAGGAAAAGAGTGAAGCACTACTACTGACAGCATTGTACACATTTACATCTTTGCATAATCAATCCCCCATCAATTATATTATTTTTGTTCAGTCTGCATCGTGAAATAAACAAATAAAAAAATTGTGGCCATTAAGCCCCTTGCTTTTCCCGACAGAAGTTTGGAGTGTCTGAGTGGGTAAGCTGTCTATCAGATAATGGAGGACTTAAGTCCAGGGCCTTGCATTGGGATGGAAGGGGCCTTCCAAATCTACCTGCAGCCAGCCTTGTTTTAGCAACCTGTCATCCATGTCCTCTTGGGAAATCTCCAAAGAGCAGCCGTGCTTATCAGTGTACTTTTCTGACTGCCCCCTCCCCACCCTGTCCACTTTAAATGACAGGAATAAAGAGAGCTGGTAATCTGCCCAGACTTTAACAAAATTAAACTCCCAGCTCCAGCATCCGGGGAGATTTCCTGCCCCTTACAATATTACGGTGGCACATCAACATCGACGGTGTTCGTGTCGTTGCCAAAGTCGAGCATTAATTGCACCGTTTTAAGCTTTCA
Source organism: Aldrovandia affinis (assembly GCA_029706075.1). NCBI lineage: Eukaryota > Metazoa > Chordata > Actinopteri > Notacanthiformes > Halosauridae > Aldrovandia > Aldrovandia affinis. Next base: position 5,305,768 of record JAINUG010000030.1, on the reverse strand, counting down.
AGAGCTGAAAAATGCTGGCATTTTTAAAACGGGCATATTCATCCTTATTTCAGGTAAAGTGTAAATCTGTGACAAAGCTAGTTATTTATTTATATACATTCGTTTTTTAGGGTATAATAACTAAATGCCTTGAACTGGCACTGAATTGGCTCAAACAAGAAAGAAACATTATTTGCAAAGAAATATGAATAACTAAATCAGCAATCCAAGGAAAAACATATTCTCAGTTTAGAATGGCTAAATCAAAGATTGTAACAAGACACTATTTATGACCACAGAATAAGCCAAGCCAGGAAGTAAAAAAACATTATATATATATAAAAAATAAGAAAGTCTCCAGTATATAACACATTTAAATCATTATACACAAGAAAGGTTATTCACACCACAAGAATCACCTCTCCTATGTACTGAAAAGGCAAACAGCAGACAATAGACATGGCTGAGCGTCAACATGAGATGTCAAACCAGCATCCAGCATCCGTAATCCTAAACTAAACCGCTGGCATGGGCTCCCAGCAGCACAGGCTCTCCTGCGGTAGCGACTACAGATTTGTGTTTCGCAAAAACGTACCTGGCATGTGTTCCCACGAGGTTGTCGTGGAGTTGCCGTGACAACAACTTTCCTGTGAGACGCGTTTGCCTAAGACACTTAAGTGGCTGGGCCCCGCAGTCGATATCAGCCACCGTCACACACTTTTCCAGCTTTCTGAATGTCTGGCATTTGTTCACTTTAGCGAATACCCATTTATTTATATATATATATATATATATACACACACCTGTATGTGCATGCTTTGTCAGATTTGTTAGCGCAATCAATTTGTTTACTTGAAATTGGTTTACTTGAAAAAGTAGATCTGTTAACCTGGAAATATGTATTGTTGGCTGAAATGCATTTTAAAGTTGGCGACTGTAGCAAATGAGCAGGGTCAGACTGGAATCATAAAAGTATGTATACTGGGCACTTCCTACCAATCAGAGGTGAACCGAAGGTGGTAGGGTTATGTTTGAGTGGCCCTTGTGTGTGAATTGGGGGCTTCGCAATATTTATTCTAGGGTGACCTATCACAGCACAAACATTTTTGTTCTCTTTTTTTCACATCTCTGTATAGTGTGTGTTTTAAGCAAAAAAAAAAAAAAAAAAAAAAAAAAAAAAAAAAAAAAGGGCTTATTTTTGTTATTCAGGTGAAGCTGTGCCACACACCCCCTCTCCTCTAGGGAACACAGGGTTGAAATAGCAACGCTCTGTGCTGATGGATGAACAGAGCACCAACGTCTCCTTCGTCCTCTCCTGAATACAGCGTCCGTCTCCCTTAATAAGGCAATATGAAATGCAGAGGGTGGACCGTGAGTTTGCAAGCGTGGCAAATGCCGGCACTTATCCCCTGATGAAAATAAACAGCGGCACACACAAAACCTCATGTAGAGCCATCACAGATTAGGGAAACCTTCCGTCAACTCATTCTGTCAAATAAACGGCAACCGCTGGGCGCAAATGGAGAGTTCCGTTGTATGAGGTTTCAAAACCACAAGAGCTAGGACTCCATTTATGTTGTCCTCTGATACAGGCTGCATCATTTTAGAACTGGTAATGACAAATTAAAGTTAAATATACAGACACATGCCCAGATAGTTATTCATTATACTTACTCAGAATATACGGTATTCTGGCAAGTCGTTCCATCTGTCGATTGGATTGATAGATGCAAAAGCCTATATATAAATTGATATTATCAAACTGAAATGTATGTATATGGAGAGACATGGGCCTGGATAAAATCAACATTTGTCCTTAACTTAAGGACAAATGTTGAAGGCACTCGCACAAATAAAGGCAAGTGTTAGTATTTTTCTCCAGAAATAGTGTGGTGAGTGTGTTGAGTTCATGAATCACCAAAATGAACTTGCTATACTGAATTGAATGTGAGGAAAAACTAATGCTTGCATTATTATTTAAGGACAAATTAAAGTACAAATGTTAACGGAATCCAGGCCATGGCATTTTGATTATATGTGCCTGAATGTATCACCTTAAATTAAAAAGGTATTAGATGTGTGCTTTACATTCATAATGTGATTATTATAAGTAGAAAAGTCACTGGGCAGCCGATCGTGACACGTTTCAGCAGTTGATGCTGCGCTATTAGACTGATGAGGAGACTCCAGTGGGCGACCAAAGAAAGGCGAATATCTCGCTGCTGTGCAATTTACCGCGAGATCGACTCCCAGCCAGGGCAAAATTATTCAAAACAAGCCAATTGTGCACCGTGCTGAGATGCAAAGGACCGTTAATGGCTCCTGCCAAACCCAGCGGCACTGGAAGTTGAGAGAACGTGAACTTCGACAAATTCTCTGCCCGCGGGGGACTCCTCGTCAGCAGAGAGCTGCCCGCCGGCCCCCACGGGCTCCCTGTATCTGGTCCTCAAAAATGTCAGTTCTGAAATCTGAAGGGTGCCATTCCGTCCTGCTGAGAAGCTAATAGGCTGATCTGAACGGTGCCGTAGGGACAACTATTTTTAGGGCGGAGACGTTACAAGTGATAAATTATGCACGTAAAGAAAATTTGATTGAAAAATCTGGTGATACGTCATGTGTTTGACACAAAGGAATGAATTATTATTTATGCTTTTGAGGTCATTTGGATTTGTAGTTTTTTTCCCCAGACTTTTCCATCTCCATCTCCATCTCAATCTCAATCTCAATCTCAATCTTCACACACACACGCGCACACACGCACACACGCACACACACACACACATACACACACACACACTCTCACACACACACACACACACACACACACACACACACACACACACACACACACACACACACACACACACACACACACACACAGACTTGCTAGTTTTGGGCTGCCAAATTTGTATCTACATCGTAAAGATGAACGCAAAACTTCAAAATCTCTACGGGGCCTCATCAGTGGCACTTTTCATGCCAGAAACGACCTGTTGGATTTCCTTGCCAGTGAGCTGTGCCCGGACTGCTAGCCGGGGCATATAAATAGAAATCCCCATCAGAAAGCCTCTCACCCTTGTTACTGCCTCATGCTGTACTCAACACGACTGAAATATTAATATTATATCTCCCTCCCCCCTCCCCCGGGACTGTGTCCCCCTCAAAAGGAGCCACTGAGTCTGAGTCCAGCGATAAGTCGCAGAGTGCTCTGAAACAAACGGGCTCTTAACCCCTTGTCCTAATGCAACGGGTTTACTCACAGCAGCGCAGCGGGGAAACCAGATGAATCCAATCATTCACATAACTATTGATTTCTACCCTTTTTAAGAGGAGAGTAGTTTTGCTAATATGATACCAACAACAGCGCTGGAAAAAATGGCTTTGTGCGGTGATCATTTTTGGCTACATGATCACCCAATTGTGGGCATTGTGTGGAAAAACATGCCACCAACCGCTGTGCTTTAGTTTGGTTTGGCGTTTTAAGCCAAGAGCACACTGTATAGGATTGCTAAAAACTTTGTCCTTAATGACATGCAGGGACAGATACAAGCCACGCACAATTACATGCACACAATTCCAAAAAGCATTCATTGGCTACACACAGTGAGTTCCACAGAGACGATTAGTATCTCATTCAACCTGCCCCATGTGACTTAGGAGACAATCCATCACCAGCGTATTTAAGTATTTAGCATCAGTCCCTGCGATTTGTCACACAGACAGAATGTCACCTTTTTCAAAATGAGTTTTCGGGGAGACGTCAGCAGAGAGCTGACGATGCAGAGAAATCAAAGGTCTTGTACCCGTGTCTTTGCAATGGATAAGTCTATCAATGCAGCACATGACAATGTACAGGTATTCGGGGGCCAGGGGGGGAGCGTGGTGGTCAACAACTTGATCCACATAAATGGACTCCTTCCATCAGCTTCCACTTATTCCTGTATAATCTTTACCTTTTGCAACACAAATGTTTATTTAAAGTTTACAATTGAACCTCAATTCACACTGTATTTTGAAAAAATTGGACCCTCAATGTAAACCATAACCACTTGACCCTAAAATCTGAATTCACTGCATATAAGTTCCAAGAGAGTTCTCTGTTCTGAGCTGCCAATAAAAAAAGAATAAACTACAGATAAAATATTAATTCAAAATATAACATCAAAATACACATGAAAAATAAGCGATGATGACTGTACTGGCTGCTCCAGTGGTGCCCACCTGCACACAGCACATATAGCGCAATTCATTATTTAGCAGGCAGCACATTTTTCTTTTATGAATGCCGTCCAAGTTCTCTGTGGAGTCCGTTTGGTCATTTTCTCTCTCTCTCTCTCTCTGTGTGTGTGTCAGTCTCTCTCTCCCTCCCTCTACTCTCTCCCTCTGTTGAGAGAGTGGCGTTTCTCCTCAGTGGGAGCTCGTGTTCAGTGGTGTTCCTGGAGTGAAAGGTTGGTCTCCTCTCTCCTCCTCTCCTCCGTCTAATCCCCACTTCCCTGGCGTGCGATGTGCGGGGAGGTCACCCGCGTTTCAGAAGAAACGGGGAAAAACATGAAAGGCCGACCACCCTTTCCCCACATCAAAGGAGATGGCATGGAGCGACGGTCGCCATAACAACGCCAGTGGACGCCCGCCGCCACGCCTGCCGCGCCTTTAATCATGTTCTGGTCGTCGGTCGAGCGCAGAGAGACGCAATTGCGGCTCGCGTTACCATTTTAGCTGCTGGAAACCGTGAAGGGGCCTATGAAACAAAGCGTGGGATTTTATATAATGGCTCCTCTGAAATGGCACACAAGTGTGACATCTCTTAATTCACCGAGCAGCTTAGTCACAAAAGACACTGAAACATTGCCTGCTTGTGGCCGTCTGTTATCACGGGGAAGGGGTTAACTGGGCCCTGTGCATAAACGCAACACTGCATTTGACTGTGGTCTGTTTTGCTGCGAAGGCAGGTCTGCCCTTTGACCCCGACATTGATTTTGCTTATCTTTTAAACTGCAAAAAGGCCCATTTGTATTGGCGTCCTCCTTTCCCTATCCCCAGAAGCCTTTGTGTTTATTTAGACTTCCTGTAAAGACGGATGGAAATGGAGACAGCCTAGCACTCAAATGCCATCCATGTATCTCCACATCACTAAGCGGCTCCCCTGGGAACCGCGCTGTGTGACTGTCGCTGGCCTCCACATTACTGATGAAAACAGAAACGCAATATCCACAGGGAGGCTGTCACCGACGAGAAAAATAACCTCTCTTCAATCCTTACCATGCCAGATTAGCCAATCATGGAGTTTTCAATAGCATTGACACAAACCTAAGAGCCCATCCACCCCCACACAGACAGACACACACACACAGACACAGACAGACAGAGGGATGAAGATTTGAAGATTAAATAGTTTGTTGCTCAAGTGTGATGGAGGTAACCCCACACCCCTCCTAATAAACTATATCTATGGTGCAGAGTAATATTTATTTGTGCAGAGCAGTGGAGAGGAGAGGAAATCTAAATCTAAGGATTTGTGCAGAGGAGAGCAACTCTAAAATTCTTGGAAAGAGCACTCAGTGATCTGACCCATAGCAGAACACAGCGTGTGGTGTAATGGTTAAGGAGTTTGTAATCCAAAGATGATACTCTACTGTTGCAGCCTTGCGCAAGGTACTTGACCTGGATTGCTTCAGTAACCATCCAGCTACATACACTGATCATTTGCCAGGTCTTCAGAATCAATTAATCAATAATAAAATCAATACGTCTGGATTATTGCATAGAGCCATTTACAAACAGGTTGTCACAAAATGAAACATTTCCTGAGGGAATAAAAATAAGAAAACAGAATAAACCCAATTTGGGGAAAAACTGTAAAAGGTTTTTTCCCAGAACTTAAAAAAATAACTATTAAGCTAAACTCCTGGAAAATTGAGAAGCAGAAAAGATGAGTTCAATGAACAAAAACATATTGAAAGTAGGCCAGCACTTTTAAGGGTGACAGGGCCACTCAGGCCAGATCTACACGCTGTTTACAAGAACATTACTTATGGAGGCTATGAAAATGCAGTCTATTTAAGGATCTGAAGGGATTCCTGAATACAGTACAATGTCCCTGAGGCTCTTGAGGCTTAAGAGGCCACCAGAAGGACATTTCTCTGCATGAACATTCCTCACTGTGCCACCCACACCTGAGCAAGCATTCTTTTTTCCTCCACAGTTTGATTAACTCATTTTGGTGATCGCTGACCTCATCAACCTGTATTCGTGAAGAAAAAACAACTCTTGCTTTTAACAGTGTGTAACCCCTTTTTAAGGTTCCTACTAATCTGAAAAGGCAGGGTGTTACACTCAGAGTGTTGCTTAGCGCGGTGCCCACCTGGAATGACTAGGCACAAGACTGTGTGTCTAATTGTCTCCCAGGATATAATAGTGTAAAATGAATATATCTTGTCAGTGTAAAAACCCAACAATGTGTATATTTTAGTTCAGTGAACCGACTCATAGGAAACACAAACACCCAGAGTTAGATTAAGAAGAAATAACTTATATTGTGTGATATACAATATGTAAGGTAATAAAGTAAAAATATATACATCTAATCAATTCTCTTAATCTTGCTATATTTAGGAAATGTTTCACAAATACAAGACTCTTAAAAATGTCTTATTGCACTTTTAAATCAAACACAATATATTCAAGACACAAATGTCTTAAATGATCACAAACTTAAAATGTCTTATAATGGTCTTAAATCAAACTCAATATGTTTATATGAAAACCGCATAAAGCTTAAATCTGAATTAACCTTTTAAATGTTTCTGTTTTAACTAGCAACAAGTATTTACTCTTTAACATGAGTGCACTCAGTAAGATAAAATAAAGTGAAGCTCCTTAATATTCTCTAACCCCAAACAGATATGTATCAATGACGGTGGTGCGCTTGATGAGATGTGGGAGCAACCCAATGAGTTCCGATGGGGAAAAAGGAATGGCAGCGCCAGCGTATACAAACAATTCACTGGCGCGAGTGGATGCAAATCAGTCCGCGCGCGAGAATGGCGTAACAGCTCAGCTCACAATTACAGTTCACCCACGCGAGTGTTTTAACCCAGTTGGTATGCGTGTGTAGCAGATGGGCTCTGGTACGTGAGCGCCCGCTGCAGAAGGTGACGTGGATAAGGAGACTTGAGTCTTTAGCTCAGCGAGCTAAATCGCTCTCTTGTCGCGTCGAGATCCCTCGGTTCGAAACTCGCTGCATGCAGAACCAGCCACAGTTAGAGTGGTGTCGTGACTCGGATCATACAACTGATGGTAATCGGTTGGGCCATGGTTGCTGCCGTAGGAGTTTCGAGGGGGAGAATGTAGCGGATGGGCTCTGGTACGGGAGTGCTCGCTGCAGAGAGTGACGTGGATAAGAGTACGATTAGTTCCTGGAGTTAGGGACTTGAGTCTTTAGCTCGGCGAGCTAAATTGCTCTCTTGTCGCGTCAGAGATCCTCAGTTCGAAACTCGCTGCGGGCAGAACCAGCCAACAGTTACACGTGGAAAGAAACGTATCTCCGCGAAATAAAAATGTTAGAAACTAAAAATGTTAGAAACGGTGACAACAATGATGATTGATGATTAGTATGTTACCCACCCCGGGGGAAAAGAAAAGTACGTTCTTGATGAGGAACATTGATATCTACCGCGCTGTCTTCACTGGCAGTCACGGTGCAAAGACAGTGGCGATGGCGTCCGATGCATTAGCAGTGACAGTCCTCTTGAACACACTTAACATACTCATAGTTTTACTCAAAAACACAGCAGCTAGCAGTTCCGCTATCTAATATGATATAATAATTTAAAGTAAATTCTATAAACTGCCTGTTATCTATGCTATTACACATCCACACCATAATATCAGTCTGCATTTCAAAAGCACTCCTACCATCCTCTCTCTGAAATTTTCACTCTCTGACCTTTTACCCCTCAGAACCATGGGAAATACAGTTCTTTATAGCAATGCATTAATACATTCCTCAAAGCAGGGTTTATCCTTTTTCTTTTCAAACATGACCAGGTTGACTATTATACATACATATTGTGGCAGCCCAAGGCTGCACAAGGAAATGGCTGCCGGGTCCTTCAACAAATGGGAGTCAAAACACTGCATTTCCCAGCAGGCCACAGTCACACCTGAACGGAGTCAGGCAATGGGGACTAACGACCAGCTGAAAGCCATTTCAAGGCCTATTTAAAGGGCTGATCCTGGGACACACATTGAGAGGAGTAGGAACGTGTTTGGGAAGGAGTTGCTGAGTGTGTTTGTAAGAGTGAGTACTGTGAAGTCTATTGACCAGCCAGTATTTGGAGAAAGAGTGTTTTGGTGTGTTTTTGTGTATGAAATTGGATTGTTTTGAGGACCCCCTTTGGATTGACTATGGACTGGATTACGGAACTGAACTGGATTTTGGAATTGGATTACGGACATTGACAACGAGCTAAGGATTGCGGACTGTGTGTTTGTATTCCCCTGAAGACCCCACCCTTTGTTTTGTGTTAAGAGTTAGTTTAATAAATCATTGTTTTGTTTTTGAATACTGCCGCCTCTGTGTTCTTTAACTTGCCTACACCCTCTGCAAAGTCTGTGCGTGTCGCCCAACCCCGGGGACACCACAATATATTAACCTTAATATTCCACACAAAGTAATACATTTTAGCCTGTACTACAAGTGATTCTAAATGAAAGAAAAATAGCTTTCGCTAAGCACATTTTTTAAATCAATAGTTTTGTTTATAGTATGATTTTGCTAATTAATTTTTTTCATTCCATTTCATTTTCTTATTTCATGGAATGAAAATGGATTTAATTGGGATTTCTTGCCACTGATCAATGCAAACAACTCTATAATGTCAAATAAAAAAACTAAAGCTTTTTGCTAATTCATTACAAATAAAAAAACGGACAATAATTGATTGCATAAGTATTCACCCCCTCCCCCTCCTCCCCCAGACTTAATACTTGGTAGATGGGCCTTTAGCTGCGATTACAGCTGTGAGTCTTTTTGTACACACTGTATATGCAAAAAATGGAAATATATATAAATAATGGATTTCAGCTCAAGTAGCCTATAACTGTGTTGGCCTGGTAAAGGCCGTGTTTTTCTACGGTGTGCAGGCGATCCATCTTTGTTTAGAACTTCCTGATTAGAATAGACAGTTCTCTCAGCACTGTCTTGGCCAAATGGATTGCAATCCATCATCCGCCATCAAGAAGTGGGGATGTAGCTGTGAGGTTCCGATGATCTAGCGCATAGCGGGAAACTGTAAAGCGGGGGTCGGGTCAGGCCGGGGCGGGGAGGGGGGGTAAATCCTCCGGTGCCAGGATCTCAACATTATTGAACATTTGCAGTACAGAACACTCTCGGCAGTCGGTTTCACAAGATGAATGTCGGTGTTACACGGTACAGATCCGTTAAAAATGATCTGCGCACACTCTCGCTGGGGTTAAAAAAGAAAAGAAAAAAAGATAACCGTGAAAGCCACTCCCTTTCTGAACTTCTTATATCGATACTTGGACAACAAAATTGCAACAAAATTGGACAGTTAACCATACAGCAATCAACGCAAGACATCTACATACAACTTTGAGGACAGACCTCCGGGTTACAGAAACTTGTCGACTTTAGTTGTCCAGAGAGAACTCGGTTTCTAGATATATGGCCTACATAGCATGCATTTTATCTGCCCTTGGGAATAGTGAAATACTGTTCCTCTGAAGGTAATGTGCCCTTTCGCTGTCTGAGAGAAGACATATTTGTTATGCTCCACGGTATTTATATTTGTTGAATCCGGATGGTGCGACCAGTGTTAGTCAACGTGAGAGTGAGTGGACTTACCAATTCAAATCAATTGATGATCATCTTGTTAATTCCAGAAAATATTAAAAACTCATGTTCAGGCTAGCAAACACAAGGATCGCAGGAGACACTAATCTTGATGTTATCATATGCACCAGTTGAAGGCCAGGATTCTTGCTATTTGAGGTGTAAGAGCAATAAACCTTGTGGTGTGGTTGACGGTGCGGTTTGTGAAGAAAAAAAAAAGGAACACTTGAATTTAATTGTAAATCAAAGTTAAGGACAAATGTTGATTGAATGAAGGCCTTTGACTCTAAGTGCTCTAAAAATCAAAGTGTTTTATTCCTCCAGAACCAGTTTATCGAGTTAATTTCGGTGACCGATGAAATCATCAAGCTGTGCTCATAAAAAAAAATAAAGAAAATGTTTTAAAAAGTCAATTGATGTATTTTTCAGAGAGTTACTGTAAATACTAACCATTATAACCAGGCACAAAATACAGTACATGTCTGCATGAGAACTCTTAAATCATCATTGAACATGTAAGAATATATATTTCCACTAAATACCTGAAATATTAATACATATTTTTTGGTGGAATACTCTAACCCAGGGGTCCCCAACCACCGGGCCGTGTACATTTGGTACCGGGCCGCACAGAAATAATAAAAACGTTTTAATTTTATTTCCATTTTATTGATTATCGCAGTCTGCAGGGTGTTTTATTTCGAAAAATGACCACTTCCGTCTGTGTGCCTCTTTTCCGCACTTGTCTCAGTTTTTTTTCTGCGTGTACCACCCCCCCCTCTTCGGAAGCACCCTGATCGTGTCTGCTGAGTAGACTATGAATATGATATATACATTCTATTGTTAGCAGGTGAAATGGCTTTTACTCTGAAAATCATATTTTGAAGTACCAGTGTTGGTTATTCTCCTATTCACTTTAACATAAAATATTTTATATTTTATAACATTTTCTACATATAAAAAGCCACAAAAATTTGAAACAAAAGCAGGAAAAAACTATACGAGTTAACTTCCTTATCTCCAAAATACTGAAATAATCAAGTATAATGATATTCTTTCATTGAACTTTTTTCTTAGAGAAGGTTATATTTCATGAATTTCATTAAAACAACACAAAGTTGAAGACAGGTGAACATATTCTTTGGACAGAAGTTATCTTGCCCTTTGAAAAGGCTCCAGTCTCCCTCCCAGGTGCCTCAGATTTCAGGCCACACCTTTTCCTGTTTCCTAGATTTTCAGTCCTTATGAGTATAAAGTTGATCTGATTGAAATTGGATTAAATTTACATCTTGTCAGTTTTAATTGCATTTGTCCTTATTTCTAAGTCTAAGTTCCTTTCATTGAATTCTGGCCACGTTCTTGCCTTCCTCCTCAGTTCCCAGTTCTGAGCATGCTAGCAACAGGCCTGGCCCAACCACCTGTATCTGGGAGATTGTTACTGGAAAGATAACCAGTTCGGATCCTTTTCACTTGACCTCCCTGCACCCAGGGGGGAGAAGGCCTGAGCAATGAACCCATCTCCACATGTTGCTCTGCCACCGAAGCGCATGGCTGTCAAAGCGCCACCATCAGTCAAAAGGACGCACGCTTCATTAGCCTGTGACCTGTCGTGCTGCAGACCTGCCTGCTAACGGCTCTGGGAATCCAGCGCAATGATGACTGTGAGCAGGAATGCGAGGACGGCACTCAACGTGAAGCCACCTTCCCAGCACACAGGCTCTCGGAGATTGGCCCTTGTCCTGTGACAGAGAATCTCCTTTATCCAATCAACAGTTTTTCATTTCAGAATCAGGAAGGCCCTTTCAGTCCTTTAGCTGAACAAAGAAATTCATGACGCAATGATGGTACAGTGGTAAAAGACCTCTGGCTACCACAAAATGAAGCAACCGGTAGTTCAAAAGTTGGATTATAAATGGGAAATATACTACATATACAGCTGGAGTTTGGAATGAAGCCTCCCAAAAAGCAGCTTTCTCTTTCTCATTAAATTGCAAGAGCATGTGTTGAAAGTCAGCAAAGCACAACATTCAAATTCAAACAGGCAACTGCTTAAGATTCTGTTTGCTTCTATTTGTGAAACTCCTGTATTAGTCACAGGATAAATTATTTTAAAAATCTCTGAACATTAAAAGACGAGAATCTTAAAGCACTAAATCTAATTAAATATAGTACATATTTTCATGATTCGATTTTTTACATTTTCCATAAAGGGCTTAAAAGAAACAAATAGCATACCGTTTATTCAGTGCAGAAAGAAAAGTAGCCTTGCTCAAAGCAAACATATGAACCAAAGTAAGCTTGTGATGTAATGTTTATGTAATGTTGCAACAGAAGTGCACAGTATTAAAGAAACCTATTGATTAAATTTGACTAATTGGGTATTACTAAAGGTTCAAACTGGATTCAAATGTGAAATGTAGTATCATACATCTTAATGTCCATCGCAGTCACATAAAAACACCTGCAAAAGACTGATATATAATATCAAACATAGTATAAAAGAAAAATATGATAAATATATTGTAATATACTGCCAGCAGACAGCCCATTTTAGAAAAAAAAAAATCCAGTTATTGCCACTCTCATGTAATTTTATACATACACCGCTGAATATATTGTAAATATAAATATATACAAAAATCTAAAATTCATCTCTGAAATAAATCCCTTTTATTATGGATTTCATATTTTTCTTGTTTTGACATATATTACTTTTTCATGAGGGTTAGCCAAAGAAAAACAATTGGGTCTGATATGCACCTTCCTACATATTTTCCATCATCTGAAAACACATTATTATTCACCTCACAGGCTGGGAATAATCTAAACAGCGTTTCCACGGGGGCCGGCTCCCCCTCCCCCCCACGCCGGCCCCTCCCTCTGCTGTGATTACTGCAGCCCCAAGCCCGGCGAGGGCCAGCGGAGAGCGGGCTGCTCAGAGTCCCGCTGCCCTGCTGAATGATTCATCTTTACGCCTTTCTGAGCCGCGTCGCCCGCGGACGCCTGCGGCCCACCGATCGGACGGAATTCAAAACCTGCACGCCGAGCTCTGCCAGCCGTGGCGGGGGACGGGGGCTTTGGCCAGCCAAATAGAGGCACCCCAACTCGCGAGTCAAACCCCCCCGCCCCTACCCCGCCACGGAAAGTTGAGTCAGTCCTAGATGACGAAAGGTCAGATCTCTGCTGGGTGCAGAGTGGGGCGTGGGCTCAGCAGAAACAAGCTTAGCCTAGATTCAGTCAATCTACAGAAAGCCCATATCTCTGAGTAACAAATGTAATGAAACCAAGTGTTAGGTGGTACTTCGTTCGGATGGTGACACGTCCATTTCTGTGAAGCGCCAAACTCACTTGTGCGTCAAAGAGCCTATGTGCCAGTGGCCCGCTGATTTGAACCAGCCATACATTTGTGCAAAGTAGTGTCATCTGATCGGTTAAGACAACTCTGTGACTGGCTGCAAAATGTGGATCCACCCATTATGGAGTTCATGAAGCCTCATTCCCATGTCACGAATATATATTGTGCCAGCACAAGGGGCTGCCCAAGGAAATGGCTGCCTGGCCCTTCAACATATGGGAGCCACTGGAGCCAAAGAAACTACATTTCCCAGCAGCCCGCAGTCCCACACCTGAAAGAAGTCAATCGATTGGGACTACGGACAGCTGAAGGCCACTTGGAGGCCTATTTAAAGAAACAATTTGTGTCACACTGGGGAGGAGTAGGGTGGTGATTGAGGAGAGTGTTGTGGAGAGACAGTTTGGGATAGAGTTTGGAGAAGTATTTTGGATTGTATATTGTGTTTGATGTGGATTGTTTGAGGACCCCCTTTGTGTACTGACTATTAGATTACAGATAATGACGACGAGTAGGCTTGTGGACTTTGTGTTTTTGGATACCCCGAATACCCCGTTTGTTTTGTGTTTTGTCAAGATTTGTGCATTAAATGATTATTTAGTTTGTAATACTGCCTCCTCCGAGTTATTTAACTTGCCTACGCCCTCTGCAAAGGTCCATGCGTGTCACCCAACCCCAAGGGACACCACAATATATAAACTCAGTGGCCAGGTACACCTATTTATTAGGTACACCTTTCTAGTACTGAACAGCCTGAACCACCAGAACAGCCTGAATTATTTGTGGCATGGATTCAAGGTGCTGGAAACATTCCTCAGAGATTCTGGTCCATGTTGACATGATAGCATCATGCAACAGTTGCTGCAGATTTGTCAGCTGCACATTCATGTTGCAAATCTCCTGTTCCACCACATCCCAAAGGTGCTCTATTGGACTGAGATCTGGTGACTGTGGAGACCATTGGAGTACACTGAACTCATTGTCATGTTTGTGGAACCAGCTTGAGAAAATGTGTGCTTTGTGACATGGTGCATTATCCTGCTGGAAGTAGCCATTAGAAGATGGGTAGACTGTGGCCATAAAGGGATGGACATGGTCAGCAACAAGACTCGGGTAGACTGTGGCATTTAAACGATGCTCAATTGGTATTAAGGGGCCTAATGTGTGCCAAGAAAACATTCCTCACACCATTACGCCACCACCACCATGAGCCTGAACCATTGACATAAGGCAGGATGGATGCATGGATTCATGTTGTTTATGCCAAATTCTGACCCTACCATCTACATGTCTCAGCAGAAATCGAGATTCGTCAGACCAGGCAACGGTTTTCGAATCTTCAACTGTCCAGTTTTGGTGAGCCTGTGCCCACTGTAGCCTCACTTACCTGTTCTTGAGCAGGAGTAGAACCCGGTGTGGTCTTCTGCTGCTGTAGCCCACCCACTTCAAGGTTCGACTTTCAGAAATGCTCTTCTGCATCCCACTGTTGTAACGCGTGGTTATTTGAGTTACTGTCGCCTTCCTGTCAGCTTGAACAAGTCTGGCCATTCTCTGCTGACCTCTCTCATTAACAAGGCGTTTTCTCCCACAGAACTGCCGCTCACTGGATGTTTTTGGTTTTTGGCACCATTCTCTGTAAACTCTAGAGACTGTTGTGCGTGAAACTCACACCACCCTGTCTGGCACCAACAATCATTCCACAGTCAAAGTCACTTAGTTCACATTTCTTCCTCATTCTGATTTTTGGTCTGAACAACTGAACCTCTTGACCATGCCTGCATGCTTTTATGCATTGAGTTGCTGCCACATGATTGGCTGATTAGATAATTGCATTAACAAGCAGGTGTACCTAATAAAGTGACCAATGAGTCACATTACAATTGTAACTCAAAGTTCAGGACACATTGCATTTCTGAACACAGGACAGTGCTTTCTCAATTAATTAATTGTTATACTTTAGCAATAAAAACAGGATGCACGACTGAAGGGTCCTAAGACCAAATAAAATAAAGAGTCCATTGTCCACCTGGGTCATTTTATTCACACAAAATTCACATTTATCCATTAATAAATAAATAAACAACGTGATATGCCTCTGCAAGATTTGCATACAGACACCATTCAAAGAGACATTGGGTCTCCCACAGACTAGCACGATCCATTTACAGGGCACTTTCAAAAATGAATGGAAATATCAAAATAAAGAGAAAAATAAAAAAGTGTGATACTCTGTGTGTCGTGACAGCCTTTCATCACTTGAAGTACTGAAGTTTGTGGGGGGGAAAGTAACAATATTACCCAGCATGCATTGTGCGTGCATGAGTGCCTAATACATCATTTCAGCGTAATCTATACTCGACACAATAACTTGAGTGAAAGGTCTTTGAAAACACATTTTGTCAAGCATTTTTAAAGTGAAATGCCAAATACTGGCAGTTTTTTTTGATGCATAGCAGTAATGCGTTATCACCTATCCCTCCCCTGCATGCTTTCACCCATTTAACGGACACGGCAAAATGTCAGCCAACTTGTTGGCTCCTGGTAATGCCACTTATCTGTGAAAGGTATCTGTCGTTTTGAAATGGGAAACACTGCAGCGGTTGCACAGGGTTACTGTGCCTTGTGCTGATCACCAGGGAGCAGCTCCTGCCTCAAAAGTTCTAAATCTCTCTTGTGTGGCTCTGGCCGGGAGTTCCACTAGGGGGCGGCAATTGGCTGTCCACCCCAGGGAGGGGGGAGCGAAGCCAATATGAGCTTGCTGCATATAGGAGTGGTCCTGTGTGTTATGGTGACGGATTGGTGGCTGCAGCACTCACTACCAGTCTCAGGATTACGGCAACAAGCTCTTATATGAGGGGGGGATAATTGACATATAAAGAGGGTATAATTGGCTACTAAAAATTTGGGGAAAAATGGGGAACAAAAAGCAAAATAAATAGAACATTAAAAAAAAAAATCTAAATCCCTTCTAAAGTATGGGCAACGCAAAAACTCAAACTGATGAAAGCTCAGCCAAACACCTGTATACTGTGTGTGCAGCTGGCATTGGGTTCACTGCTGACACAATGAACAGATGCCTGGATTCAATCAACATTTGTCCTCAACTCACCATTTTTCTTTTCTTTACACAGTTTGGCGAGCTCATTTTGGTGATTTTCTGAACTCAAATTTCTAATGTGGACCCTAATGTGCAACAGGCAAGAGTGTCATTCTTTCTTGTTTGTTTTCTTTTAACTTTTTCCTGTTAACACCATTAAAAATAGTGAAAATGTTTATAGTTAGAATGGGAAGATACATTTCATCAACATTAAATGATGGATCATTAAAAATAGGTAGTTAAAATAGTTTATACATAGTTAGAATGGGAAGATACATTTCATCTATCCAGTAGGCAATATGTGTAGCTGTTCAACAAGTCTCTCACTTTTATTGTAAAGAGGACATCTTCACTGTAAAATTCAAGCTCCAACTTTTATGATTTTTATTTCTTTTTGTGACTAATATTCTACCTGTCCAGAAGGTTATGCTGTCATTGATGGGAGGCCAGAGTTATGCCACAAGAGACAATCAGACAAGCTATTTCTGCGATGTGACTCATTTCACCCACTCGCATTAACGGCAAACTCTGAGCCGGCTGTGTCCAGAACAAACTTTTTTTCCACCGCCCTTTGCGGTACACTGAGGCACTGGTGACATCGTGTGCAGTCTCACTGTGAATTCAATTGGAAACTACAGCACCCAGCTGTGACAGCGCAGTGGAAGGCCCCGCATGCTGTCCTGAAGGCATCCTCCCGGATGCCCGCAGTTCATTCCATGTTGCGACTGCACAGTGCGCATTAAACCCTCCAGTGCCTTCATAAAGGGCAGGGACTCACTTTAAATGACAAACTCATGGTACTGTGCTGCAGAGATCAAATGACCCTTCTGAGCAACAAAACAAAAAAAAATTTGAGGACTGTAGCTTCCATTATTATCCTACACAGGGAGTTCCCTTTCACATTTATCAGTCTTCAAATTACGCAAACAAAATAAAAAAAACATGACTGCATTCTCCAGCCTTCAAACCAGACTGAGATCACATATCACAACCACATACCACCACAGATTTAACGGTTTTAGTATTTCCAAAAAGCAGCTTGAAAGTTGTACTATGCACACACACATAAATATATATAAATACATTTATATCAGAGATGGAAATAACATTCCTAATGCATTTATGCCAGTGCAGGTCTCACTGTAAGCAGGTTTCTGCTAAGGGTACTAACTTGCTAATAATAGAATGGAATGCTCATTAGAAGTGTCATTATTCATATTATTATATTCATACCAGGTGTATATATATATATATGTAAAATTACATCACGTGATGCGCATTTTAAAAGGCACAATATACAGTATCCTCCAAAATTATTCACACCCTTTATAAAGATGAGCAAAGAAGGTTGTATAAAATGAACAATACAGGTAAAGAGCCATTTCGTATACTCCAAAAATTGGGAAATCATATTATTTTATACTAATACAAGTGCTCAGAGAAATAGATTTTGTTTAACAAGTAGTTTTTTCCCTAAAAAAGATGTCAAATGTGTGTGCAGCATTGAAAAAAATACAACACTAGTCTCTGCTACTAATGGATAGTTAAACTCAACAAGATCAATAAAGACATGCAACTGCATCAGGAATAAACTCAATGGACTATGAGGAACAGAATGAAGATTATATATACAACAACATTGCGCCGTATCGATTTGACCCAAAATATTCGGATGATCAACTGTGGTAGATGAAAAGAGACTTAGTGTAAGCTACATTACCCTTCTAGCAGGCAGCAAAAACGAGCCAGTCTGAACCACAAACTGGAAATTCTTCTTGGTGTCAATGTGCAAAACTTGCTCTCAGAAATACCAAGGATGAGTGGCGATCCAATATGGCCAATCACCTGGAGAAAGCTTAATTCCTTTCATTGATAGACAAGTATTACAGACATTCCTCCTCACACTACAACCAAACTAGCTGGAGAAACTAAACTAAGGACGAGAGTACAACTTAACCCTGAAAGTATTAATGTATGATTTGCAACACTCGCTAGCTAAAGCCAGCAGTACAGTAGGTTAGCTAGGTAGCTAGCTTGCCAACTGCAGTCAGATAGGATGCAATGTTGGCAAGCTAATCTCGTACCAACAAACTGTTGTTAATTGCAGAGTTTAATAGCTAGCAAGCTATCATCTCTAAAAACAGATCCATCTTATATCTATTTAAGTAGCTAACATTACCCATCTTTCCAAGCTACAACAGAGTCCCATTCAATTGCATATCAGAGCCATCATGCCTGTCAAACTCTTTTTTTTCTTCTTTGTTTGAGATTTTCTCCAATTTTCTCCCAATTTGGTAGCCAATTAGACCTGCTACTTTTTATGTCAATCCCCCCCCTAGTAATGTGAGTTCACTGCCGTAGTCCTGCGACCAGTAGTGACAAAGGCGCAGTGAATGTCATGTCGGCTTCCCTCCCCCTCCCAGCCAATTGACGCCCCCGGTGGCACTCCTGGCCAGAGCCGACTCTGGCGAGACAGGAAATTGAACCCCGTTCTCCGTGGCCAGCATCGGACGTTGTAACCACTGGACCACGCGGGAGGCCTCAAACTCATCTTTAAAAAAAAATTGGTGCATCATTGCATGCATATGTCATGTTTTGGAAGTGGGTGGAATACAGGAACCAAGCCTTGTTTCGTGGGCTTCTTATAATTGCTACACAATGGTACTGAACACCAAACTGGCACTGCTCAATTGTGATCCTCCACAAGCATTCTAGCTTGCTGTACTGCATTAGCGTGTCATAATAAAATTTGTCCAACTCATAACAAGACCTTAGGGTATGAGAGAAATAAATGCATTGTGGGAGATCGTATTTTCAAGAATCTGAACAGGAAGCTGCAGGGAAAAAATGCCTGTTTGCTCTTTTTAGCGCTAATGTTTGTCTGCACAAAAAGTATATACTGTTGTATTCATACTATATTAAGGATGATGGAAAAAGTATTTTTAAAATTAAAATGGGGTTAAATTCCCCTTTAAGGGGTGGGCCACAGTTTAGTGGGTCGTGGGCTCAGAAAATGAGAATCACTGCACTAGAGCAATGCCTCTTTGCCTGGGAGAGACCCCCCACACCTCTGTGCCCTCATGTCCCAAATGAGGAACACAGTGGGTTCCTGGCACCGCGCTCAGAAATGGAAAATCGCTGTGGATAATTTGACGGTGAGGATCATCTTCCACAAACAGTCAATAATGTTTAGAGACCGTTTACAGTTAACACGCCTCACTGCACCCCGGATAAAGATGAGCAGCAAATAGCACGTTCATTAGTTAATAGCACAGCTCCCACCTTAACTGAAAGATTTCCACAATGCCTGAACTACTTCAGTTGTGGTTTACACATCGATGTGCTGCTTTTAATGCCTTTATTTATACAATCAGCAGCTGAAAGCAATCTTACTCTTAGTCTCAGAACTTAGAACAAGCTTTTCACTTGCCACAATGCTTCTATATCAAAAAACATTTTTTGCCAATGAAACCCATCAATAAACAAAAAATGCTCTCTTTTAAGCCTATTATTTTACCTTGGAAATGCGGTATCCTACTGAACGGGCATGGTAATTGTATTCTGGAATAAATCATGTCTAGCCTGCTTGACAGAAAGTTTCTGTTATGTACTGGGTTCAATTTGCAAGTAACAGCATGTAGCAGAATGGCAGGGGGAGTAAAAAACACAAGGAAAAAAAGGTTCTGGTGGGCCAAAGGCTTTTTTATTTAGCCTTTCCAGGGGTAGTTCAAAGAAACAAATAAAATGTCAGGAAAGAAAGTCAAACTAAATATTGTAACCAAGGGTAGGGGGGGAAACTGCACCATTTCATCCGTGTCCCCAAAACAAAGTCTTCCTCTAGGCACGGCATGTTTTGTTTTTATATAAGGCCTAATGAAGGCAGTAGGCACCACCTGAGCTGATTACTGATCAGCCTCAGGTGAGCATGCCTATGTGTGAGGCCACCGCTGTCCAAAGTGCTGTAGGCTCCCAGTTTTGGGAGGGAACAGCACCTGACAGCAGCCAAAGAGGAGGAGCAGCCCTCTCCACTGCTCCCTCCACCTCTGCTGGCATCGTTTGCTACACTGCCCTACACCACAAGCAAAAACAATATGTTTTATAGTTTGAGTGCATTGTGCAAAATGTTAGGTTGTATCGTTGAGTTTTGATTCTATATTTTTGAACACTGTTTATTACACGCACACGAACGCACACACAACCTTCCAAAATTATTCACACCCTTGAAAGTCAGCATTTTAATGGGAGTACTCCATTAAGCAGACAGCAGAATTGACAGCAGGCAAGGGCGACTTTGCTGAGAAATTAACAAATGTGTATAATACTGTACATGGATCTGATAATGGAATAATACATTGTATTGTTTAGTGTGTGGCAGCACTAGAGTACTGAGAGATCCACCAATGACAGCATCCTGTCTTTTCTAGTGAGTGGTCCATTACCCACCCGAGCTGCAAACACTGTGACCCTATGAAAGCAAACAAGCCACACAAGAAACTACACTAAAAATACACACAGAAAATAAAAAATTAAATGGATCTGGTGCATTCCACTTCTACTGACTTAAGACAGGAAAAAAAATCAATAGTTTACCCAAGTAAAATGTCACTCTGAAAGAGCCCCTGGTCTTGATTCACCAGCATCGCTGATGGTCTTTCTCCAACCCCAGACAGTACAGCTGTCAATACAATTACCTTCCACTATGCCTGCCTGCCAACTTCTATCAGAAAATGATTCCTGAATCCAGATTTTCCGCAGCTTCCCCAGTCGCTACCTCCCCCTCACCTACACATTGCTCCCCCCACTTTCCCTCTCCTCCTCCGCCGGTCGCCATGACAGCCTTTTCAATATGTCACCCCAAATCTCCCTCACCGTAAATATTTCACTAACATGCCTGCGAAAGCTCTCATCCAACTAGACGATGGCCAGATCTCTCTTCCGTGTCCTTGGAGGACAGACAATGCCCTTTCTGACAAAACAAACATGCTGAGGAGATGGCAGTGGATGAATCTTACAGACCTTTCTTGCCACGGCCTGAACTGCATTGTGCATGTCCATTCTCAAACCGAATCTCATTGTGTCATCCGATAGCAACGGTGTGCAGGAAAAAAACTACTTTAAAATTGCTACTTAAACTTCCTGTTGTGTTTTGTCACAAAGTACAACTTTATTTTTCTTCAAGTATCCTTACCCACAAAGTACACAGACAATGACAATTCAGATTCTTGGATCAAGCTTCATGGACCACAATTAGGATTACCATTGGGACAGTGCCATTTTCTCCCAGTCCAGGCTCCTAATACATCAGGAACATTGTTTACTCAAAGCATTTAGCCGGCAAGGCTAACCATTACAAGGCCATTGTGCTTTTTACTACAGGCAGTCCCCGGGTTATGAACAAGATCCGTTCTTAAGTCTGTCTTTAAGTTGAATTTGTATGTAAGTCGGAACAGGTACATACAGTTCTTATTAATCGTCACTTTGTCAAATGTTTGTCTTAGTATAGTATTTATTTGACCTTTCTGTGCATATAAAACACTTAAGAAAAAATACAAAAAAACTTCTTACACATAACATTCAGTACATAATACTGTAATAACAATACTGTAATATTATTAATAATAATACAGTAATAATAAAAGTAACTATGTACATACAGTACTGTATGGGCAGTCCGTTCTTAGTACGAGTTGTCTGTAAGCCGGACGTTCGTAACCCGGGGACTGCCTGTATTCTATTTAATGACAAAGTAATATATAAACTCTACTGTGATTGCTCGCTCCCTGTGAAATTTAAGGGAAAGCCTGCAAACAAGGGGGCCATTTTCTTAAAGCCCCAAAATGTTGAGATTGAAATTACATGAATTTATGCATAAGGCTATGTGACCTTAACGTGTGAATGATTTGGATCTATTGTATGTAATACATTAGAACATGGGGCAGTTATAAATGTTTATAAAAAATGTATTAGTGACTGCATTATGCATCATTGAAAAAAAAGATGGTCAGTTAGCATTAGCGTTAGTAAACGTACTAGTAAGATTCGCCAGTGTATTTAAGATAGCATGGGTACTGACTGGAACCTTGTGTGGAATTGCTCAATCTAGTCACCCTTTCCCCTTTCCCCCTTCTTAATAGTACATTTACTCATGCCTATTACTGTAATAACTGCACTGTATTCTGATGTGTTAGTGTTACCAATCTTTAAACTGGATTTCAACTCAAATGTAAAGTATGCACTAGTTATTAATCTTAAATGTCAATTTATTGGATTTAAACGAATGTAAATGTACTGGACATGGTAAAAAAGTTCAGTGCATTAATATACTTTTTTACTGAACGCAAAAATACTATAGATGATGGTTTGTAACTAAATGCTTTATCCTACAGGTATAAAGCCCATTTATACCTTTTTTTCCGCTGTATCGATGTTCCATTCCCTTATAGGTTAATCCTTTTGTGTATCCATAACAGTTTTTGCTTTGCTGTTCTGTAATGTGCTTGGTGAAGCGTTCTGTGGTAATTCCTATGGTAAGGGTGCTATAACAACTAAGATTCGACTGACCCCAGAACTGATTCAAGAGTCAGACTTTCACATTTATTGGCCAGCAGAATTGCTATGCAAACCTCTGTGAATACAAATTCCTTTTTTAGATATTAATTGGAAAGTGCCTGGTCCCTTTATGACAGCATTTATTTCATTTGATGCATGTTGGAAAAAATTATAATGGGATAAGTGTTGATCGGAGGCAATGACTGGGTTGCATCGATTCCAGGGCCAAAGCATTTAACAAAGTTATCATATTCCTTCCATGGAAGTCTTGCAAATGTGGCTAATGCCATTATGAAAGATGTCAGGTTTAAGTTATTCAGTGAGGAATTCTAATATTAGCATATAGCTTCAGGAAGGACTTCTCCCTTTTTTTACTGAAGCCTTTGAATTCTTAATACACAGAAAACATATGCATAACATGTGCATGTTCTTAAATGCAAGATGCATTGTGACTGCAGGGATAGTCTTCGCACTGTTAAGAAATTGGCTCACACACAGTTGCTTAATTATGTGAGGTTTAAGTAGCATAGCTTCTCAAGGGCATGCAGTTATGTTCTATTGAGCCACAATATACAGTTTTGTTTTGTTTTTTAAAGAAAGAAAATGACATTTCTTTTCAATTTCATGGGCCCAAGGACAAAGACTTTCGTGGTCCTCGTTACATGTCATGCCAACTAAAGGAGGATTGGGGTAGCTTAATTTCAACTTCCTCCCTAACCTACCAAAATTACATTATACCATTTGAATTAAATCAAATATCCTTTTACACCAGTGCTATTCTTAAGTAGTACATACAACATTGCAGTTTCTTTGTTAATCCAATCCGGCAATGTGGGTATAGTGCCTTGTAGTGCACTTAAAAAGTTCACATTTGCAACCACTGAGCTCGCACCATTGCATACACATCGAAGATAAGCACAAATCCCTTGAGCTGCTGCCTCTGGCCTCTAAGGGCAAGACGTGCGGGGGGTTAGATTTGTGTGTGTGCCCTGTATTGCACACAGACTGGGGCAGGAAAAGAGCGTTAAAGTGAAAGCCGCAAATGAATTGGGGAACCTCATACCGCGAGAGCAGATAGCCGCGTCACCATGGCGACCCGTGGTATCTTGTCACCTTGCGTGTTTCTCTATGGGGCGCTTTCGGGACCGCTGCGTGTCATCAGGGGGGCCTGTCATTCGCAGTCAGAGCAGCGTGGACTCGTGCTCTCTCGCTCTTTGGTCCGTGAGGAAAAGGCGATGCCCTTGAACAGCAGCCTGTTCACTGGGATACGTGTACGATCAGTGGCGTATCTCAGCACAGACCATTGCCACAAATAGGGGTCACCTCATCTTTCTACGGACTACTCCAATACTACTTGTAGTAGGGGTAACTCAATCAATGCTGCTCAATGTTGCTTTTACCTTTCACTTTCCCAATGACTCAAATACAAAAGGAAAGTCCACTTATGTTACAGTGGTGAGTTTGAAGATGTAGATTATGGCAGTTAATCATTTTATTTTATGTATTTATACAGTATATGGTGCTTTTTAATAGAGGGCTTAGACATAAATTTGATGGTATTTTAATAGACCCATTTCTGTCAATTTTATTATATATGATTTTGTAATAGGCTGTGGACTAAATTTCCTAAAGGAGGCCCAAATGTGAGGAAGAAACTATCTATTTATTGGTATTGTTCAAAGTTCTTCATCTTCTAATGCATTTTGCAAGTGAATTAACTGTAATGAAAATGAGAGAAATAAAAAGGACTGCCTTTGATCCAGCCACAGCTGCATATCCTTCCCTCTCTGCATATTAATCCGTGCCTTATCATCGTCTCGGTGGGGCATAGTCACAGGGACAAGAGCAGCGACCCCCGTGGCTCGGTCCGGGGGGCGTTTGCCCATGACAGCAGAGCGGGACGTTGGGGGGGCATGATGACTTATGCACCTCACAGAGAGGGTCGACCCCTCCTATGTGTGATGTCATCGCTCTGTCTGCTCTGAGGAAATAATAACCAATCATCTGGGAGCAATGATAAATGCTTTTAATTGTTTAAAAAACTAACAAAAAAAAAGGATAATACAAGTATTATTTCACAGTATTACCAAGCGCTGGGAGAGTGTGGCTTCAGGAGCTGTCAGTCACTGAGCTTCACTCATTGGTCTAAGGGGGAGCGGCTCATCTGCACTTTCCCAAATTGACAGAGGTTGCAGCGATAAGACTGGCCTACAAATACAACTGGCCATTGCAAATTGAGACATCAGGGTTAAAAATAAAATAAAATGCTTAAAACATTTGTAAAAGTACACCATCATTTATATTCAAGACAACCCTGGTCTGAAATTTCTCATTTAGTTGAGGATGGTTATTTTCAACGAGGTTACAATGATATATGTGGCACATAAGGCTTATGGCTTGATAGCGTCTTTTTATAAAATCAAGCAGATGGTATTTATATTTTCTTCTCAGGTTCTATGTGTTTTCTTAAAATACTACCTGATAAATCTCTTACTTTCAAATGAGTTAAAATCACGTGCCAGGCCCATTGTCTGGAATGCAAACACACTGGCTATTTCAGGCTAGTGCAGGCTCTGCTCACAATTATTGCTTTGAATTTCTCCTGTTACCAGCGTGTTTACTCAGAGAATCAATGTAGTATTAGATGTGAAGGGTTTACTATATCTGTCCAAACAAAAACGGCTGCAAAATATAATGTTGCATTTGAATGGCTGTGGTTGAAACCTTGTAACACAAGTTCAAAATGTCACGGCTCAAAATAAAGACCCGGAATTGATCTGTACCAGCCTGGCCACAAGTTGTCGACAAAGAAATGCCTTTCTTGATTCTGACAGTTATAGAAATGGAACTGAAATATTGAAATACAATTCAAAATTCAGTTGAAATGTTTTGGCAGGTGTCAAGTGCACTAACGTATTTGTGTACAAGGATTACTTTTTTTTCTGAAAAACAAACTGTAGCCTCTCCTTTGAGCAAACTATTTTCTTTTCTTTTTCTTTTTCTTTTCAAAATCTCTGCATTTCTCAGCTTTGTCCCTTGTGGACCAAACAAGGGACAAAGTTAGTTTTAGTTTCAACTTTGTATTCTGAATTTATTATGGTTGATTGGACTCAAACTCGCCTGAAAATTTGTATTAGACATGGTTTTATAGTTATCGGCTATCCCATTTGTGCAAGACTATTTGGAATGAATTTTCTGGTTCTGAACAGATTTGAGGCTGACAGTATTGATTAATCTCCTTATATAACTAAACACTGTATATGATCTGTGTGTACAGCAGGATATGTACTGATGTAATTCAGGTTGTGTATCTTGTTCGTGGATACCCTAGCAGCAGTGCTCTGAGAATCAAATATTCATCCTTTTGGCTACAAGTTCTGTTCCTTGCCATAATGCCACACTGCCATTAATGTGTGGTTCTGACTCATTGTGGTCACTCAAGATCCCATGGTAACTTCCTGTATCAGGAAGAGAAGGGATTGTCCCCAGTGAGCAGAGTATACGAACATGTGATCATTCCTCACTTCCACTGGCAGTAGCTGGCATGTGGTCATACTTGCTCTAAAATGCATTCCACTATAAATCACGTGCCATAAAGCACATTTAAGTACAGAGACAGGGCATGGAAAGAAGGCCAACGGTATATAACTGGTCATTATGACCATTATGACCAATTAAGATCTGATCCTGATCATTTCCATGCATCTTCAAGCAAATGATGCACAGAGCAAGGGATCGAGAAATAAATGCTGCTTATTTGTCAATGGTTGTCACTATCTTCCTGCTGCCAAGTCAGAACGTGTTCCTGTGCAGAGAATTCCATTGTTGCAGTTGATAAGAATATTGCCCTGTGTTTTGCGGGCATAAGAGCATCAAGAATCACAAAAAAATAGAAGTTGAACGTTTTTTAAGACCAATTATTTGTGGAGTGAAGTGGATTATTTCTGGACCGTGACAGGAAAAGCAGCCCTATAAAACAGATCTGACTGACCGACTCGGAGTGGATGCCGCAGTAGCACCCTTCTCCCACTGGGGGGAGTCCTACTCGCTCAGGGTTTCAGTTCATCTTTCAGGAGCAGGGCCCTCAGCTGACTCAGGGGGCCCCAAAGGGGAGCACGGTTTGTCTGTTCCCCCCATGACGCAACGGCTGTTTAGTCCTTTTTACTGGCTGATTATCAGACTGCGTATAATGGCGTAGGTCTCATTATAATTCCAAGCAGTGTTTCATCCTTAATTACTCCACGCCAAAGCGTGTTACACCTGTCTAAGCAGCTTTCCAAACACTCCAAACAATGATTCTTGGCGCACAGTGGCTTCAGAACAAATCAAATTAGTTAGGTCAATTTAGTCCGAAATGTATTCATAATTACAGCTGGCTAGAAGTGTATACCTGGAAATTATAAGACGGTAGAAAAATCAAACTAAAAACTGGCAGGGGGGGCCTTTTTAATACCAAGGACAGTGCTAGAAGTTTCAATACCAACACAGATTTAGTAGTCATGAAAGGACCTGCTACTTGATTGTGAGAAGTGAACGTTGGTCAGTAATTAGATTCTGGGTGAAGCATTGAGCTTCATTCAGGTCAAACTGTGCTCAGAAATCATAGACCGCAAAATGGGCAAAAATGGCTTTTGCCTACGGGCTAAGCAAGTGAGCAATGTCTCACTTCAGTACGGCCTATTTAAAGATACATTTAGTCATTCAATTCAGTCTAACTTTGCTCTTATCTTCTGGCCATGAACAATTCTACATTTTTATGGTGAGCAATAAAGAACAATTTATTTGATCATTCAGCACCTTTTTTATATTTCACAATTTTTATGACAATTTGTGTAATTTAATAGATGTTATTTGTCACAATATTGTAGGGACTCATTCATTACTTAAGGATAATTTGGTTCAAGGTCATAATACCATTTATGCCACATTTAAACAAAAAAAATGCTCCGAACCGGACTCTCTTTTTATTGATATGCCTTAAACGTATCAGGCTTTTACTAAGCGTTTTTACTAAATTGTCCATCGCAAACGGTAATAAGATATTTAAAGAACACTTTGGAGAAGCAAACTTGATTGACCAGCGAGTGAAAAGAACAATCATGTATGCAAATGAGACAATGAATATTTATTTTGCTGGCAGGCGAGCAAAGCTGAACAGTTGTTTTTGTTCTTAGTTCAATAGAACCCTACCTTTCCTGGAGATGCTGGTGAAAACATTGGATGATAAGACTCAACTACTTAATTAAAAAAAACATTTTTTTGCCATTTCGGATAGTTTGCTGATGTCTACCATGATGTTTACCATGTTTTATGCACACCTTGTGAGAAACTGTCATTCAGATGACAGATGGTCAATCGTGGAAAACCCCACAGATTATTAACATTAAATTGCTCATTTTCTGAGCAGCTTCAAGAGGCAATGCAATATACTGTACATAGAACACCCTTCAGCATCTCAGGTTATTCACCTTGCTCAAAGGCACAGCAGCAGTACCCCACATAAGATTCAAACCTGCATGAGCCATGAAATTCCAGACACAACAAAAATGTTATTGCAACTTTTTACAACAAAATGCACTCGTATATTTCCAGTATTGCTTTCCACTCTTCACTTTTTATGGATGAGACGGCAATGAAATCCAATACTTTGTAGAGCCACAGGCACAAGATTAGAATGCCTTATGACTGCCAAGTTGAACTGAGAACTGAGCCCAAATCGTTGGTCAGAGTCTGGGAGGCTAAAACACAAAACTCCTCTCAGCTCAACAGAGGACCCCAAATGCCTGCTCTTCTGCCGATCAAAGCCATCAGAATTCACACACACCTGGCTTTAAAGGAAATGAAAAACAAAGGCTGCCCTGATCCCTTTGGGAATGTTGTCTATCTGTCAAAAAAAAGATTCCTCGTAATTTCCCAATAGGGTCTACAACAACAACAACAAGAATAAAAAATATATTTGAGGGACAATTCAATATCGTTTCCAGAGGGTGTGAGAAGACCTAAAGCACAGGAAGTAAACTTCCAATGAAAGTTTATATTTTTCACTCCTGACTCAATTATTGTAATATAAGAATGGATCAAATGTAGCCTTTTTCTGCATGAAATGTCACATTACATACATCAAAGTTCATTCTCAATGTTAAAATCATATTTTGAGTACTTTTATTTGGACCATTTCACAAGTTACACATATATCACATACAGTGCCCGTCCCCCAAAAAAGTCACACACTCATTGGACCGCCTTTAGCTTTGATTACGTTCGCTGTGGCATTGTTTCAATTTCTGCAATGTCACAACATTTATTTCCGGAGTTGCATACATTTTTCGGATCTTGTATTGATGATGGGAGAGTCTCCAAAGTCTTCTCCAGCACATCCCAAAGATTCTCAATGGGGTTAAACTCCATGTGTGAAAATGATGTCTCATGCTCCCTGAACCACTCTTTTACAATTTGAGCCTGATGAATTGTGGCATTGTCATCTTGGAATATGCCCGTGCCATCAGGGAAGAAAAAATCCATTGATGTAAAAACCTGGTCATTCAGTATATTCAGGTAGTCAGCTGGCCTCATTCTTTGGGCACATAACGTTGCTGAACCTAGAACTGCAGCAACCCCAGATCATAACACTGACCCCACAGGCTTGTGCGGTAGGCACTAGGCATGATGGGTGCATCACTTCATCCGCCTCTCTTCTTACCCTGATGCGCCCATCACTCTGGAACAGGGTAAATCTGGACTCATCAGACCACATGACCTTCTTCCATTGCTCCAGAGTCCAATCTTTATGCTCCCTAGCAAATTGAAGCCTTTTTTTCCAATTAGCCTCACTGACAAGTGGTTTTCTTAAGGCTACACAGCTGTTTAGTCCCAATCCCTTGAGTTCCCTTCGCATTGTGCGTGTGGAAATGCTCTTACTTTCACTATGAAACATAGCCGTGAGTTCTACTGTTGATTTATTACGATATGATTTCACCAAACGTTTAAGTGATTACCGATCACGATCATTCAAGATTTTATTCCAACCACATTTCTTCCTCGAAGATGATGGTGCACCACTATCCTTCCAGGTTTTAATAATGCGTTGGACAGTTCTTAACCCAATTTGAGTAGTTTCAGCAATCTCCTTAGTTGTTTTCTTTGCTTGATGCAGGCCAATAATTTGACCACAGGATATGTCTTCCGACATGGTTGTTTAAGAAATGAGAAGCTACTCACTGCATCAGTTAGGGTTAAATAACTTGTTGCCAGCTAAAACATATTAATCACTGCAGTAATTATCCAATGGAAGGCTCTTACCTATTTTGGGTATATTTAATATCAGTCAAGGATATTGTATATGTGGAACACATTTGAATAAAACGAAGCTTTAATTGAGCTGAAAATATTAATTCAGGCCTGTACATTCATCCAAATGTTACACTGTGGCATACAGGTAACTGCCAACATGTAGTGTCTTAATAGGGCATTGAACCACCACAAACTCCCAGAACAGCTTCAATGCACCTTGGCAAAGACTCTGTCTGGGGAAAATGTCTGGAAATCTACTAGAGGGACACCATTGTTTCCACAAGAAATTCCATCATTTGGTGTTTTGTTGATGATGGTGAAAAAAGCTCTCAGGAGCCGCTCCAGAATCTCCCATAAGTGTTCAATTGGGTTGAGATCTAGTGATTGAGACAATCATGGCTTTACATATGCTTTACATCGATTTCATACTTATCAAACCACTTTGATAAGCATGTGGATGGGGGCAATGTCATCCTGGAAGAGATCCACTCGCATCCGGATAGGAATGCTTCACCACAGGATGAATGTGATGACTCAGAACAGCTTTGCATTTATTGGCATTTACCTTGCCCTCCAAATGGTTGAGTACACCTAAACCATGCCAGGAAAATGCAACAACATAAGAGCCACCAGACCTTTAATTTACTCAAGTGGTTCCTTTATTTTGGCAGTTACCTGTATTTGTTCCATACCAGCATAACTGAACATGCATTTCAAATGTACTTCAAAGGAATATGAGTCTGGTCTGTATGTTTTTTAATCTTTGGTGGAATTATTACATGTTGAAAATAATCTTACTTTACAAATGTTCTAACCCTCAGAACTCTACGGTACAGGAACTGATTTCATTTGAAAAAAATAATTAAATAACTGAACCGAGGCCTCCTAACACAGATGATTCTGTTGGAGGCACCGGACCTTGGAAATAAATGCTGTCTATTTAAAGATTGTCACTATCTTCCTTCTGCAAGTCAGAACGTGTTCCTGCACAGAGAATGCCATTGTTGCAGCTGATAAGAATATCGCCCTGTGTTTCTGTGGGCATGAAATGAAATGTGGCTGGCTTTTCCGTCCTTTATTGTGTCAGCTCGGAACAA
This sequence comes from Aldrovandia affinis, assembly GCA_029706075.1. Lineage (NCBI taxonomy): Eukaryota > Metazoa > Chordata > Actinopteri > Notacanthiformes > Halosauridae > Aldrovandia > Aldrovandia affinis. Next base: position 5,274,551 of record JAINUG010000030.1, on the reverse strand, counting down.
GATGAAAAGCTGAAGCAAACTGTGGCCCAGTCTACCTCCTGCAGATTTAGAAATGTTCATTGTGACAGATATACAAAATATTTCCTCTATACAATTAAACCACAATGAATAATTCAATTTTGTGAATTCAATAAAGTGCTTTTTTCTCTTACAAAATATTTATTATACAGTATCTTTTCCTACACATTACAAAATAATATTCCCATTAATGTCATTGACTGATACCATATAATTTTGTGCAGTTAGTGGAAAAAAAGAAGAAAAAAAGAGGCCCAATGTTTTACTCGTAAGGACAAAGCACAACAGTAGTTAGACTGAATGCCCCCATGCAGATAGTTTGTTCGATAGATGTTATGCTGGAAAATAAGCCAGTGCATCGATCTCATTCCGGACGCAAAGGGTTCTATACCGGATATTGCCTGGAACGTTTGAGGATTCAGTTTCAGTTAACTGTTCCGTGTGATGTCTCACAGTGAAGTTTTACAATCGTGGGCAATTCATTCACCCCATCATATTCTATGCCAGTCATTAAAATAAACGGAAAGGCTTAATTTGCCTCAAGAGCACACCAAAGGGCTTGCTTAATTGAATACTGATCCTAATATTTTATTAAAAAGCAGTGCAGGGAAATATCGTATTTGTTCTTGCATTTTATATCTTGAAATATTATGGAACAACCTTTAATTTTATGGATAAAAAGTTGTGATCTTTGGTAATGCAGAGCATTAATAGCACAGAAGGTTATAATCTGACATTTTGCCTCCGAAACGGGTTCAAAAGTGCATTCATTCTGCAACAATTCTTGAAAAAACAGGTATGCTGATTGACAGTCTGGATCACTAATAGAGATTAATTATGGACAGCAGCTTATATCTAGTGACCTGTACTGGAAAAACACACATTGTACTATAAAATAATAATAATAATAATAATAATAATAATAATAATAATAATAATAATGGGAGGGCACGCATTTGTTTTTATTTCATCAGCCATGGTTAACCCACCTCTCTGTAAAGTTACGAGTAATGAGGCGTTAAATAACTCAATGGGCTATTCACTGAGTGCAAACGGATGATTTGTGATATCTGACCGTCTTTGACAGTCCTTTTGTCACAATTTGCAACACTGCTCTTCTAAATCCTCTTCACTTGTACAAAACGTGTGTATTACAGGGTTGCCAAATGTCATGAAATTCACCCATTTCACACTCTCATGCCATACCTGTACTTTCTCACACATTTTAATTCAAATGCCTGGGTTTCTGGAAATTACTTGTCATTTTTTGTAAATGCCCCCTAATCAACACCATCCACATCCTCCTGCCGGTTAACCATGTCACCCAACCCCCCATGTGACAAGAGTCAAATCTCACTCTTTGTGATCTCTCAAAGTTGTGGCATGGTGGTTGTGGAAGCAGACTTGTTGCCAGAAGGCCAGAGGGGCAGATACTAAATAATTGCTTCTGTTCCAAAGATACAGTATCTGGTTTAAATGGGAAATGTTGTTTTCACTGTAATAACTTCATTGGGATAAAAAATAAAGGCCATTGTGCTTGATTGGAACTGCTCTGTGTGATCAGGATATGCAAGAAAGTGTAAGCACTGTAATGGCTATTTGAGAAGGGCTACCGCTCAGCTAAGAAATGATTAAAAATAAATCTAGGCTTAGACCTATTAAAATAGATTAAATCTAACCACAGTGCTCTTAGCCCTCTATTGAACTCAAACCTGAAAAAAATATAAGCAAACATCCATTGATCGCTGAAATTATCAAAAGTGAAGTGGTGTAAAAATTGTGCTATTGCCTAAAGTCTCCTGATTTTGTAACAAATCCTGTGTTTTTTCTCACGGATCTTGCATGACATTATGGAGCTGAAAGGGGACCAGGGTGGGTCTGTGTTAAAGACCCGAGGGCTCAGGAAATCACGCTCACTGCAGTACTGAGCACAGTTTGGCGTTAGGATGGCAGTGTAGTGTAATGGTTAGGGAGCTGGGCTTGTAACTCAGAGGTTGCAGGTTCAATTCCCAGGTGGGGCACTGCTGTTGTACCCTTGAGCAAGGTACTCAACCTGAATTGCTTCAGTAAAATAAGCAGCTGTATAAATGGATTGTATGTAAAGAAATGTAAACTGTGCAAGTCGCTCTGGATAAGAGCGTCTGCTAAATGCCTTAAAAGTAAAGTAAAGTAAGTAAAGCAGTTCAACTTATCGGTTCAGTGACCAATTCACTGCATTGGGCATCTGGGAGCACTATTACTACAAGATGGGATGATTCCCCCCCTTTTAATTTCCCTTCATTTGAAACACCCTTAGATATTTGTAGGACCTGTGTAATTGCTGCAATGTCCTCCATCAAATGAGAAGTTGGCAGAGCAACAAGCACGTCCTCCGATATGCATTCTGCCAGCCACCCTTTCACCGTGCAGTCCTGGCAGACTGCATGCGCCCGATCAACCAGAGCTGTCATTCTTGAGCGGAGGCAGAAGAGAACCCCATGGATTGAAACCATCTGGGCAGCAAAGGTTTGACCAATTATACATCTTACTATGTGACAGCAGGAGCCCCCAAGATGGTTTGAGTGAGCGCTTAGCCACCAATAATTTGATGAGTCTCAGAAGTCAAGCTAGCCCAATAAAAGTACTGTATAACCCCCTGCGAAACCCGTGTGAGCTGCACATTACATTAAAGGGTAACACTTTACAATAAGGTTACAGGAGTCCCTTAAGGGTTCTGGCCAAAAAGAATACATGAAAATAATAAGCTAAATCAAAACTGCCTTTTGGCAAACACTGGACAAAACACATACGCACACGCCTTTTAAGGGTTTCGTTCAGGTCTTGACTTTCTCTCTCTCCTTTCAACTCCCATGTTCCAGCCAACCACTAAAGGAGCAGAGCAGTTTTAAGCACACATGCACAATTAGATGATGCCACACAGCTGTGTGCCCTAGCTGCCCTGCCAGTAGGCGTGGCCGTTAATCACTCCAATTCCCCTGCCTAGACCGACGCTGTCCACAGGGACATATGGAGGATAGAATATAGCTAATGGTGTCTAGGCAGTGGTGAAATCTCAAATTGCCTAGCAGTCTGTACAACATGGTATGCATCATAGTAACAGTTCACGTTTAATGAACAGTTCAACTTTTAATAGGTGTTTAAGCAAGTGAAATGGTTATATACCTGTGAATCCAAACTTCACAGGTAACGGAATACAGCTGAAAAGATTAGTCACCATTCCAAAAACTGTGACAAAGTTGATCAAATAAAAGTGATCAAATTAAGTTACTTTTAGAGGCCGTCATAATTTCCTGTGGCTGATTAATCCGCATGATCACTTACTTGATAACCTTCAACCATTCTCTGATCTGAAACAGGTGGTAAAGAAAGTTGTCCATTGACAACACTAGCATAAGCTCTGAGAAGACCTGTGATGTCAAGGTGCTATCAAGTAGATATCAGTGGTGTTTGTATGTGATGGACCCAAGGGTAGCACTATATTAATCAGTGGTCTTGTTGTGCATACATCTCAAATGTCATCACACCGTTGCTGATGAATAACTAACGTGCCATGAGGGCTGGGTGAAAGATGTTAATGTTATTTAATCATTATTAACACTTGGAGCCCCAGGTTTCCAGGCATACAGGCAACACGCTAACCACCTACCTTTCAGGCGTTGACATTTTAAAGTAATATCAATTCCATTTAGTACATACCATCTCAAAAATAATGATTTGGTTTTGCTCAGGCAAGTCTTTAGAGAAATTAGGATACCTAAAATTCTTATTTCTAAAAGCATAATAATAATTGCATGGCTTTACAGCATGCCACCACGCACAGGAAACGCAGTGACATGACAGTGATCACCAAGAGAGGTGGGGGTGACTTTACTTGCCCAACGGCAAAGTTATTTTAATTTTAAAATCACCAAATGGCTGAAAAAAGTCATGGCGCTCTTAGTGTTAAGTGGCAACTATTCACATCTTTACCAATGACAAACTAATGTATTAAGTTTGAACTTATGGTACTCATAGTGTAGGAACTATTCCTACCTTTACACTTGTATTGATTGACTAATGTGCAATCAGAGGATGAAGGTTATCAAGTAAGTGACAATGCAGAATAGTCAACCACAGGCAGTTATGAAAGTCTCTAAAAAATAACTTCATTTCATTATTTGATTGATCAACTTTGTCACGTTTCTGGAATGGTGACCAAGCTTACACCTGTACTCAGTTCACGGTGAAGTTTGAATTCACAGGTAATATACCTTTCATATCCTTTTTAACACCTGTTAAACATAAACTGTCACTATAATGTATACCTGATATACAGTCCCACATATGCATCTCTGTTGCTAGGTAATGTGACATTTCACAATTTCTTTTATATTTCACCATTAGCTATATTATATCCTCTGTATGTCCCCTTTTGGTTGGTGATATTGTATCATACATCTTAACTAACATAATTACAAACCAAGAGTTAACAAATACATTAACTATTAATTAAGTAATAATAACTAACCGATGCTTTGTTCATCTATTTGTAAATCATTAATTCATGTTAACGACCCCTGTAACCTTATTATAAAGCGTTACCCTTTACTGAAATGTGCAGCTCAGACAGGTTTCTGAGGGGGTTACAGAGTACTTTTATTGGGCCAGCTTGACTTCTATCAGGCTTGCAAACATCTTGGCAGCTATGTTTTGTTCATCCATTTGAACCCATGTTAGCTACAACATTAGTTAATGTAAATTTCTGGATCCTTATTATAAGGTTTTACCCAGTAAAGTATGAGCACTCTGCTAGTTAACACACACCATGCTAAAGCACAATGCAGGCAAAGTTTAAAGTTGGTGAAAATCCAACAAAATTAATATTTTTGTGGCTGTGGATTTGGAAAGATTTTTTAAAGGAACTTAAGCTTTTTTTTCATTATTGAAAGTTAAGGACAGAGAACACTGGAGTTTGATTGACTCTGGCCCTGAATTGCAGAAATAAAAGGAAAGGCCAGCTGTAATCAGATCAATGGTGATTAATTAGTGGTTTTGTTTCAGGAAGGATAGCCCCAATGTCAAAACCTAGGAAGCAACAATCAGGAGAAAAAGTGTGTCGATATTTGGCTGCGCCCGTCAGACCAACTCTGATTTTAATTTTGCCGTTTGCCGGTAGTGCACCATCAAAGCTGGTCACACCACTTCTTCTGATTGTATCCTGGGTTGCTTCGCAGAACAAAGTGCTTCAAACCTTCCTAACATGTTGAAGCAACATGAAACAAATGTTCTCTGCTCTTTGAAGCAGGACAAAAACAACCACAATGTTAGCTGGTCTAAAAACCTTGCTGTTGTTCACTATCACATATGCAACCATTCAGAATTTTTAAATTAATATTACAATAAATGAACAATACCAACAGAGTATTAGTTCCCTTTTCATGTGAATTTATTCTGATTATTTAAGAACTTTAATTTGGAGCATGCTAGTTTATAGACTAACATGATATTTAGCCTTGTTTCTGGGCAGTAGTTGGAATAACAGAAGTGAACAAACTGTAGGCATGAAATGCTATAGTGGCTAAGTGGCTACCATAGTTGACTCTACAGTAAATATATGAGTTTGTCTCCGGGCTTGTCTTTGAACTGTTTGGGTCCCCTAAGTTAATGAATTAACACAGTAGAATAGTAAATATAGATCAGTTTTGCTTTCTTTAATGCTGGACCAACACATACTACCAAGTAAGGTAATGTGCTGCTTATTCATCTGTCCATTCATCCATCCATCAACTGTAATCACTCCATCCTTATGTGTTATTGAGAGCAAACTTCAGGACTGCACCCAGAATGGGATGTCATCCAGTTCATTGCAGGACACACAACTGACTGACCAAAGGGGGCAGCACCGAGCAGACTGATCCTCAGATTCCAAAATGGCGGCGCCCTGCTGCTAGATGCAGAACTTCTGCAAGGCATTTCATATCACATTTTATTACACAATCAGAATTAAGATCACCAATCTAAAACTGGCGACCGCAAAAATAATATTGTACCAGCTTGATCAAGAACTTGACAACCACTACAAAGTGTTAGTCAGGATGTCGGACAGTTACGGAGGCGTCGAACTACCTCCACTGAATAAAAAATTAAGTCCAGATGCTCATCTACCAACAAGCATGACCTGCCATTTGTGTGGCCTTTTTTCCTCTACATGTCATGGATTTCACAAACAAGTGTCTGTTGCATCCTGCTGGCCCAAAAATGCTTCGTTTTACTTTTTCCACAAATATGAATGATTGTAAAGGTCTAAAAGTTGTACATGCCAACATCAGGAGCCTTGTGCCAAAAATACACAAATAGACACACTATTGTAGTACTATAGTACTAATAGTAAAGGCACTCACCCGGAGTGCCGGTTGCCCACTGCGGCCGGGGTTCAATCCTCGGCTACCCTAGACCAGCTCTGGCTGGCGATTGACTGTCCGCCCAAGAGGGAGGGGGAGGGAAAGTCGACACAAGAAAGTCAAGCATGATATATTATTACAAAAGAGAAAAAAACATTGGCCTTGCCCAGACTGCATTGAATTGGTTTAGTGCACATCTTAATGCCAGGAAACAGAGGTCATCTTTTTGATCTTGATAAAGATGTACCACATGGTTCAGTTTTAGGACCTCTTCTTTTCTATATTTTCATTAACAAACTACCATTAATATGTCAAACTTAAATGTCCATTTATATGCCGACAACGCAGTAATCGATTTGCCCGGACTACGCTTTCACAAATCGTTGACTTTGAGATTTGCCTAAATTGGTTTGCTATTAATAAGCTAGTACTCACATTATGCTGCTTGGCGCAAGGCCCAAATCTGTGACCAACACATTTGTAATTCACACAACTGTTGGCACTCTACTTATGGTTGATTGTTTAAATATTTGGGGCTATGAGTTGACTCAATTATTTTTCAAGAAACACGTTTACTACCGTGAAAAAAATATCAATTGTGTTTTATACATTTCAAATAACTGTTTTACAATGAGTGTAAGGAAGAAGGTGGTATTCTCAACTGCTGTTGTAAATATGGTCTGCCACAAAGTCCAAATTAGGCACAATGGATATAATTTACAAAAAGTTGTGTAGATTTATTCTTGGTTGTCATTTTCGAACATGTGAACTAATGTAAAACAAACTGCAGTGGCTATCCCTCCAAAATAGACAGCAGCTGCATTGGTACCAGTTTCTTTTTAAATGTATTCACTTCAACCATCTCCTTACAAGAGCTTCTCATCTCACACAATGCAAACTACTCTTTACGGCATACAAACCACCCCTCTATCAGGTAACAAGAGTCTCTCTTCAGATAGGTAGAAAGGCTCTTAAATTTTTGGCTCCTACAGACTGGAATGACTAACTGCTCTGAAATCTATCAATTGGCCAGCTGCATTTAAAATCTCTCTCGTAACTTCTCACAATAGACTGCTCTTGCTAATGCTATTCACAGTGAAGATGAATTGACACACAAAAGTGTAGGTGTCTAAAGTGTGTTTGTTTGTATCTCACTTTTATTATATTTTGCTGAATAATGTATGTGTAGCAAAGCTGTAAATGAGTATCGTGCATTTGTCAGGACCCCCTAGAAAATGGGATGCATCGATACATCTCAAGAGATTTTATCCTGAAAAATTAAACTTCTAACACACGCAGGCGCGCAGGCACACAAAATAGACACGCCAGTTAAAACTAGACAGCCAGGCAGTCACTCATGCACAAACACACGCACACTTATTACAATATAAGGACACCAGTTAAGGTTGACAGCCTGTCTCAGGACTGTAGGAGGAAACTAGAGCATGCTGGAGACGGCACGTAAACACCATGCAGGCAGTGGCAGGACGCTGCACTCTGCATTGGTTCATAGACATGAAATTGCTTTTGCTGGCATAGGAAGCCACCCAGTTTACCAGAGGAGCCACTACTGAGCACAGAGGCAGGGAATGGCTGAATGAAACTCTTCCTCTCCAGGCAACACCATGATCAATTTTGCAATGCACCCCGAGACTCCCAGCCATAGCTGACACTGGTGCGGGCTGGATTTATGATCAATTCTTTATGACAGTTAATCATTGTGGTAGTCATTAATTAATCTGAGCAGCCACTTAACTTACTTTATACAAATAGTGGCGGGGACCTAATTTTATATATATATTTATTTTTTTTTTTTTTTTTTAAATATGTGGGTTACTCAACACTCTGTAGTGAGGATTCATCAGTAACATTGATTAATGTGTTGGGTGATCACATAAATTATGAATGTTTGTAAATCTGGCATGCACGGCCGTCTTGTCAATCACGTCAAACCATCATCTCAAAGCGGAAGCCCAGAGTTTGTAAGCCAGGATGTGGCTCCTGTAGATTGATTTCTCTGGGCACCTCCTGGCTCAGAGGTGACGGCAGGCATAAACAGAGCCCTTTCCTTGGAGGAGGTGGAGTGTGTGATCTGCCCTCTGAAGTGAGTCTCTGGAGGCTGCCAGCTGCACTGCCCTTGAGTGGATTAACCCACACCGTTTCTCTGTGCTTTTTTTCCGCTCTGAACTGCGTTCCAGCCGGTTGTCAAGTGTACCTGTCATCTCTGTCGCCATGGAGAGAGACAGGGACCGAGCTGCAGAGGGACCTGTCAATCTCATTTATACTTCTGCACCCTTTGTATTATTATTCATTTGATTGGCAGATGTCCTTATACAAAGTAACTTAGTAACTTTTTTTTCTTCTTTTTTTACATACTATTAATTTGTACAGCTGGATATTTATGGCATGTTTAGGTTTAACTACCTTGCAGGAGCAGGGTTTACTTAAATCTGCAACCTCAGTTACATGCCCAGTTCTTTAACAACTACACTACACCACACCACACTGCTGCCCCACGACACCACAATTAGAGTACACTCCACTACAGCTCACACATTTTTATTTTTATTTCATTATAAAATGGATAGTTCTGGTGCTGGATGCTGATTGGTCATTCAGCCTTCCCAGCAGTTCCAATAGCAGTGCCAAGATACAGCACAGATTAATAGAATGTTCATACATCATTTTGAAATCATTGCACCTTCCACTAACAAACATCCTAGACATTGATACATTGTGAGCAGGCAACTGTGATAAAAATGGACATTTAATATCTGATTCAGCCTCCATGTCTCAATGTCCAGACCCCACAAATGGGCGGTCTGGTGTTTCACTCACTGGTGCACGGAGAATAAAATAGTCATTCATTTCAAAACAATAACAAAGGGCAAAACTAGAAAAGAAAATCTGAGGACAAATTTTAGTTGGCTTGATAAAGCCAAGCATTGTAGTAGCTGTAGTATTAGCAGTAGTAGTTTTAGAAGTTATAATAGAATAGTAGTAGTTTTATTTATAATCTTAGCAGTAGCCTAGTTGTGGCAGTAGAAGCATTATCAGTTTTAGTAGTAGCTGCCATCCTGGTGGATGTAAGCCAATAGAGCAGTAGCAGTTATTGTTGTTTTGGTTGTATCTGTATTATTATATATACAAACAGACCAACACACTTCATACGGATTGGCATGGGTTACATGGGTTACAACGGCAGTGTTAGCATAGTGGTTAAGTAACTGGGCTTGTAATGCAAAGGTTGCAGGTTCAAGTCCCGGGTGGGGACACTGCAGTTGTACCCTTGGGCAAGGTACTTAACCTGAATTCAGTAAAATATCTAGCTGTATAAATGGATCGTATGTAAAGAAATGTAAACTGTGTAAGTCGCTCTGGATAAGAGCGTCTGCTAAAATGCCTAAAATGTCAAATGTAAATGGATGGGAGGGTGCTCAACCCTGTGCTTTATTCCTGCATGTCAGTGTGGTTGAGGATTCTGCTATACTTGATATTTGTTTCTTAGAAATAAGAAATTGTGGCCTTAGTCATTTCTGTACAAAAATGTGTTAATGAAAGATGCTACCGTAATTATGATTTTAGTAAATAATTCAAAATTATGACAAGTGAGTAGGTAGATTCAAAACGTTATTTTTTTTATGCATATTTTGTAGTGCTGTATGTATGAAATGAGAATCAGCTAACGCAAAGAAATTGTAACTAGGGCCAGGATACAATCTAATGAATTTAGCTCTATAAGGACATTTCAATTCAATCAAGCCTTAAATTTAATCCGGAATCAATCAAACTATTTTAATAGCATAGTATCTATGTGACCTACATGGTCCAAACCAATTATGGGTTAATGTTTAGCATGTGGGCACAATAGCACAGCATATCAACTTACGGATTCACCTATTTTTTCTAATTCTCTATTTAAAGATAGACAGATCTTAAATAATATATGCCTGAACCAACAGTGATCCCAACCTAAAACAAAACTGATACTGGTCAGCAAAGTCTTTGGCAAAATGCAAAGTAAAACAATTCTGGAAGTTGAAAGGGTCTGCTATTGTACCGACATGCCACATATTATTCCACAATTGGTTTGGACCATGCAGATCACAAAGATACTATGTTATTAAAATTGTTATAAAATAATGAAAATATTTGTTAAAAATCAATCCTGTGTTAAATTGAAATCTCAAGCAGTTTACCAGGATCCCCATTGTATAGATATATAATATATACCTGTTAGTTGTAGAGTAAAGAAGGGAGAGTTACAATTATTGGATGCAGAATGACATAGAAATGCTATTGGTCATAAAATTCAATGGAGTAATTTTGAAAGGCTTAGATGAGGCTTTGTTAAGGATCATATCTCAGACGGTTGCCAGGTTGCTCTCAGCTTTGGACAAAGCAATAATTCCAAAGAAAGTGTAAGAATGCTTTTGCAGGCCTGATTTGTATACATTTCTATATGTGTGGAACTACAGGCACATGTTCTCTTCCTCTGTGTGTGAGCAGAGGGGAATCCACCACTAACCTCATTAATGAAAGAGGCATACTGAAATTCTAAAATCAAAGGATGCTCCCTGATTGACTCAAAACACAATAAATCACCTTCTCTGGCCATAAAAATGTATAATTTAGTTGTGGTGTCGAATCCTGACAGAATCAACTCTGCAGGGCAGTGCGTAGTTGGCAACAGTTTCGCCAGGGAGGGGAGGTTCCACAACCATCCACATTGGGGTGTCCAGCTAAAACACCTTGGTGCAGTGATGGGTCACATGGTCAGGAATCAAAGCCTGAACATTGTGCCAACTATGGCCCAGAGTGATGTGGTGTAAGACACACAGTGTCACCCAGGGAGGGAAGGTTCCAGTCTGCAGGGACCTCCCATCACGCAAAAGCCAAAAGACAGCTCTGGTCGATCGGGTGCCTGCAGTCTGCCTGTAACAGCTAAAAATGGGAGTGTAGATCTCCAACATAATGATCGCACAGCTCAGCGTGTGTACTGTAGGACAAAAAGCAGCAGCAGCTGGTGGCACGCACACTGGCCTACAGATGCAATCGAGAATAAAAATTGGGAGAAAAAAAAGAAAAAAAACGGGGGAAGAAAATAAATTAATTTAATTTAATTAAAAAAGAGGTCATTTTACAGGTATTACTGTGTGACAATGTGAAGCTAAACAGTAGCGAAAGAGAACAGGAGGGGCCGGGGGTCTTTGGGGATGCCTGACAGAGTGAAAGTCAATATATTCAAGGCATTAGAGTGCACTCTGATGGGAGTACTTGTGTGGGGGTGAGAGAGATGTACAGCAGACCAGCGGTCTCCCCAGCGCTGTGACCCCTCACACGAGAGGCTCTTTACAGCTCACTTCACATTACATTTTAGCACCGGCCGCATTAAACGGGCTTCTGCCAGATGTTTTGCCCACAGTGCTGAGTCAAAGGGACAGGAAATCATTACAGTCAAAACATTTCTGGTAAAGGTCACCTTAATGGAAAATTAAATCAGTCACCTTGGATGGAAATGCGACCGAGCTCAAGAGAAGGTAGGAATGGTGTCCTCTCAGCATGGAAACGAAGATTAGAAGAAGAAAACATTTAAACACCGTTTTACTCTGCTGTTAAGGTAGGCAAGGGGAAGCCTCCCCATTCAGTAGAGGATTGAGAATACAGACGGTAGCTTTGAATGGTCCAACCAAGGTTAAATATTTCTTTAAAATGTAAAGAAAAAAAGAAAAAACAACACACTATTTGGGAAATTACATTACAAGATGTGCAATCACCATGTTTCAGAAAAATGAAGCATAGATATACATGATGTCGGTCTTATATACTGTAACTAATGTTAAAACCTCTCATCTCTGCATATAAAAAGACAGTGAATCCCCATTTAGTAGTGAGAGCAGGTCAGACCGTGCAAGCAGCGAAAAATCTGAAGACATGCTCTGACCCATTCAATTGAGCCGCCCAGGTGCTAGCAGGTGGTATTCTGCAGGAAAATAACAGCACCCCACTTAGAAGACCGGAAGACAGCAAGGAAACACAGGCAGTGGTGTGTATGTGTAATTGGGTTGAGTGGCTACAGCAAGGCTCCCAATGTTATTCCTGATTTGTCTTGGACTCATCTCGCTGATTAGGGAACAAATGTCTTTTTTATCATGAAAAAATATTTCTTACTTTTGGAGTGTTTCTTTTTCTTTTACAGACATTTTTGTGTTATGCAGCCAATGAGTGGATCTAATCAGCTGAATAAAATGACCTGAAAGCTGAAGGTTCAACGGCGCATTAATAAATCACACACAGTTAAACAGCAAACACTTCTACAGTGTGATATCTGATTTTTAAAAAGTAATGATTCTCATAACCCTATGCTCACTGACTTGGCGGGTTGAAAAATTATTCAGAAACGAATGGATGGAAAGAAGGTGACATCATAAAAGCATCCCACTCAAAATCTTTTGAGTGAGAGAGAGACACACTCACTAATTCTTAAAATGCAGAGAGAGAGATCATAAGATCAAAAATCACATGTCGACATACCCCCAGACTTTGGTTATTTATAATATATTCAAGCCCTCATGCTTAGCTATGCCACACATCACCCTATTCATTGCCCATTCAAATTCTTCAAAGTTATTTTTTATCTCATGATTTTTTATCAAGTTTAAACTTAAAAGTATACGAACATTGTCCATGGGGAAATAGCACAGCATCATTCTCCCTCTCCATTCTCCCTTACCATTTTGGTAAACGTACGTCTTCAAGATGCAGTAGGCCAGTTTTTGCTTTGCCAAAGATGAGAGGGCGAGCGAGAGACACACAGCGGCAGAGCTCTTTTGATTAACTAAGATGATTTTCTGTACTTTGTGCAGTGCTTTCCCAAACCGCCCGACAGACGAGCACAAACCACAGGGCTAGCTGAATAAAGAAAACGTAAAACAATTACCGCGCTTAGAGGTAGGAAGGACCACAAGAACCGTTATTTTTGTGGGAAACTGAAACCGCAGGCAAGCGCTACCTTATAGCAGCAATTTGTGTGGCCAAAATAGGAACGGGATAACAGATAAACATGGGAAGCCACACTTAAAATATTTATGATTAACGGTGATATTTTTGTTTTTCCCACCAAAGAAAGGTAAATAAGCTGCCTATCTGATGTACTTCAGTGCAAATGTCTTATCCAATCACTACCTGTCCCAGTGATAACACTCAGCATTGTGCCAATTTTGTATTTACAGCCCAATTCTCTATTTACAATTTAAAAACCTGTTCAGTTTAGTACTGTGTATTTCTTGCCATGTATTGTATTTCACTCATAAATTCTATCTTGAGACCTGTACTGCACAATGGCACCCGGTTACATAAACGTATTTAAACAAATGTGTCTAATCATTTTCCAGAACAGAAAATCACATGGTAAATTAACAAATCTCCATTTATCAACCATGGGTACACACAGATTTGTGTGTAAACTGTGCATACGCACAATTCCATACCAACTTTTGTGATTTCTCCAATTTGACGTGGAAAGTGCACACTTCACACGCAAACTTCAGACCACGTGGACGTGACTACACACATTACAATGCATTCGCATGCATCCTAAGTTGCTTGGCATAAGCAACACAATAATTGAACACTGCTCCATTTGGGCTGTGGGTGGGATGCAAGCGATCGCATGGGAGGCCAGTTTCTTTTGGTAGTGGGTTGTTAAAACTTCTCCACATTTACTGATAGGCTACATTATGGCAGAAGGGACTCTCAGCAGCATGTGAATACACGCTTGGAGGCTGCAGGTGAACTGTGCATTTTGGCGCATGTGCCCGCAACCAACAGACTGCTTTGCACGTGGCGACAAATGGCCTACCATATAAGGCTAATTAAGGGCGTTAAATTGGTGCACATGGATGAGCTTAAGTGAGATTTTTCAATTAAACCATGTGTATGTGTGGCCCACGAAACTTTAATAAATACCATATTTTTCAAGCGTAGGCAAGATTATGGATTAGAGAATACGCTCAAATGTAGAAATAAATGTACACCATGTTTGATAAATGAGGCCCCTGTGGTTTTAGGGACATTGCGACTGAATGTATCAGGTGTCTATTGCTCCACACCACAAAGCACATTCCAGAACAGGAGTGGGAGAGAAAAGGAAGCCCCAGGTGCACAAGCAAATTTTGAAACACCACACTGTGACGCTCTCCAAAAACAGAACAGAAATCACAATTTTACCTCCATATGCAGAAATTACATTTGCGTTTCATTTTCAGCAAGACAGACTGATTAATTAAGATAATTACATAACAGCTGCCCACAGCAATGGTTTAGCATTCCACTCAAATGCCATTTATGCAGGTAGTATTTTACTTGGTTAAAGAAGTTCTATTCTTTAACCATTATGATCCATTTAATGACTAATAAGGCAAAGTGTATTAATGGAGAGCAAACTACTGTTAAACCACCTTGAAACGCTGCCATTTCGGAGCTGAAATAAGATACTATTAAATAAAATCATTATAAACTATAAACACAATGGCTATAACAGGGTCTGTAACTCATCTAATTATGTGTACCTTGTATTAATTATGTGTGTGTTACCCTTGTTCAATGCTTATCAAGGCTAAAATGCATCTTTTGCTTCACCTGCACAAATTATGAAGTGTAATGTTATTCCCATCTTATGAAAGATATTTGGCAAATGAAATTAGCAAAAGGACAAACTGAAAGCAATGGAGACCATCTTTAATAAAGAAGCTAGTTTCTTTAATCCAAGAAACTAAATGAGAACCTAAAACACTGTGGTAAACACGGTTTGTCATTATATATACACAAAACAAAACCATATATTGGGCAAAACAGAAACATACAGACTGACAGCAGACAGATAGGAATTTGTGACCGTCTTCTATTATTGAAAAGGGAGAAAGAACTGCAGGTGGAATTCTTTAATATTTAACAGGTTTTCAGGAACCCAGAACATGCCTTGCATACTTAAATACGCTGTGAATTCTCAGGTGACCATTTCTGTAGACCCCGAGCCATCCGACACCTGACCCCATCTTTACCACCCAATCCACCCCCCCAAAAATGTACAAATCTTACTTGGTATACGTGTTAAGGTTTTTTTTCTGAGCATCTGGTGGAAATATTTCACACTTCCCTGCATATGCACTTACATGCTTAGCAATCATTGTTTCATTTCTCGGAAAAAGCATAACATTGCTTATGAATTGCATAAAAAACGATTTATTTATCTGTTAATTATATTGGTACATTTTAAGACGGTTAAGACGCGACAATTATGTTGCATTTCGTTTGATTGGCAAAATGATGGTTGTGTTGCTCCCAGTTCGGCCCAGACCTTGGCTAAAGAATGGATTATGAAACCAATCTCTTATTGATGACTCCTGCCTCTGTCGATAATCATTTTACGTTCCAGGAAGTCCTTTGTGCACGCCTCTAAATACTCTTCCTGGCAAAATTAGGGCTCATTTGCACCCATCTGTCATTTTAAATGATCTAGGATCAGTGAAAAAAGCTGATGAAATAGTGGATAAATTACCACCTAACTGGACTATTGTCATATTGTGTACAGTGATCTGTAATAAAAGCACACACAAAAATGGAGAAACAAAGAAAACAGCAATTATGTGCACCAAGCAGCACCTAAAGCATCCCAAGAGTAGTTTAATAAAAAAATTAGCCCAGTGTTCAAAGTGTGTTAATGAGTGGGTGGACCGATCAAGCCTTTATAAATTAGCCTTGAAGGGCGACTGGCTCGCTTGCTGCATCCAACCAAACATTTTCCCGGGGGCAAGTTTTCAAATACTTATTGACCTCCCCAAGAAAAATTCAGGTTCATTTTCAGGTTCAATTAGACACCTGCATTGAATTGCAATTGCAAGACAGCATGCTGATCGAGAGTAGCCCTAGGTGCCTTTTAACGGCCAAAGAAGCCAGGTATTAATTCTGTGTGCATCACTGACTAGCTAAAAAACACTAATTATTTATCGGCTAATTTCTCCACTCATTGTCTTCTTTCTTCAGACTTGTAGGCGGCGGTTATAATTTCTGCATAGTTTTTATTTAAAAACATGAATTGTTATCTGGGGGATATGCATAATGATAGTCCTCAATGTATCACAATTTGTTGTGGATGGAGCTTGAAACGTGCTGCTGCTGAAATACAGGCCTGATAGAGGAATCTGCACCTGCCTCGCCCAGCTCTCTCACGTGCTGATGGCACGCACGCTCAACCGCGGTCAGCTGTCCTCCTCTTCAACCCAGAAGCTGCGCCAGAGGGATTTTCTCCTGCCTGAAACTCAGTCGTCCTCCATTCATGATGAAGAACAGTGTTAGGGGGCAAAACAGGAAGCACTGAGCACCCTCTCGTGATTGGTTGAGCCTCGTACTGATGATCGGCCCACATGTATTCCCACCCGTCACCGGGTGCTCTTTGTCGTGTAATAAATAATGCAATTTCTCCCCACACACAAATCCTAAATGTGAAGAGCCACTGCTCTCAATGTCCTTTTCTCCCCCACACAGTGAGTGTGGGCTTCTCACAATGAGTAAGGTTATCCTCAAGGAGAAAAGAGGGAATAAATATCAGCTGGAAAACACACAAAGGGGTGGTACGAGGCTGTGTGGGTGTGTATGCAAGTGTGTGGTCTTCGGTGTGGCCGAACACACTTATATCTGTTGTGCCAACTCGGCGAATAACGTGAGCCACTTCTGGGGTTAACACGACTGCAAAACTATCCTCCGCGCCGATCAATGACTTCCTATAAAATTATCCCTGATTTCTTCATTAGATTTCACCGCTGGGAAATGATGGGCGGATTATTTGATGCAATTAGACGCACAGCCGTGTGTGCCTACCAATTAAACCCGGGGCTGATGTAACTTGATCGTGTATTGAAGAGAGAGAGAGAGGGAGAGAGAGGAGAGAGGGTGAGAGGGAGAGAGAGAGAGAGCGAGACGGCAGAGTCTAGACTTCAGTTCTGAGAAGATTGGAGCTGACAGTAGGTGGGTTCCACAGCCGCCTTTGTGCTATTGTGCATATGGAGCTGTCTTACAGGAAGGCTGTTTTTAATGTGCCTCTATGCCAAGAATGGCTGGACAACCTTTTCATCATCCTCAAGGAGGAGACTGTAAGCACGCATGAAAGCCCAGACAGAGACATGGGCTACTCTTCCATGGTTGCAACGGCCCGGTCCTCACAGTCAATTGGGAATCCTGTCAGCAAGGCCTACGGACTTCTCCATTTTATGGAAATGGTCAATGAAACAGTAGCTGTTAGGGTGCAGCCACACAGAGACAGGTTAAAAGTATGAAACACGGATCCTTTTTTGGATCTGTTGTATAGTGGAGCCTTTGCTGGGAGGGGAAAGGAATCAGAAAGCCATCACCCTCTGATGTTCGGTCCAATTTACAGCTACCACACTAGCTAGCTAGGTATAGAATAGTATGGAATCATGAATGACAATGCATTTCCATAGCTATCTTGCGAGTGAACGCTAGCTAGTGACAGTGCCATTTTAATATTGGGATATTAAAACTGAAATTCAATAAAAACCAACCTGAAAGACCAGTGATCACACTGACATTAGGCCAGGCCATGGCTGTTCTTGTCCTGGCTCTCTATGCAGCTGATGTTACATCATACAGCTCCGGGAAGGTGTATACATCAGATTTGTTCTTCCATGTTGGAAAATGGTAAGACCGCCTGCGCCTGCGCCGTTTTTAATTGGCAAAACAGTTAACGGACAATCACACGCACTGCCATCTCTGAAAAGTCAAATTCCTTTCAACTCTAGACATATGAGAAAACACATTAGCTCAATCCGTTTATGATGGATGCGAAATCTGTGTGTAGCCACCCCCTCAAAGCGGGGACAACTCCCAGTAGGGTCGACTTTGTTAAATGAGGTGTTGCTGAGCGTTCTTCAGACGGGAGTTACAATTCTCCAATGTTTTGTTCTTTCTGATTAGAAAGCCAAAGCCCAAGCGAAAATGCAACGCACGTAGCTGTTACAAACTGAAGACTGAACCGAGTGTTAATGGTTGCTGCTTGAAGCTGAACCTGGGGAAGACAGAGCTGCTCTTCCTCCCAGCGAAGGGCTCCCCGATGATTGATGCATCAATCACCATTCAAGGCTCCATAGTGTCTCCGTCCCAGTCTGCCAGGAGTCTTGGGGTAACCCTGGACAACCAGCTGTGCTTCTCGGGCCACATTGCAGCGATCACTCGGACCTGCCAATTCTCCCTCCACAACATCCGGAGGATCTGACCGTTCCTCACCCAAGAGGCCACACAACTCCTGGTCCAGGCCCTGGTGATCTCATGTCTGGACAACTGCAATTCCTTGCTGGCAGGCCTACCGGCCTGTGCCATCAAGCCACTGCAACTAGTCCAGAATGCTGCCGCTTGCCTGGTGTTCAACCAGCTGAAGTCCACCCACCCCCGTCTCCCTCTGCACTCACTGGTGCTTGCTTTTCAAGCGGCTAGAGGTACTGCTCCCCCATATCTCCAGTCACTCATCACTCCCTACACCCCAGCCAGACCCCTCCGCTCCGTCTCCTCTGGCAAACTGACTGACCCATCCCTCCGGGTGCCTGACAGTCGCTCCTCGCGGTCTCGTCTCTTCTCTGTCCTGACCCCTCGCTGGTGGAACGACCTTCCGCAATCAGTCAGGACTGCGGAATCACTTGCGATCTTGCACTTGCGAGACTCAAAACCCACCTTTTCAGACTCCACTACCACTGAACTCTGTACATCTAGCTAATTGTCATCACCACTGTCTACTTGCTCAACACTATACTGTACCCCTGCTTACTCCATTTAATAAAATATTTAAAAAAAAAAAAAAAATGTACTAACCTTTTCCTTCCCAGTGTTACAGGTATGGTATGCAGCTGCCTTCAATGATGTCTATCCCTGTATTACTGCACTGATCTCTTGCGCGTACTATGATTACTCTTCCCATGTATTTATGCACATCTTGTAAGTCACTCTGGATAAGAGCGTCTGCTAAATGCTTAAAATGTAAATGTAATGTAATGTACTTCACTGGGGCGCCAGAGGCAGGCTGTTAGCATGCGGTAGACCAACAGCTGACAGGACATGTTCTTGCTCTTTTTGAGTGCAATTACTACAACCGTGTAATTTCTCATCTGTCCAGCACGTCAGCGGCATGCTGGTGTTCTCAAAACATATTTCACAAATGAAACCAGACGTTTCAGCCGGAAAACCAGCTGTCCTTAATGTAAATGTACAACTGGTCATCCAGCATTAACAACTGTGATCATGATACTCGGCCTACTCATTCTATTTAAATGAACGCGGATGAGCCTTATTTTCTCATTACCCTCAGACTACACTACAATTTTATTGTGGAACAC
This sequence comes from Aldrovandia affinis, assembly GCA_029706075.1. Lineage (NCBI taxonomy): Eukaryota > Metazoa > Chordata > Actinopteri > Notacanthiformes > Halosauridae > Aldrovandia > Aldrovandia affinis. The sequence goes on along the minus strand of JAINUG010000030.1, from coordinate 5,254,753 downwards.
CAGGGGTCTCCAACCCTGGTCCCAGAGAGCCACACGGTCTGCTGGTGTTTGTTGTTACTCAATTAGCACATAGTTGGTAAATCAATGCAGTTGATTAGACAGTTTAACTCGGTCTAATCCTCCTTGGATTTAAATTGGTTGCAGATTTTATGGTGACAAAAGGCAAGCAGGCCCTGTGGCCCTCCAGGACCTGGGCTTTAACCCTGGCTGTACCCCATACAACTGACAGACCCTGGATCTAAACAGTACAATCCCTTTTACACTCATTTTGTTAACTTTTCCTATCCTGGTCGGGCACAAAATTGATCCGTCATTAAATCCAGCTGTGGCAGCTGATCAGTGTAGCTAGCCTCTATCAAAATCCAACGTTTGCAATATTTTTTGCAGAGAGTATTGTTAAGAAAATATAACAATCGTTGGACACTATATAAGGCTAATAAGGGCAAACTCGGTATTACACTATCCAAATTTACCAGTACTGTCATGGAGTCCTTCGCCCTTCCTTCTTTAAAACAGTTTTTGACTATATCCCAGACAGAATCTCATAAAGGATAAGCTTCTCTGGAAACTGCCTTTCTATAAACTCTACTAAAAAAAAACAGCATGGACTCCTGTTACTCTGTTCAAATCTCCCTATTTTATGCAAAATATTGGAGAAACAAACAAACAAAATGTATGAGGAGCTCCAGTGTGGCTTTCGTACTGACACTGCAGTAGTTAAGGTGCATGGTGTAGAGCTGCGGTTCAAATGACCTGCGTCTGACGATCGATGCTAACCATTTATGTCATTGTTCTTTTAGACTTCAGTGCAGCTTTTGACACTGCTGATCATAAAACCCTCATACGTTGCCCAATTTTCTTATTGGGAACAATTCTTGGTCCAGTGCTGTGCTTGTCGTATAATCTTGATTGTCACAAAATGTCCTAGATTTAAATCAAGGGGAAACACAAGCCATAATTATTGGACCAATGGCTCAAAGAGCAAAATTGAAATGAAACACTTAGAACCATTGGCTTTAACCACAAAATCAGAGGTAAAGAATCTTGTGATTTCAGATCCTGATTTGTTCTTTCAAACTCCGGTCACAAAAAAAGTCACCAAAGCAGAATTTTACCGTCTTAGAAACATAGCAAGGGTGAGACCTTTTCTTTCACAGGCTGATGCTGAGAAGTTCAGGCATGCTATTAGGCCTAAACTGGTTCAAAGTGCAGCTGCCAGATTAATACTCCTGTTCTCTTGTCTCTGCATTCCCTACCTGTGAGTTTTAGAATAGATTTGAAAGTCCTTTAATTGTTTTTTAAAGAAAACATTTCTTTAAAATGTATTCTTCATAGCTACCGGTCACAATGCAATGATGATCCAATTCCAGTGTGCTTAGTGCTCTATGTGTCAATCACAAGTAAAGGGGGGAAGCCAGCTTGTAGCTTATATGCTCCTATACTGTACTAATATACTGTGCATAAAGGTATATACTGTACTACAAACACCCTGCTATTAGATATTACATATTTAAATTAAATTAAAAGCAAGCATTTTAGGTTCTCTTTGGAATGATAATATTTTAGTCTTTTACTATTTTTGCTCTTGTTATTCTTTAAAATTCCTTTCTTTTATATCAGTCTTTCATTTATCCTGTTTTTATTCCCTGTTATTTTATTTGCTTGACTTTCTATTTTTGCTTAAAATTACTATTTTAATTGTGTCTTTTAGTTATAGAAGAACATAAGAATACATAATGATGAGAACAAGCCACTCAACCCATGTAGGCTCATCATTTACCTATGCACTAAAGCAGGGGTCTCCAGCCTTATCCAAAAGGGCCGGTGTGGGTGCAGGTCTTTGTTCTAGCCCAGCACTAAAACATCTGATCCATCTAATCAAGGTCTTGATTGAATATCCTGATTAGTTGATGAATCAGGTGTTTTAGTGCTGGGCTAGAGAGCATCCAGCACTGCATCAAGCCTAGACTTGAACACCTCATGGGTCTCTGCCTCTACTACATGACCTGCCAAACCCATGCTTATTTTCAATGTTTATGTGAAGCACTGTACGATAATGTGATATACAAATAGATTATTATGATTATTATCTCTGCCCATTCCAGCTCTGGTCAGTGGATCAAGGGTGAGCCTTGAAAGCCACAAATGAAAAAAGACGATCGAGTGGCATTTTCCCCCATCCCCCGGTTTGATGGACTTAATACTGAATTTTTTAATTTTAATCACCGGCCTTTGTGGCTGTGTGACTTTTTCATAATTATTATCTTTCCAGGCAGAATTGCAAATGCCCATTACAAGCCCGCCTGAGTGGGGTTGTGCTCTGGGTAGAGGGCCAAAACTTGTCAATTTTTGACTAGCGCACAGTAGAGCCTCCCTACGCCTGGTCTACTCTGGAGGTGAGGATTCCTTTCCAAAAACAATGAAAAAATGTCCATTGATAATGTGAAGAAGGATAATGTTGAATCGTGTGTTTCAATGTAGAATGGCTTGAACATAAATCAGAAAATGAGCACAATGTTAACCAGTAAATAAAATAAAATTTAAAAAGTAAATATGGTGTATATTTCAGAAAATGATCCTGCATGAAGACCTGTGCATTTGAAGTCAGCAGTAAAGCTACTTCTTCTCTTAATGTGGCAAAAGGCTGAGTCGAAGTGTTAAATGGCTTTCACATTAGCATGTAATTTGGCCCAATGAGTAATTTCCTATGTGTACACACATTACCAACATGCATACCTACTGGGGCAATCAACCAGTAGCAGGCAGGGAATTGAATACCTGTAACTAACTAATGAGAGCATGTTAAACATGAATGTTCACCATTATCTTAAACAAATTAATTAATTCAAACCCATTCATCCAACATGATAATTAAGCATTCTTTAATGGTGCTTTAAGTCTGTGGAGCAATACCCCCATTCTCAACGGGTTAATTGGTAAAGAAAACGTGATCCAAAATATTCAGGTAATCTTAAGTACATTAATAACAACCCATAATAACAAGAACCAAGAAAATATGGGTAAGATCTAAATCATGCATTTTAAAAGAGCCAGTCCATTTCTGCATGGCTGACTTCATCTGTTATCTAGACGATGGTACAATGATTTCCATGAATTACTTTCTGTATGTGGAGTAAATGCCTTTATCCATAATGATTTACACTGTTTACACTATACCTTAAAGCTTTGAGTCAAACCTATAGCATCTCTATGGTAGTTGCATGTCAAATATCCTAATCATTGTTTCCCACTGCGGCCCTGCTTCATTGTTTACATGCATTCATTTTTCCCATAGTCAGAGAAATATGGGACACCTAGCATTTTTCCAAGACCAGGAAACTGAGAAATATCATTTTTCAGCTGCTTTTCAAATGCAAATCAGGAGGTCTTCTGGCATTTTCCTGCTAGACCGTCATGAACCTCCCATCATAAAGTCAGCTGTGAACCAGCTCATTAAAGCACAATTTATACCTTCCCCAGCCTATTAAACTAATTGGGGAATTCATGCATGTACCAGAGCTAAATACCTGTGTTGCAGTGTATTTATAGCAATTTCATGAATATGGTTCTCTTGTGCTGTTCATCCAAAGCCTATTAAAATGCAATCAAATACTAAAGTGACCAAACAGATCTAAGCCAAACTTGACTGAATGTCATATCAAAAAGAATGGAACTGCACTATGAATAAACCTGCTATAGATCAACAGTGAGCATGGTTGCAGATTCCCCGTGTATGTATACAGGCTACATATAAACAGTATGCGCGAAATATACAAGACCTTAAATAATATTGTACTCATATTGTTTGTGAGGGAACATTTTTTATTGTTTATTTATTTATTATTATTGTTTTGTGAAACCATAAAATTATGTATCGTTAAAAAATATTCACCCACTTCAGCATTTTTCCCATTTTATTTTCTTACTTCATGGAATGAAAATGGATTTAATTGGAATTTCTAGTCTCTGATCAACACAAAATACTCTAAAATGTCAAATAAAAACAACTACTTTTTGTTCATTAGTAACAAATTTTAAAAAACAGACAATAAATGACAAGAGCTTCATCATGAAGAAAGAAAGAACACTCAAAAGCAAAGAACAAAAACATTCAAGGAACATCTGAGAAAGGGTTTTTCAAAAGCTCCACTCAGGGAAAAGATAAGAACATTTCAAAGACTTTGAATATCCCCCAGTTAAGTTATGTCCATCATAAGGAAATGGAGAGAATATAGTACAATTGTGAATTTGCCTAGAACAGGCCGTCCTCCAAAACTGAGCATCCATGCAAGAAGGGCACTTGTTAGGGAGGCCATCAAGAGGCCTATGGCAACTCTGATGGAGTGACAGTCTTCCATGATGGAGATGGGAGAAACTATCCATGGGACAATAGCCCGAGTGCTTCACAAATCTGCGTTTTATGGGAGGGTAGGAAAAAGAAAGCCATTGTTGAATCAAATCAAATCAAATCAAATTTATTTGTATAGCGCTTTTCACAATAGAATTGTCACAAAACGCTTAACAGAGGGGGAACCCAGGCCTAGACCCCCCCAAAAGCAAGCCTAAAGGCAACAGTAGCAAGGAAAAACTCCCTTGGAGAAACCTTGGGAGGAACCAGACTAAAAAGGGGGGGAGCCCATCCTTTTCTGGCCAGCACAGGGTATGTCCAAGGACCATGTCATGGTCAGTCCAGGGTGGCTCAGGGCTGAAAGACTTTGCCCCTCCTGAGTTAGGTAGTCAGTGGGGGGGGGGACAAACCAAGAAACCTCTCAAACCAAGAGAAGAAAGATTCTATGGTCTAATGATAACAAGATTGATCTTTTTGGCATCAACATTAGGTGCCATGTTTGCCGCAAGCCTAACATCATCCCAAGAACACTATCCCTACATGGTGGAGGGAGCCTAATGCTATGGGGATGCTTCTCTGTTTCAGGGACTGGAAAACATGTCGAAATAGAGGGCAAAGATTGAGCAAGCAATTGATGGAGCAAGATAAAGAAAAATCTTGCAGGAGAACCTGCTGCAGTCTACAAGAGACCTGGGACTTGGGAGAAGATTTATATTCCAGCAGGACAATGACCAAAAGCATACAGCAAAAGGCACATTGTAGTGGTTTAAACACAAAAAAGATGAATGTCATGGAGTGGCCCAGTCAAAGCCCAGACTTCAATCCCAGTGAGAATATGTTGAAAGATTTGAAAATTGCTGTTCACTACCAGTCCCCATCCAACCTGATAGAGCTCTAGCAATTTTGTAAAGAAGAATGGGTGAAAATTGCAATGTCCAGATGTGCAAAGCTGGTAGAGGCTTACTCAAATAGACTCACAGCTGTAATTGCAGCTAAAGGTGCTTCTACCAAGTATTAAGTCAAGGGGGTTTAGTACTAAAATAGTTTTATTTATTTGACATTATAGAGCATTTTGTGTTGATCAGTGGCAAGAAATCCCAATAAATCAATTTTGATTTCATGAAGTAACAAAATAATGTGACAAATTCCTAAGTGAGTAAATACTTTGTCCACTGTATATTTTTTTAATTAAAAATTACATTAATACATTGCAAAATTGAAAAGCAATGTTCACAAAACTGTTTTTCTCATGCTCAAATTCAGAAACCAATGTTTGTAAACGTATATAATCATCAAAGCAAAAAAGTTGACTCCCAAACAAAAATTGCTCCATTCAATTTCAATAGTGAAATACTCTGAGCAGTTTATTTGACTTCTACCATCCTTTCAATTTGCAGTCTAATGGACAGTTCCAACAGATCCAAAATGTTCTTTGGAACAATTGAGCTAGATTTGGCAGTCTACATCCAAATTATGGTTAAACAATTGAATGATCATTTCCATGGAAATCTTTCAAGATCTATATATACTTTATGCTTTTCTACACACACAAAAATAAAACATTAAATGCTTTCATAAGTGAACCAATAAGGACATTACGGAGTCTGGTACACAGTCAGAATAAAGGCCCATTTATGGATTTGCCAGGAGAATTCACGTTCCAGGGAGCAGCCTCTTTCCGGCCTGATTGTACGATTTTATAAAAGCTTGGAGGCGGCTCATATTTTGGAGGGGATTTGAGCTATGAGTCATAAAGCTCTGAGTCTCCGCACTAAAAAAGGTCATTCAAAAAACTCAAAAAAGCACCTTTTCAGACAGGTGTAAATTAGGAAGTCCGAACAAAACTGACAACTTGTGAGACTGTCTCTAAGCACTTCACATGCTCTTCCTCAGTGTTAGCAAATCAGGTATCAAGGCCTGGTAAATCAATAGTGGTTTAACTGACCTGTGTGTTATCAAGGAGCCAAAGGCTTACAGTCGAAGACCATGAGATCAATTTGTGATTCAAATCAAAGCAAGGTGTATACAAGCCTGAGCTATATCCTGCAGCGCCTATAGTTTTAGTTCTCTACAAAGTCCATTTGATGGAGTGCAAAAAAATATATACCAGGGAGAAAGAAAAGATACAGGAAATTTAAAAATGTATGACAATTAACAGTAATCCGTATGGCGATGAACAACAAAAACAATGCAATCTATCCACATTGCTCCTTAAGTGAAGACTATTTTAGAAAATGTACAGTGTATAAAAGAGGCTATTGTGTTTATACAGACAGCACATTTGACAATACTCAGGGACCCTGCAAGTCGCCAGGCGCCTGTGAGTTGCTCGGATGACGTCAGTGTAGTAACGCAAATCCTCCAATGCGCACACACCCCGCTGCAGTGCACTGTGGGATTTGTAGTGTGAAAAATTGCCTCCTAGGCGTGAGATTGTATCAGAGTGCCTCAGTGTGCTCCTGCGTGAGTGCAGTGGTTGTCACAGTGGGATGAGACAAGAACAATAGGCAATATCAAAAATAGAGCAATAGTTGAAAAAGGGATACAATTTGAAAAAAGCAATAAGAATATATACAGTGTGTTAAACAAGCATAGAGAAAAAAAATCTGAGTTTATCTGGGAAACATCAAGTTTGACAACTTTAAACTATTGTAAACAGCATGACTGATGCTTTGTTTTACCAAAAGACAAAAAGGGGGAGGAGGGGGGACTGAACAACCAAAGACCAGTCAAACTTTCCACTGCCTGTAATCCTGACCATGAATAAATGAATAAAGTGCTCGAAAGGAAGTTGAAAGCTATCAGTGTTTTGACAGGTGTTCTACAGCTACTTAACAAGAGAAGCCTTCCCCCTCAAACTTCCCATCACACCTGAAATCTCCCAGCACACATCAATCAGCGTGAGTAACTGCAGTTACTGCCATAGCTGTGCCAATATCAATATCTATATCAATAAAGCATATCTGATCCTGAATTTGAATCTCCATTCCAGAGGTATTATTGATTTGTGGTCACCAACCTAAGTGTTCCCTTTTGCTTGTTGGTAACTTAATGAGACAAAGGGAGGCCCGAATGGACCGGAACCAGGTAGCGTGAGCCTGTTTTGGATAACAGCATTGGACCACTGACACCTCACTTCCTGGATATCAAGTCACAGTGTCTGCAAAATCACGCCTGTGCCTCCACGACAATGAAGCGTAGGTATTCCAAATGAAATACATTGTTGTATTAGTGGGTTTTTAATGTGTTCACCACCTCTTTGGCTGTCAAATCTGCAAGTGGTCTTTGCAGTGTAATATACAGTGCCCTCCAGAATTATTGGCACCCTCGGTAAAGGCTATGAAATGTCTGTTGTTCACCAGCTTGATTTTACACTCAAAATAAGAGAGAAATCTTAAATGTTTTACTGATTATGCTGCTGCATCTTCATTTTAATGTAACTGTCATTTTATTTCTTTTATTTACCATTGAACATTTTATTTATTTATTTAGATTTTATGCAATTTTACAAGGCTACAGTCTTTGTTTGAGGCCAGTTTGGCCCACTAAAAAGCAAATAAACAATCTTACGTTTATGTATACTTTTGTTGCCTGTAGCTTATTTATTTTTGTTTAAAAAACCGGCTATCGGAATCGGTATCAGCCATCTTGGCTGTAAAAAAACCGGCAATCGGCATCGGCCCAGAATTTAACAATCGGTGCATCCCTAGTAATTATGGGTCATAATTACTGAGTGGGTTAACGGGTGTAGAGATTAATGAGATACAAGCCAAGTACCTGGTCAATGCTCAGTAAATAGAGGAGTACGAAGGCTCCAAACATACAGGACACTTCCATTGGGCACCTGCCATCTGTTCCATAATCAGACTCCAATGAGGAACTTCTTTTAATGATGCAAAACTAATCTTTAGCAAGCAGACAATAAAGACTCCTCCATGCCAATGATAATGTGCTGTCTTTAATATTATTACTGCGTATTAGTTATTTGCTTGATAGACACCTCTATCCAGGGTGATTACTTTGTTTACATTTTACATATCCATCTACATACCTAGATATTTCCTGGGGCAACTAGGTATAACAGCAATGCCGATACATGGTTTGAATCCAAAATGAGATTTACTGGCTGTTTAGTCGCTACACCAAAAAGCAGCCTTAAGCATTCCTATTATCAAATACAAAACCCAGCATTTGGGGAACTTTGATTCAGACGTGAATCACTGAATCACCACGATAGCATCTTACATCTTGAAGCGTTTTGTGGCTTATCTGATGTTGACGGAACACGATCTCCACTGGTATTTGTCCGGATTACGTTGATCGATATTGACTCAGACTGCTTAGTGAGGACAATGCGTACCTTGCCCCTTTGATTTGACATCAACCTCCAGTGGTAAAACGTCAATACCCCACCCATTTTATTTTGATAGATGCAGACAGAGATGGACTGACATGCCCAGATGTATACAGTAATCTGGAAACAGCACCTCTTTGATCGCCATTGTTTAGACAACCACAATATAAATATATAATATTAAATATAGCAAAGAGCAGATCCAGTTGTTAGGATTATGCTCTTATGGGAGGTGTTAAAGCAATCGATATGCTCCAAAGATGCCTTGGTCTCCTTCCATTTGTGCCTTAGAGTTATTTTTCCTTTTCTTTTTCGAAGATGAGACGGTGGTACTGTATGAGATTGACACTGCCCCACACCTTGCCTCCCTCTCCTAATGGAAGCAGAATTCTGGGTCCTCTGCTGATGGCATTTGATCTGACCCATCCCAGGGGCCGGAGGTGACAGACTGCAAATTTCCACGTGTAGGAACGAGTTCCTTTCCAACCTGCGGTTTTACAATTGGGCTTTTCTGTAGTTCCATTGATGATCGCATTCTAATTCATACTGTGTCAACCTATCTACCTCGGTCTGTCTGTCTGTCTATAATCTATATATCGGCCTTTCTGTCTGGCTGGATCTATCAGTCGGTTTGTCTCCATCCATCTGTCCAGATGAATACATACAGTAACACCCAGATAAGTGGCATAGTTAATGTTTCAGTTTTAAGGATGTAGTCCACCCGAGCTTTAAAACCAAAGACCAAGTACAAGATGAAGCAAAACATTATGCTTCAGGTATTTGCCCCTCCATCTGGCCATATTGCACGCATGCACACGCGCACATGCATGTACGCACGCACGCACATGCATGCACGCATGCACGCATGCAAACAGGATTATGTAGAGTTTGGGTCATGGAAAATCAATCTGGAAAATGTGCAAATATTAAGATACTAAGTGTATCATTACGTCTGCATCTGGGAAACATCACAGAGATCCACACAGGATTACTGTACCAATTATATATTCCCATAATTCATCATTTTTATGCATTTATTTTTTCAGCCACAAGCATTTATAAAATGCATATTAATTTGTAACCCATTTTACTCACAGTAGGGAGATGGTGAATTCTGGAGAGCGTCTGAACCATTTGTGAGAGCCAGTTCACAGTGGCAGTCATCTTCCCTGTGAAACTCAGTGAGCTGGTGCTTCTTAGCTGATCTGTTGGTGGAGAATAACAACAGCATGTACTGAAAAGGTGTGTGGTATGCTTCCTGCACTAAGCCAACATTGAAACATTTCTCCAAGGAGCATTCCAAGCAACTACGCTCTCCTGTTATGAACTTGAATGTATGAGTTAAACCCACTGCTGTCTGCAAACAAAAGCATTTCACAAGGATGGTATAAAATAGTAAAGTTAGTGTTGGTTCTATCTAATATTATATATGCAGTACTCTGTCTTAGGCCACTCAGATTCAAATTAAAGTCATTTATCTGAGCAGTTAGTGTTTATTTGGTCGAAAAAACACTATATAACATTGAAGTGAACACAAAGGAACATTAAGACAATGAAAAGACAAACTTCTTGTGTTTTTAAAACAAGCATTTCTCAGCATTTATAATTCCATCAATTTTGACAAGGTCCCCTACAACGTTGGCTGAAATGCACCCCAGACCATGACAGAGCCACCACCATGCTTCACAGAAGGCTGCAGACAGGCATCAATGTTCTGTACTTCTTATGACATACTGCAGTCTTTGTGAACCAAAGATTTCAGATTTGGACTCATCGCTCCATAAGACTTCCTGCCACTGTTTGTCGCTCCATGCTTTATAGTCTGTCGCGTATTGCAATCTCTTCTGCTTGTTGCCTTTCCACAAGAATGGTTTCTTAGCTGCAACACGTCCTACAAGACCATTTCTTGTAAGACTTCTTCTCACAGTCGAAGAGTGTACTTTGGTGCCAGATGACTCTGCCAGATGCCGAGCAAGCATTTCACTGGATTTCCTTCTCTCCCTCAAAGAAGTGACCTTTGAGTACTGTTCATCAGTTGCAGACAGCTTTTTGGGTCTTCCATTGCATTTTCTGTCTTTAACTTAAACTTCCCAGTTTCTTCAAATTTCTTTATGACAGCTTGAAAACCACATCTTGAAAATCCAGTTAGGCGGGCTTTTGTTCAATGAGAATTGCCTTATTGATGCCAAACTATGATTTTATGTCTGTCAAACTAAACAAAATACATGGACTGGCTGGTGTGCCTCGAGTAGAGGTTTGGGAACCAAACCTGTGTTCTTCTAGCCATCTCACAAGACAACAATAACTTTTTGGAAAACACAATAAATTCTTGTCACTTTTTATTGTATTAATATTTATATGTAATCTATTCTAATGTTATATAGTGTTTTTCCAAGCAAATAAACACTTACTGCCCAGATAAATAGCTTTAAACATATTTTTCTCAGGTGGCCTAAGACTGTACTGTCACTGGGGGTGGGTGGCACACAAGACCTTTTCAGAGGGTATAGGTAATCTAAGAAAGGCAGAGAGGAGGCAGGATCCCCAAACAAAACACTCATTTAAAAAACTGAGCGCTCCAAAATACAAAATAAAGCCTTCAATCCATCATTTTACAACTATGTCCAAAATACAAAATAAAGGGGCAGGCAAGCCTTCAATCCATCATTTTACAACTATGTCTCTATGGCTCCGATGGATTACAAGATATAAAGGGGCAGGCAGCCATTTGCCTGGGCTGCCTCTTGTGAGGCCACAATGTATATATGGATCTGAAAAGGTCTTGTGTGTCACCCACCCCCAGTGACAGTACAGTCAAGTACAGTACAGGACAAGTAAATGGCTGTCTGCCCCTTTAATTATTGGGAGCCACTGGAGTCTGAAGAACTACGGTTCCCAGCAGCTCCGAGAACGCAAGCTGGAGCGCAGATGGAGAAAGACAGGTCCTATTGTTCACCTGCAGTCTTTTAGGGAACACCAGAAAGCGTACTCTGTTGTGATAAAAAAGGCCAAATCATTCTACTACTCAACCCTCATTGCTACAAATGACAGAAACCCTAAACACTTGTTCTCTACAATCAACTGCCTTCTGAAACCCACATTTTCCTCCTCCCCTCCACAGCTGAGTGTAACCGACTCCTTAACTTTTTCCAATCTAGAATTGATCAAATTCAACAACAGATCAAGCTCACTACCCTTATCACACCTGCTCAGCCCTCACTCTCAGAACCTATCACCTACACTGACCTATCTCTAAGCAGCCTTGAGGAGGTTACTGCTGCTGAACTATCCTCCATTGTCTCAAGGATTAATTCATCTAGCACCATCCTGGATCCCATCCCTACACCCTTACTAAAGTCACGCTTTCCAGCCATCTCCGCCATTGCTGTTAACATTATCAACAAATCCCAAACTACAGGAGAAGTCCCTACAACCCTCAAAACAGCAGCCATTAAGCCTCTCCTTAAAAAACACAACCTCAACCCTGATGTACTGACACTACCGCCCAATCTCAAACCTACATTTTCTATCCAAAGTTCTAGAAAAAGTGGTTGCATCACAGCTTCAACATCACCTGAATTCCAACAAGCTTTATGGGGTTTCCAGTCTGGCTTCAGGCCATCACACAGCACCGAAACAGCTCTTCTGAAGGTTGTGAATGACCTCCGGATGACTGCAGATGCTGGCTGCCCCACTCCGCTCATACTCCTTGACCTGAGTCCAAAACAGTGCCGCCCATATTCTCACCAGGACAAGAAAATCAAACCACATCACCCCAATTCTGTCCGGTCTTCACTGGCTCCCTGTTGAATTTCATTGAATTTCAAAATTCTTCTCCACACCTTCAAAACCATCACTGGAAACAGCCCCATCTACATCCAAAACCTTCTCACTCCACATGTGTTAGCATGCCGCTGGCCCAGACCCTAGCATCCCCCGCCCTGCCCTGGTATCTGGATGACCCGAGCCACATGAGCCTCAGTTTTGTGTTGTTTCACCCCCAACCTTCATCTCACTTTTAAGTCCCCAGAACCCACCTTTTTTTGATTCCACACCATGGGGGACTGGGCCAAAAATAAAGATTGATTGATTGATTCCCTGGCACCACACCTATGGAATCAGCTCCCATATCACATCAGGACTTCTAGCTCTCTCACCACTTTCAAGACACAACTTAAGACTCACCTTTTCATCTCTGCTTTTCCAAACCACTAAACTTAACTTTAAATTGCACAGAACCGCACAATGAACACCCATACCAGCTTTTCAGACCCTCTTTTTAAGAAAAATTTTATTATGTGTACAGGACAATTAGATTGTATGTATTTGTATTGCTCTTTCCCCCCCCTTCTCTCTTTTTGTTGTTTTTAAATGGTATCTGTTGTAAAGCACCTTGAGATTTTTCTGTATTTTAATGTGTGCTATATAAATTAAATAAATTATTATTTATTATTTAATTGTAATTCATGAACTGAAATAGAATTGGCCCCAAGGCTGTTGAGCTTGTGGCTTTGTTTTTTGTCTTTCATTCTGCAATGTGAATTGTTAACTGTGAGTAATGGATTTATGTAGCGAATATTTTTTGTGTATAAATGTTAATGAAAAACAATGTGTGAAAAATGGCTTGCATGAAATGTACCAAATGTGTCAAAGTTAACAGCAAAGCATACATTGCAGTCAGATTCAAAGACAGGTTTTGGGGACTTTTAGATAAAACCCCAACGAGTGATATCCAGACCGTGTGGGAATTGTTATGAATAAAATGAATCAACAAGTTATCAGACTCAAACATAATGACCGCGTGGTCACCCTGCAAAATGAAAAACTTGCGGGAACGCGATCAGTCTCTTCGGTTTCGACCCCCCGGTGACCCCCCCCCCCCACGACTCCAAAAGCACCAGCATCCAAACTGTAAGGCAATACCCCCGTGACCTCTTTCCGGAGCACCCGTTTATTAAAGCCGCTACAAATGAAATCTCATCCCGGAGTCTGTTGGGTAGGCGGCGGGCGCTTTCATGCAGATGTATTGAGACATCATTCACGCTTTGATGGTGCGGCGGGAGAGGGGCGGCATGTTGCCTCCCTGCGACGGTACTTTCCAATCGCTCGGCCCGCTGCTCTTTCATTCATTATTTACTTTGGCGACATTCGTTTAATTCTCCCCATTATAATGCCGGCGTGGTCCCGAGAGCTGGCGTTCTTTTATTCATGGCCTCCGCGCTCAAGGTCACCCTGTTTTGCCATGCAAATTGTCGGCTGTTGAATGCGCGGTATCGCTTTTCAAGTGGGAGACCGCAAGGTTTATAATCTACAGTACGCTGTCAAAGGGGAGCAAGGGCCATGAAAAGAGAAGGCACAAATGGATGAAGTTAAATATTTAGTCAGTCGCTGTTGCGGTTGCCGGTTGCTTTTGATGATGCCGCTGACAATAACTGTAACAACAACAATAATAATCATTTAAAAAAGAAACGCATTTCAAGAATAAAATACAAATCGTGATTTGTTATAATTATTATTACTACCACGATGTTATTATTGTACACCCAGCAGAAAGGTGTGTAGTACAAGTACAGAGTAAATAGCCCTCACAATGTAGACTTATAAAGTACATCCAAGCAGTCGACCCTGGTGTCCATCATCTCCCGAAGAACAGCTGAAGGAGCCCTCAAAAGGCGTGCTCCAAATGACGGCCAAATTACACAGGAAGACAGTGAGAACGTTTTAAAAATGTGTCACTGTTTCCTGCGCAAGCGAAAGCCATTGAGATGTGAGACTGTAACTTCTCTTTACAGTTCAACAATAGAACCCGACAATGACGGAAAACGTACTCAGGGGGGACTTCATTTGTCAGAGCGCCCGTCTGCTAAAAGGGAAGGGGGGCGTTGTTGACGCACTGCCATTTTCGTTAAGGTTAACAATGAATCATGAAACTCAGCTTAATGGGCCTGGGCTGGGCTGGGCTGACACTGCCAAGTAGACCACTTCCAACAGTCAGCTCAAATAGCTGGTTTGATCTTATTTCCAGAGTGGAAGAAACTGCGCCTCATTCACAAACCCTGCCAACCCCCCAAAAAAAAAAAGATGATTAATTCTCTACTGCCCATTTCAGAGTGTTCGAACCTGCCACAAAGCACTGTGGCCACAGCGGTTCTTCTCAGCGTTTCGCAATAGCACTTTCGCTCTACTGGCATATCCTCTTATTGCCATGCTTAAAAACAAATAGAAGCACAAATGACCAGAACATTCTGTTGAATCAGGTTGTGTGTTGCTAGGACTTTCACAGAGACAGGGTCCATAGAGTACATATTTTCAGGCATGTTGAGTGGCATGTCACGCTAACATACTGGGTTTCAGTGTGGCAGGCCCTATGGTCTCGTTTCCAATCCTGCCACAGGACTAGTGGAAGGCCATTACCCCACCCAGGTAGGGGTCAGTCTGCAGAGTTTTTACCAGTCTCTCTGTGCAAGAGTGACTCTACTGGTCAGTCTGCCTGCTCCATCCAACTGCACATAAATGCACTCCTCCAACACAGTGAATGAACCACTGAATGGATGTGCAGCTCAGCTGGTGGACTGCAGAGTGATAAGAAGTGGTGGCTCGGGGACGCTGAGTGGCTTATCCTGTTAAGGCACTGTTCTAGTGTGTGGATGAGCCCCATGGTCTGGTATGGAATCTAGACAATGCCACAGCCGACTGTGGCCAGCAGCCCCAGGGAGGGCCGGGTTGCCCGTGTCTCGTGTACGGTCTGCCGGTATAAAGCTGGGCATGAAGTGTCTTGCTCTGACTCATGTCTGTGCGAGCTTAACTTGTAGACTGCGGTGTGAAAAGTGTGACATGGTTTTTCGGAGGAGAGAGCACGTGCTTGTCTACACTCACGAATTGACAGCGGAAGTTGCAGGGAGCGCAATTGGACATTCCACATTGGGAGGAAAAAGTGGAAAAGCCTAAAAAATTGGCAGCGGACAATTCAGAGGAGAATGCACGCTTGTCTGCACTCTCCAAAATTGGCAAAAGACATTACAGTGATGAGTCAGACCTACGAATACAATTGAGCATTCCAATTTGGGTTAAAACAAATTTGTGATATAAATTGGTTCAAAGTGCTTGTCTTCACACTGGTTAATTTCTATGCATCAGAGATCCTTCGTTTTGTCCCTACAAATACACTCCAGCTCATTCTATATAGGTGCCTAGTCCTACGTCTCATTGTGGGAAACCTAGATTACAATTAATCTTAATCCCAGTTTTCCCAGATTTTTCAGGAGTCAGTTTAGTTCTCTGATTGACAGCAGAAATATAAAATAAAGTCATTTGCCTTTGCAAGATATTGAATCATCACTGGAGGAGATTGCCATGCTCAGTGTGTCAGAGAAGTGCAGTGATATTTATTTATGAATCTGGATCTACTTCACAAGTACAAGGCTTTCAAAAATCATTAAATCTGCTGTATTCTGAGGCATAACTACACAAAGATGAATGAACATCCTGCCACTTAACTCTGACACCATTTCATAATTATTTTAAGTAAACAACACACTAAAATCTCAGAAAACCTTGTGATATACTGTGAATGCCACAGCAATCTCATAAAAACTACATAAAATGAAATAGTACATTTTTCACAAGCGTTCACTTTCATTACCATTTCTTTTGAGGTCTTGTCATGTAGCTCAACATTCATTGATTCATTCATTCATTATCTAACCCGCTTATTCCTGGTCAGGGTCACGGGGCTGGAGCCTATCCCAGCATGCAATGGGCGAGAGGCAGGAATACATCCTGGACAAGCCGCCAATCCTTCGCACTGAAGCTCAACAATTGAACAAATAATTTATGCACACGTGAAATTTACCAAAGGAAGACCATCTTACCACAGGAAGACCATAATTTTTTTATTATGATTTCTTCTATAAACATTGAATGAACTCCTAGTTTTTGAAATAAATGACATCAAACTAGCACTGACAAACATTTTCATACAAATATTGTGAGGTGCATGTTGTCAACTAATTGGATTGGTAGGAATTTTAATTCTCAATTGGTTTGGTATGTTTGGTATTAGGCAGCAGGCTTTTGACTTATTTTCTGAAAGGGAGTGTCTTGGATGCTTTTGAGTGAACATTCCATGAATTAACTTTGGAATTATATTTATTTGGTGCCCCCAAAAAATAAAAAAGAATTTTTCCAGCAAGCTAACATACATACAACCTTGGCAAAGACTAAAGACCTTCATCAGATTAGAACTGGTATCACACAATACTTTTAACTGCCTTGCTACCCAAATCATCATTTTGTCAGCACACCTGGTCTATTATAATAATTATAATAATAGGTCTGCAATTATTAGTTTCAACTAGGACCATTCCTATCAATCAATTAGCTTGCCGGCATGGCATTACATTCTCATGAAGTAGGTAACAATTAGGCTAGTTTATACAATTGCTGAATAAAATCCTATACGAGTACTTTCTGGAATCCTAAACATTAAAATTCACACATACAATTAACAGCCACATATGCAAAGTCCAGCCCATTCCAACAGTGAGGGCTTCTCCTTCACATCTGGACAATCACTTTTTCCAGTTTTAAAATATTTATTGTTCAAGCAAAGCACTTTACTTGTCACAATATATAATGACTGAGGTGGTGGACAGATGTTACTAGGAAGGTAGCTAAGCCTCTGAGCCCTAATGTCAGAATGAAAAATTATTTAATCCATTCAGCATTATGGTAACCCCTTCTAAAGGTTCCTTTGAACTGAGGCGTTTGGCTGCAATGTCTCAGTAAGCAGACAGCCGCATGCCAGAGATCTTCAAGTATGGAAATTAATTGCCTCAAGCACACTTAGGATATAAACAAATAAATAAATATGGACATCACTGGAAAATGTATGCATTCAGTACTGTAAGTCGCTTTGGATAAAAGCGTCTGCTAAATGGCATATATTATTACAATATTATAGTTTTTTTCATTTTTGCCAAACAGATCGAAGTACACTGCTTAAACCCCTCCAAAGACTTTTAAGCCTTTCAAAGGAAAGTAAAGGAGCAGACAAAAGAGGACTTTAGTTTTAGGTCCCCTGAGGTTTCCAGCACACACTGCTCTGCTAACTGGAATGGTACCATATGTTGTCTCACTTCATATAGCATGTTAGTGTTGCCGACTGATGTTCAAAGAATGTTATGTAATAAGTTGAACGGTTGAGTAAATGATCGTGCTGGAGTAAGACCTGCTGTGCTACTGTTAACGTTGCATATTGTAACTACTGTTACTTCACATTCTGGACATCAGAATTTGTTGAGCAACTAACGCCCAATGCCTCCACCATTTTCACTATACATTTTGGACACAGGATTATTCAGGTACACAACTACAACAGTCATATTGTTATAGTGTTTGAATACTATACGATTACTATGAAAAGTGCTCTTACATGCAGAGAAAAAATAAATATATGAAACAATTATGCATTAAAAGACCAAAGAAATCCGCAAAACTTGTTTTGTATGTGTCCGGAAATAACTGACATATTTGTCACGTTCACAGAAAACAAATCCTGTTTCATGAATATAATCTACTACTAATAGTATGCATAATTACCTGCCATAATTACAGTCTTGGCATAAAAAAGAGGATTTGGGGAATATATTGAATTAATTTGATTTCCAGATAGTTGCACAGCATACAAATGAAGAACGTTTGCACAATAGTTAGCCAAAGAAGGACAACTGTGGAATGGAGTTTTGCCTGCAGCTCTTGATTAACTGCATTGTAAACATCCTATGCTAATAAAGTTGTAAGCAAATTAAAAAACCATTTTCAAGGAATGAATACCACCAAGACCCTTTAACACCCTGCTGATGGAGAACTTTTTCTCTGCACATCAGTGCAGCGGTTTCAGATGTAGGTTGCGTCAGCGAGAAACTTTGTATGATGAAAGGACGATGCAGGTGGTCTCCACTTTGAAGCTATCAATAGACCCCTGAGACGGGAATCAAACGAGCGACGCACAGCAGCCTAGTCAAACACATCTCGGTGCTGCGGAAACAGGAGACGCCTTAACCAAACATGCCGCTCAGCGAACGCTCACATCTCATCAGAATTTCTGTGCTCATTACCAGTGGGCTTCAAACCCCGGTCTCGGTTTGAGTTACTGACAGAGAAGTTTTTTTTTTTTTTGCAATGCATCTCACAATGGTTCTGAAACAGGTATGCTTCGCCACTCCATCGTTTTACAGTTGCTGTGCTGTTCACATAAGATGCCTCTAAATGCATGCTCATATCGCATCAAAATACCAGTGTCCATTTTGAGTACATAAAAACAAAAAACAAAAACCTGGTCCTGATGTCAGTTATTGTCAGAGAACCGCCATTTTCATAACGTCTCTCACCTTCGTTCTCAACAGGCGTGCCTCGTCACAAAAAAGGCTGGCTGCTTACAAATCGTGTATTGCTGCCCAATTTGTGCAAGGCCATCGTTTGTTTCAACGTGATTGGGTTTGACAAGCTGGAAAAACTAGACTTTTTTCTGGCCACATTACTGGTGACTAAAAGGAAACAGAGGTTCAAGATTTTTGTGGAAACCTACAACACGCACCTCACATTGTGCTCTGACTGACTAAGATAGGAAACCCCTGGGTGATGTCTCCAAAGCAGTTACAGCCAACAGCCCCACAGGTACTTCTCATTGCTGTAGCTTGTAATGGTGTACCAAATACACATTATTCCCAGAGGGATTTCTGATTGCTGTAATGATATAAAATGAAAATGGCAGAAAAAAAGAGAAAAAAAACATGAGAAACAGAAAGTAAAACATACATTTAGAAATAAAGAAAATGGAGAAAGAGAGAAAAAGGGATACAGATTATTTTTTCATGCGGTTAAGATCAACTCAGAGACCCATGCTATAGGGCAGCCCTTGCCATGGAGTTGCAGAAATGTTTCTGGTTTTTGCTCCACCAGAACCCCTAACAACATAATTGGGTGAATTATTATGCTTAACAAAAGGCAAGTTACCCAGTGATGGAGGTATTCAGTATTTCACCATTCAGACTCAGACTATTCATAACAGACCACTGATGGAACAAAAAACGTTTTTTGTGTTTTCACATACAGATGGAAACACTGTAAACATGCTCTTTAGGAAATAAGCAGATTTTGTCTCAATATAATACCGGGTCCAATCAAAGTTCGGCATTGAACTCCCACTGGAAACGTTATGCTCATTTAGATTTATTTTCAGATTTTATCCCCATTTTCTCCCAATTTGGTAGCCAATTACCCATGTGCTTAGTTCAATCCCCCTTAGCCCTATAGTTTGCTGCCGTAGTACTGTGACCGGCAGTGACAAGGGCGTAGTGCTGCCTCTTCCGAGACCACACTCGTGGTGTTGTCGACTGTAATTCCGGTACCCCAGAACCACTCCTGTGCGCAGTGAACTGTGTGTGTCGGCTTCCTTCCCCCCTCCCTGTTGTTGTGAACGTTGTAACCACTGGACCACGCGGGAGGCACGTTATGCTCATTTGAGACCAAAAATAAGTTTTTTGACCATGCACACCAGCTGTACGTTGACGTACATCATCACTTCGCACACTTATTTTGTCAATTGCATTTGTGTGACTATGCTGGTTGATGACGCATCACACGTAGCTAGCATTTCATGCAGCTACTTTGCAGTAGCAGTGTTTTGTGTTGTTCTCCATTCATGTGAAAATAATTGTCCTCTTATCATAAAATAGAGGTGCCCGGTTCTTGGTTTTCCGTTGCTCTGACTCCACTACTTCAATATGGAGCGGGGGAATCTCCCCATTAAAACATTTCTGTTTGTTTTTCTTGGCCGGCTTCCGTGCATGTAAATGATGTGCACGTCCATTTACATCGCGTTACTTTCCACAGTTTAGTTTTGGTTTAGTGTACTTTATAGTCCGAAATTCATTTATACTGGGGAAACTGGTTTTTGGTTGAATTTGGAGTTTTAAAGGACGTTTTGCTTGTAGCCTAACTGAAACAATAAGTAACGAGGCTTACCTGACTCGAGCTCAGAAACCGTTTCTGTTTGAAGTTCGCGTGGGAAATGCGCGCGCCTGTGTATTTAAAGGAGCAGGGATTTAGTATTGTTCCTGTTAGAGCGGGAATGTATATTGTACAGTACAAGGTCTGAACATTGACTGTATTGCATAATGTTGAAACATACATACTGTATAATAACAATGTTCATTATGATTATACATTTGTGAAATTAGTTTTTTTGTGTAATTGGCCACTGTAAAGTGAAATGACGTTTCAATGTCATTTATATACCCTCTTTGTGGTTGAAAGGTGGTATAACCCAATTATTGTACTGGGCGGGGTATAGCTATAATATATATTCCAAGTAATCAGTAAAGGGGAGAGTATTGTAGGGTGAGCTTCTGTTGAGAGTAAGCCTGCATTCCTAAAATTCAGCGGTGGGAGTTTTTGTTGTTTTTGCATCCTGCTGCATTATAAGACTGTGTCGCTTTTGTAGACAACTGCACGTGGGCACTGAATATAGTGTCTGTAGTTTTCCACATATATATTTTTTTTATTGTAATTTTTGTTTTTCACTGTATATTTCATCATATCACCACCCTTCCCCTTGTCTATAAACACCTGCCTTTTTGCCCGAATGTTTGGACTCCTGTGTTTCCCTACCACCTCCCTTGGCCATTTGTGTCCTGTTTCATCGTGACAATCTGTTTGTTTTCTTGTAGTTATCCTTATCTTGGTATTAATTGTCACAATTGTAAGTCACTTTGTAAATGACTTACAATTCTCTTCGTCTGCCAAAATAATTCATGTAATTATGCAATCATTATTTTTCGATCCTGTTGTGATTCCCAGACTGTTTGACCTGACCCTAAATCAGGGGTGTCAAACACATTCCATCTTGAGCCGAGTGTACGCAGGTTTTTGTTGCAACCAATGTACTACACCAGGGGATTTCAATTTCTCAAAAATGTGTACTTCCTTCCACAACTTTTTACACATCATTGGAATGACACTCTCCCCCTCCTGCATGCATGAACAGTAAATGGATGCTCAATCCCCTCCCCAAATATCCACAGGAGATTTTTCATTGTAATGTTAAAATGATACTTTAAACTGATTGTACTCCAGCTTATTTCACTCGTACCTGCCTCCAGTCCACAGAATAGCCTTCGAAGCTGCATATGCCCTTGTGCCTGTTAGCACGAGGCAAGCACAGTGCCAAAATATACAGAAATTCACATTCTGATACAGTTGCAACATTTGAAATTTGGTTGCAACCCAGATAATGTACAAAGGAAAGACTAAATGTTAAACTTTCCAAGTATTTATGCATTCTGTATTTATGCATTCAAATGATCAAGATCTTGTCTTTAATGAGCAAGTTTAAGAAGCAAGTTCTAAGCGACAGTATTGCTGTTTGTTAATGTAATTCTTTATAATCAACAGAGAGTAAGAGGTGGAGCAGTGCATTCTGGGCCTCTACTGGGGTTAGATGGCTTAAAATAGGGAAGGAACCTATGAAAGTATTTCAAATTAGGTTGCTCCCTTATTTATTTATTCAAACAAATTAAGTCAATCTAAGTATGTAATGTAAGTACAAAGTGTTACATTTATGGTAAAGTTAACCTTTAAAAGTATGGGGAAAAACATAAAACTGGCCATGTCCTACAGCTCACCAGGGAACCACACCAGCTGAATACTGTTTTTTAGCTTATTAGCAAATGTTCCCTTGATAAAGCTTAAACGTGCCGCTGCTAGTTCGGCTATCTCATGTAGCTGTTGGCCAGATTGAGAGATCAGAGATTTAATAGAAATGTCAAGTACGATATTAGCTGGGAGCAAGTGCTGAATGTTGTATATTGGAATTCCTCATGTAGAGTCATTCACCCCAGTCAAATGTTAAAGTAGTTGTCATTCAGGCTTTCACCATGTCTGAAATCCCTTTAAGGAACTGAAATTGCATCACAGCCTTTAAATGGGATTATTTGTCCTGCATTGCATAGTAATGGTGCCAAAAATCAATACCAGTGGGTATACTGTTGTAACACATACAATGTTTATTCCAGAGTGATGACATGTGGAAAAGGCATGAATGTTAAACTGTGAGCTGTAAACTGGGAAAGTTGGCAGGCCACTACAATAAGGATGGGAGTAGGGGGGAAAGTGGGGGTCACACCACGCACATCAGAATCGCCATGGATACCATGATGGGTCAGGTAATAAACTGGTGTGACGGGTGGGGGAGGAACAAAAAGGGCCGTTCCTCTTTGGCTGCTGTCAGAGATTCCTTCTGTCACCCACAGCCTGGGAGGAGCTTCAAGGCCATGGACTCATTACATCCACACCAACGGGCACGCACGGCCGAGGTTAGCTGGTACTCAACATCGCTATTGCTCATTTCCTTTATCAGTCCTGCCTATAACAGTGTTTTGCTGTTCTTTCAGTAGGGAGAAACCTACACAGGCATCTGCATGTCCCTTCAGTGTGGAGAGACCTACAGTACATGGACATGCTGCTTGTCCCTTCAGTGTGGAGAGACATACAGTACATGGACATGCTGCTGCATGTCCCTTCAGTATGGAGAGACCTACACCGTTCCTTCAGTATGGACAGACCTACACGGACCTGCTGCATGTTTAGTTCTCCTGCTGTTTTTCTCTTTTGTGTGCCCTTCAAATTGAGTTATTTTATTTTTATTTATTTTTATTTTCAGTTTTTCATGTTTATTTCCATCCAGCATTGCAACCACACTGGCGCTGTGCCTCGACTGTTCTTTCATTGTTTTTATACTCTATAATTTACCTTGGATATAATACTTTTACGTTCACATCTGGAGCCAGGAAGAAAGAGAAAGATGCCCAGACTTCAACCACAAAGCATTTTGTGCTTAAAGAAGGATTTTCTTTTGATTTGCGTGAACATAAAAATCTATCAGTTTATCTATGAAATTTGACTTCAGGTGATGCACTTTACAAAGGAATCCTCGGAGCTTTAGCATTGCAAAAGACAAACAAAAACAAACCGAACTGAAAAACAATGATGCCTTCAGGAACTGAAAACAAATCACCATGAGTGATATTTTAAAACACTGAGATCTGAAATATATTTGAACTCTGGTTTTAAAACAAAGATGTGCTGATGGAACATCATACTCATATATGTAGCATAAATAACATTAAGATTTAAAATATATATCTTTATTAAGATGTCATATATAATTGTTGCTTCAGGATGGAAAATGGCAGGAGGGCAAGTTAACTTAAGTAACAAATTGAAGCGACTGCTTGTATTTGCACACCATGAATTGAATGTTTGCACTTGGTTCAGTTTGCTACTCAAAATGAAAGAAAAGGCACACTGCAGCTAGACTGAATCTTTGCCAAAGGACCAAAAAGGCAACTTCATTTACATGAATTTCTGTGCTGATTTTCTGCTATTATGGCTCTTTTAATTTAAATGTCAGTTTTAACTTTCTTTGCATTTTTTTCATATTCTCTCCATTCACTGAGTTTGGAGTTAAATCCGACAGTTCTATTGAGCAGAATGTTCCACTCAATGGGGGTCAGTGTGAGGCTCTTTAAGCCTTTCAATGCTGTCATAATAGTCACACTAGTAACACTCTCGACATGAGTTATCTGTAGGAGGCAGAGTATCGGAGGGCAATGTGGTGTCAGTTCTATTTTCATTGTGCTGTAATGCTTCCAATCCGGGTCAGCCAGAACTCAAACAAAACCAGCTCTAAATATAGTTGTTTATTCCTGCATTCAGCTGTAATTACAATGACTCTTACTGTTAAAGCAATTGGCAGTTACAAGATCCTTGTAGGCCAGGGAGAAAAGAACATACTCCAGCTTTTGACAAATGGCCACACACGAAAATGTAAATACCCTCAATAAATTGAACAAGAAAATGGTATTCAATGTAACCACATTGCACATTTCCATCAGCTTAGACAAAGTTTTATGCAGGCTGTGTTACCTTTTCAGTTCTTACATATTTTTGATTTGGTTCAGCGACAGCCAGCCAAACCCATACTGCTTTGTAGCAAACCCCAAACCCCCCCAGAAAAAAACATATCACTTGTCTACAAGGCATTACTTAAACTGCATTGTGGCTGAATTGAATCTGGGCCTTGGATAGATTTGATACTGAAAACTTGCTTAGTTTAATTAACAGCTGATCTGGGTCATTTAGCCAAGCTCTTATTGGCTCAGCTGTGATATGAACATCCCGAAAGCTGTCAGTTCTGAAAACAAAGGAAATAGCTTGATATTCTGTCAAAAAAGGCTTCCATGTTGAATGCCCTTGGCAGATAGTGGGAATGGTGAAAATATGGCGGTGGTTACATCCTGTTGTAAAGCCTAAATCCTTAATCGTTCAGGAAACACACAATCTCATGCGCTGCAAAGGCCCAAATCAGGGAGCAGCAGACTTGGGCTGCCACAGCACTGTACAAATCCACAAACTGTGTGGGTCGTAATAATCCCTTTTGATCATTCATATATATATATGCACAGTGCTCCTTTAAAGTCTACATCCCGTCTCAAAAATGTCACCTTTTGTTGCCTTACAGCCTGAAATTAAAACATTAAATCTGACTATTTCCACATTTTACCCTACAAGTGAAAAAAAAATCTAAAAATGTCTGAACGTTAATTAAAAATTTAAAACTGGAATAACTAGTGCATTATGGGCAGTGCATTTCAGAGTAAAGAATCCACCATGAGCAACAAGGAGTTTTCAAAGGAACTCTGGGATAAAGTTGTGGAAAGGCACATATCAGGAAATGAGTATAGAAAGATTAAGAAATGGACGGTGCATGGCACCACTAGCACCTTGCCTAGATCAGGCTGTCCGTCCAAGCTGGATGACCGAGCAAGAAGGAGTCTGATCAGAGAGGCCACCAAGAGACCAGTGGCAACTATGAAGGAGCTACAGGACTTTATGGCAAAAAGTGGTCAATGTGTGCATGTGTCAACAATACGAAAAGCTCTCCACAATTCTGGTCTGTATGGTAGGGTGGCAAGAAGGAATCCACTCCTTAAACAAGTCCACATTCAGTCCTGTTTGAAGTATGGAAAAAACACTGTGAAGATTCTGAAGCCATGTGGCCAAAAGTGTTGTGGTCAAATGAACCAAAATATAATTTTTTGGCCTAATTGCAAAATGTTACCTCTGTCAAAAACCCAGTACAGCACATCACCCAAAGAACACCATCCCTACTGTAAAGCATGGTGGTGGCAACATTATGTTATGAGGGTGTTTCTCATCAGCAGGGACTGGGGCACTTGTCAGGATAGAAGGGAAAATTTATGGAGCAAAATACAATAAAAAATATTGAGGAAAACCTGCTGCCCTCTGCAAGAAAGTTGAAATTGGGAAGGAGTTTCACCTTTCGGCATGGCAACGACCCAAAGCACACAGCTAAAGCAACAGTGGAGTGAATGTGAATGTCCTTGTCAGAGGCCTGACCTAAATCCTATTGAAAACCTGTGCAATGACTTGGAGTGCAGTCCATTGATGGCCCCCACACAATCTGACTGAGCTTGAACAATTCTGTAAGGAAGTTGGAAGGCAAATGTTGCCCAATATAGGTGTGCAAAGCTGGTAGAGACATATCCAAACAGACTCATGGCTGTAATTCAAGTAAAGGGTGTTTCTACCAAGTACTAACTCAACATGGTTTAGACTTCTCAATCCAAGTTATTTTATTTTTTTATTTTTAATTAATGTTCAGAGATTTTTAGATTTTTTTCCCATTTGAAAGTTGTAGGATAAAATGTACAAATAAAGGTGGAAAAGGTCTGATTTAATATGTTTTAATTTCAGGCTGTAAGGCAAAAAAGTGAAGGTCCAGGTCCTAGTCCAGGCTTTGGTACAGTGTGCAGCTGTCAACAATTATGTATATTGCTTTATTACTACTACTTGCATTAACCATGATTAATCTTACCATGTATAAATGCATTTTTGTAAGTTGCTCTGGATAAGAGCGTCTGTTAAATGCCTAAAATGTGAACATTTTGAGATGGGGTGTAGACTTTAAAGGGGCACTGTACAGTATTTATGTATGTATCATATTTCCATGCCGTTCCTCTCAAATACAAATGTTTACAGAAATTCCTACTTTGGGTTTAAAACGCTTAGCAAGAGCCCTCTGCCAATATATTACGGGCTTGAAAACAGAGAGAGGGGAATAACATTACGCTATGTACTGGCTGAGAAAAAGCCATTGTGCGGGGTCAACTCACATAGCTCAGTTTACCATTGTTTTAAACCTGCATTACGTCACGTTTGGGGTGTTTGATGACGCATTGAGTCCAGTCAAATGTTTATGACATACAAACCGGTTAATAGCGGCCGTCAAGACGAAGGTGACATTTTGATCATACGTATATTGCTCTTTGTCAATGTTGTTAACTTTATTAACTGTTTACATGTAATCGCATAGCAGATGCCCTGCTTACATTGCTTACACGTGTGGTCACCCGTCCAGAGTCAAGCCACAGTCCTTCATTTTATTCCTGAGTGCTCCTCAGTTTTCCGCAACAAAGAAAGTACATGGTGAGTCCATCATTATCGAGTAGGTGAGATGCATCATCACAGCGAAATGAAACGTTCGGAATGTTGTCACAACATACGTATATGGAGAGACACGAGGAACAGCCCGGAGCTGTCCAGGTGCTGAAGTTAAAGGCACTCGGTTCCTCATTTCAAACCAGCACCATTACAAACATTAATCGTAATCAGTCCTCACGTTTGTTTATTTAGACTGCTTGCATTCAGCTAATTACCTCACCCCCGCCCCCCTCACACACACACACACAAGTTCGAAAAGTGATCTCTACCGCCGCCTGATTTCTGAAGATGGAGCCGTCTCCCTATGAACGCCTGCATCTTAAGTTTGGACCGCCGGTTTCATATTTGTGCCCACACCATTCTTAGAGCATGGAATTATGGCATCTCGGTTGTGTGAACGTACTTTCGTTTGAGTAGTGCGATCAGGGCGAGGGCTATCATGCCGTCCTCCAGCTCGAAATGTATATCGAAATCAAAAAGTTTGCCCGCAGCAACCTGTCACTCCACTCATTTGCCGCGCAGCTCCGCGCACACGAGTGGCGTTTGGGGCTTCTGTGACTGCACTCCGTGGGAATCCAGGAGAGAAGTCATTCCGGAGTTCGCCTCCCTGACCGCGGTTGGCAAGATTCACAGGTTAAAGTCAGGAAAAAATAATTACCGGCGATCGACAGCTGTTTCCATTCGATTTCACTGGAATGAAGCTTTGATGTGAAAGGTAAGCGCTACTATGTTAATGAAGTGCTCTGTCTCGTTTATGCCAAGGTCTTTGTTACACAATCGAGGTAGAAAACTACTTTATTTGGCGTAGGGAACTGTGAAGTGATCAAATTAAAACGCATACGTGTAAGCGAAGGTTGATAAAAAGGTGGATGGTTTACTAATTTTATGTGAGGCACTGTTGTATCTCATTTGTATTTTTGGTCATCATTTTTTAATATTTTCACAAGACATAATTAATGGGTAATAATTGGCTCCACTGTATATATTTTGCCATATACCTACTGTATGTTGCGACGGTCTTTCCGCTTTTCAACATCTAAAAACCGAAGCATTAGTCTATGCTATACGACTACTGTACGCTACCGGCCTCTCTAGATTCTACAGCTCAATGATGTGGCTTTCCAATCAAGCTATATTGCGTTATGTTATGCCGAACTTGCTAATATAAACATTGTTGTAGTCATAATGCTATATGCCTTTGCATTGACGAGCTTTTAGGAAATAAGCGTTCCGATAGGACTGTGCTATGGTTTTATATTCCCGTGGACAAATTACTTCAAGTGCCGAAGGGCTCCAAGGCATTTTCACTACGCTTCAAAAGTTTGCTGTTTCATAACGCAGATGACTAATCTGTGCTGGCATGCATTTTTTTATTCGGGGTAGAGGGCTATTCAACTGTCAATGCGTCACGCTTTGTTGCGCGGGTAGCTTCATACATAGGCTAAAGTCTACGGTGCCCACTTATCCATCTCTGTGGAAACTTTGTTGAACATAATTGTAAATGTATAATTTCCCGGCTGCTGCCTTGAAAATGTTGTAGTTGCAGTCCGCGAATTATAACCAGCAATTATCTCTGGCTTGAAGAGTGAGGGTTGAAGTAGGCAACTGACATTTAAATCTACACGTAATGTGAAAAGCGTCCTGTTTGTCGCGTAATATACATTTTTAGTGGTTTGTCTTGTCAAATTAACATCTATTTCAGCTCCTTATTTAATCGTTTCTATCGTATAGACTAATGCAGCATTTAGCAAAAAGTCTAGAATGACTAAATATACTGTGTCATTCATTCAGCCTATATAAATACGAAAATATAGCCTACAGTGTACTTGTTCCAAATTATCTTAAAAACTGTAATAATGATCTACCGTTTGCGTGGAATAGTAATTCAATCCACGATTATGTTTGGTCACACACTTTACGTTTACATTAACAGTTAACTTTAATTTAAGGTAGTTTAAAGATTTGGCAAAAGGTTACATGCACATTTTCATTCAGTAGGATAACGAACTTGGTGTTAGCCTTTCACAACTGTTCCCGGGTATATTTTTAAATATTCTCTTCTGACCGTCCACATCAGGTGTGGGAGTGCTGAACTTCCGACATAGAGCCTGCAAAATAGCCATATATAATGATATAGTGCATACTCTATGCCCCCCCACCCCAGCAATAAATCATTGTGGCTAGGTTGGTATTTGATGTACACCGGTGCTATCCAAGTTCAACGAACAACTGAAGTTAAACGACCAGACTGTTTTTCTTCGATGGGAAACACAGTTAAGAGCCGTATTGGTGTATATTTTTGCCAGTTAGGCTACATATTATACTGCAATGGGACATTAATCAGGATCACGTAAATCAGCTTATATAATGATTGTGTTCGTAGGAGTTATCTACGTCCTGAAATTAATTATATTCGAATACGGTACTGCACAGGGGAATGCTGTCTTAACACACCTCACCAGGCCATATTATGTTTTATTCTGGTACGTAATTAAGAGCACCTAGGATTTTGTTCATGACTCTTGAGGCAATAAAACGGGTTAATTATTACAGAG
The DNA here is from genome assembly GCA_029706075.1 of Aldrovandia affinis. NCBI lineage: Eukaryota > Metazoa > Chordata > Actinopteri > Notacanthiformes > Halosauridae > Aldrovandia > Aldrovandia affinis. The sequence goes on along the minus strand of JAINUG010000030.1, from coordinate 5,224,911 downwards.
CCCTTACAACAGAATTTTGTAAACTGTTCAAGACTTTCTACAAGCTACCATTATCTGATTATTATTATAAATATTTTATGAAGATCATAAGTAATGAAAATGCACCATTATTTTTTCTCGGAAGATAAATATAAAGAAACCTTTGCTCTCGCGTGCAATAACGCAAAACAAATACAATTTATTTGGTTAATACCCGCGTTTCTGCATGAAAATTGTATGATATACATTTCAATTTGTATTTACAATACTGACAAGTAACCATAGGGTCTTTAGGCTACCTTTAGGACCCAGCGGAGAGCGCAAGTATTGCGCCCGAAGAGGGCTTGCAATCGCGTTATATTAGCTCGCATTTGAAGAAGATTTCTTATCTAACAGTAATGTTAGGTGGTGGCCAACGGAAGCTTCCGTCCCCTTTATATCGTTACATTTGTCCTCCAAGTGTCCCAAAGAAAAATAGGCAGATCAATGTGAGCGGAGATGATGAGGCACTTGATACTTGAGAACTAGAAGAATCTTTAGGCGATGTTTATCTCATCAAATGGACTCTGAGAGCTTTGTGTGAGAAATATTCTTTGCCAAACAGTGAGCAGTGAGCAGGAGCGAGACCGCGCACAGGAGGCGAGTCCTGAGCACAGCAGAGGATATTTTCAGCACCGGGGCAAATAGAAGTGAGTTATGCCCCCTCTTAGCATATCCGATATGTGCTCGTAAAGAGAATCCACAGAGACTATGATATTTTCGCTTCCCGGAGTTTAATATCGCGCTTCTGAGAGTGACACAAGGAGGTTACCCCCAAAGAAAGAACGCAAGCAAGCAAGCAAGCAGGAAAAAGCTCGAAACAAAGTTTATCGCGAACCTTTTTTGGAGGGAGAAATGTTCAATGCTGACAACAGCACCCTGGATAAAGACGAGGTGATTTTTTATTCCGACATCGTGTGGGAAGTCGTTGCCGTCAATCCTTTTTGCTCTCCGTTACTATGTCTGACCCTGCACACTTCATACTGACCATTGATTTCTCGAAGTCCTTTCTTGGTTTCAGCTCCGACCGCTTTTGCAAGCTAAGGAAAGGTGCCACGGCATTTCAGTGAAGATTGACAAGGGTCGAAAATCCCCTAAATCTCTTCATTTAGTCAGCTCATTTACACTCCGGCACCGTTAACTTTTTTTCCGCAAACACGTCGCCCGATCTTACCAAATTTGGATCACCCCGCGCATCTTAAAAAGGACCCAGAGCCTCTGAACTTGTTGAACAATCATACAGACCGAATCCTCGCACCGTCCATTTCGTGGGAGTCCGTTAAAAGTAAGTGTTTCTTTGAAGTTATACATATTTGACAAATATTTTTACGTCTGAATTCATTTTGACTAAAAAGTATTGCTTTTTCATGTTTAGGCTATTCTTCATAATTAATTAAGTATTTGAAAGTAATATTTGGTTAAAAAAAATTACCTTTACGTCCAAGATTTTAAGTTTGTTTAACAATTACTTCCCGTTATATTTGTCTGGCTATGGGAGAGGTGCAGATAGCACCTCATTGGAACGATCGTAATGTCTACTTGCTTTTATAAGACCATTTGTGATGTTTTCTATAAATCCGCGTTGTAAAAGGATGCTATATGGATATACAGTTGATCTGACAGGGGGCACATTAAGTTGCAGAAATTGTGACGCCCCCTGCTGGGGGTATTAAAACCTAGAGTATGCTACCTACATATTAGATATTAAAGATTAATATTCACCCATCTTTGAAGAGTAATATACTACCAGCTGCTATCGACACGTTAATTGTACAACGAATTAGAGTGATGCGTTTATGCGGGTGCACGCTTGCATGCACATTGATAGGCGCACATGATTCTGGAAAACCTGTATTGTTTTGTAAGGCAGATGGATATTGTTTGAATATTCCACTAATGCTGCAAGTGCAACGTCATAATAATGCATTGAGTATTGCATACAGTATAATCCCCGCAACGCCATGTGCTCTGCATGTTTTATGTATCCCCTGCGGCGTATTACAGAAGGACATTAAGCCCTATAATATATATTCAGATATATTTGTATGCATAATATATGACAAAGAAATATCGACTTGTTGCCCCCAATAAATGGTTGGATTTGTAAGGTTAACACCAGGGTTGTAAATAATTGAGGATTAATGCCTGAGATGAATGGTGAAAATGTTCTTAATAGTCACTTATCTAGCCAGCCAATATGCAAACGTTTTTTCTTACTTCTTATAATACAGTATATACTTTTTATTCATTTAATTTCCCCCCTAAAGTTAAGGAAGGCTTAACCCCTGACCACCAATAGCATGGGAGTGATACTTAAAATATATTTTTACATGGATCCATTGGTTAGAGTAAATCTTTGCAATTTATTACAGTAATAAGATCGGAATATGATCAGCAACATTTTTCCAGGTTACTATTGCAAGGGTTCACATGTTTAAAGATAACACGACCACCTGGACACTTTGTTAAAGCCTTAGGCTTAGCACCTTAGCTACAGTCTAAGATGAAGCCTGACTCTAACCTAAGTGCTTTACGGCCCAGGATTGATTAGTTATCAATTCACTCACAGGGCACATATTGATGGATTATTTGGGAATTGGCGTCCTGTGCTTTTTCTGAGCGCTCAATACACATTTCACAAGACGCCGTCGTACGTATTGCCAGTATTCGCTGTTCTGATTTTCAATCTGCCACCTCGGTGTGCAAAAACCCTTTTTAAAGGTCTTTAACATCACGGCATTGTGGTTGTAAGCGCTGAAGTATGTTTTTAATTAAGTCACTCCTCGGGTTCTCTCGTTCGCTTGGGGGTTTGCTCTGCATGCCTGCTGGTTTTTTGCTGACCATGGCTGAGGAGCAATCTGAACAGCATGGGGTATTGCAACGGTGGCTGTGCTATATAGTATCCTTTGAGGAAAAGTGATGTTAATAATGTATATAGTTCTCCTGTACAGTGGAGGAAGTGTTTGCATACGTTTCCTTGAAGAGAAAATAACTCCAATCCCTAGTGACTGGTCGCAGACTACACTTTGACCGGTCACATACTACACTTTGACCGGTCACATACTACACTTTGACCAGTCACAGACCGGTCACAGACTACACTTTGACCAGTCACAGACTATGCCTTGACTGGTCACAGACTTCACTTTGACCAGTCACACACTACACTTTGACCGGTCACAGACTACAATTTGACTGGTCCAGACTACGGTTTGGCTGGTCACAGACTACGCTTTGACTGGTCGCAGTCTACACTTTGACTGATCACAGTTCTAATATCATGTTTCTGCATTGTAAAGGGTTAAAGTCACAGCATTAAAGAACGGCCAACATGATGCTGGGATATGTGGTAAAAATAATATTAGCTTGGGCAAGTATTTAGCAAGCTAGCTTGAAAATAGCTAGCTGGCTAGATGGAAACTGGTATATCCACGCAAAACAACTTTGAACATTGGGAGTGGCAATAGTGCCCTGCCTACCCCTCCAAATGTTCAAATTAAACCTACGCCCTTGTATGCTCAGACAAGGTAACGCACCGGAAAGATCTGATTACGTCCAGTTTGGTAAGTTGATCACAGAGTGTATGACTGATTGTTTGCGCCATCTAATGCCCGTATCTAATGCTTATTGGATTAGCATTAGATACGGGCATGTGCGGAGAAAAGAAATAATCCGATAATAGCCTAGAATGGTAAATAATTGTTCTGCTCCTTTGAAGCTACACCTCTTGTGAGGTGCGCTTGTGGGTAAATTCCCATTTGGGGTGTTTGTTTGCAATGTCCGCACAGTTGTTAATTTGGGGAACAGTGATCCAGTGAAGGGTTTCCTGCCGTTTATGTGAGGTTTGCAGTGATTGGGGCCATCTGGCGTGTGTGCAAAGGGGTTTTACTGGACTTCCATTAATACTTCCCCTTCATCTCATAAAGAGGGAGGGGGAGGGAGGAGGGGGGGTAGTGAGTGAGTGACAGAGACAGAGGCTGCGTTGCGGTTCAGCACCTGAACAGCTCTGCGGAGAAGAAGAGCAAAAGAGGCAGGAGGGTAGGAGGCAGAAAGAAAGGGAGAGACACAGAAAGGTAGGAAGAAAGAGAGAGAGACAGAGACGCTAGAGAGGCCCAGGGGGTCAGAATGCACTTGACCCTTCGCTAAGGCCCGCCCCCCTTAGTTACTGTTGCTAAGTCCGTCAAGCTTTCGGAGCCAGCATGGCGCTCCCACCGTCGCTAACTGCACTCCCTGGAGAAATATTGTCACATTTTTGGAAAAAAAGCGATTTCAGACAGAAGCAGACAGAAGGGTCTACAATATGCATTTGAAGGATATATTCAGGATGTAAAACTGACTCAGCAACGAAATCACGTTAAAAAAATAAAGCTAAAGCCTACAGATCACAGAATAAAAGTGAACCACCGCATCACCTGGCGATTGAGACAGATGACAACGACATTAAGGAGCAACACTGTTCCTGTAAAGCTGGGTAGGTCTCTATTCACTATTACAATCATTAAAAAGCAAAAGCAGTAGGCCTATATAACGTTACATTCAGTAGTAAGTTAGCTAGCATTAGCTAACTAACGTAACATTAGTAGCCTATAGTGTGCTGTAATGACATTACTCTGGTTAGCTCCACAGGTTTCTGCGCCCATCTCATCAGACTTATCCATACCCTGGACCTCTGTAAAGCAAAAAATATCAGCAGTGTGTCAGCCCAGTCCTCCACAAGCTTGCCTCAACAGTGGCATAACTTGCCCATAACAGCTGGCATAAAAGCCAAGGGAACCAACGTTAGTAAAAATTAACCAGCTAACATCTGATAACAGCCCATTATTTTACGGTTGATAAGTAATTACTTACCTTGGTGCAGACAAAGCTGTGCATCTTTCAGGTGTTCAACTGGGTTCACATAGCTTTATCCACAGCCTACACTTTTCAGGGTTTGATTTTGGAAAGGGAAAAAAACGTATATCTCCTTCCAACCTCTCCAGGTAACGAGTGTCACTGTTACAACGTTTAACCATAACTAGCTAAAAGTCCACAAAACCAGCTCAAAAATGAAGAAAATCTTAAACTTTTCCGTCGGACAACTCTGCCATGAACTGTCGGACCTCTGTCGGAGCCTGTCCTATGCTGCGCTGTGATTGGCCAGTCTGCGTTTCGGGGCGTGGCTTAGCAAAGGGTCAATTGGACATGAGGGCCTGTTTTACCAGCTTTAAGAAATGCACAGAAGTCTGGCTCAGCACTACTTTCTCCCCCAGCCCACATTCATGTCTTTGGACACCAAATGGGGTCTCCTTCTTGTCATTGGTGGACTCCTGACCTGAAAACACCCCCTCGTTTGTCCAGGCCGGGTCATTGGGCGGTGAGCACCGTGTGGGAGGAGCCCTTCTTTCCAAACCCTTTAGCGTTAAAGAGAGGGAGAGCTCAGGAGCTGTTCCTTCAACATCGTACAAATCAATGGCCTCGTTCCCCCTGCTGACAGAAAGTGCTGATTACGTCCTTTAGGCGGCGATGGCTTTTCTGATTAGCATGTTTGAGCAGGCACTGTGGGTATTACCAGGCGCTATTTTACAAGCGTCTCTAGGTTATCCCTGGCCTCTAGTTTGTGTTTCCTCTCGGCCCCCCCTCATTACTGCGCCCACGAGCATGGGGAGATGAAGTGCCCCGGCCCTTAATAGCATCCTATTTAAAATGCGTCGCGAGGCCCCGGTCCTTTCGAACCCAAGTGCTCAATAACGAGAGCGACACCTTATCTAACTGGTAGTCAGCGATAACGGCCCGGCGCCCGTGATCTTTAATGTGCTCCGGCCCTTATCTCCCGCCCGTGATCTGTGTCAGCTCGTTCCGCTCATCTCCCCCTCGCCAAACGGGCCGTCCCAGATCACTTCCTGACACACTCTGACATTCCCATACATTAATATTTTGTCTATGAAGTAACGGAGAGCTGTTAATCAGATCTAGTTGCGCTCCTGTGAACAGTGCGTGTAATTGGCTCCCCCTTACCTCCGGTGTCTCCTCCACAGATGTTCATACATTTGGAATATTGGGCCTTTGCCATCCCATCGCCATCTTTTATTTATTGCACTTAACTCAGTCCAGGGCCTTGGCCCACAGGTTAAGATAATGGTCCAAGCGATGGCGGGTGACCAACGGAACAGAACTGCAGTTTTTAGATTCTTACATGAAATCCTCTTCTTCCTTGTCATGTTCACGAGAGCTCTCCTGCACAGTTTAAATGTGTCCGTTAACATAGTAACATAGATGAAAAAATGAAAGTTGGAGTTAAAATGCTTGCCAGCTACTCAGACACAGAATGTCTGTTGTTAGAGGGAATTTCATTAAGGCTCATAAAATATGCAGCACATATATGTTGCCTATAAATAGTAGCAACGTGTGAGAGTGTCTTCCCAAGACTTCACCACAGTCAGAGCACCAAGAAATTCTACTTTATTTCCACAGGGATTTCACCTTCATGAGTTGATGATTATTCTTCCCCCAATATAGTAATATTTAATGCCTTTAGAAGTGCAATCATGTCATCTGGTATGCTCACAGAAATGAATTCCATAACAAACGCTTTCCATTCAGATGCATTAAAACAGAATACTCTTTGTTGCCTGTTATTGCCTTTCATATTCAGGGAGGGAGCTCTGTAGGTAGTGCTGAGCAATGTGTTATCACAGTGCTGAGGGGAGCTGAAATCCATAGTGACAACAGGTGTAGTGTTTCGGCAGGCTTTGTGGTTGCGGAGAAAGGCGATTTCGGGCGATGCTGGTGCTCCCAATTGCATATCACAGCGCATGCTTTCTAAAAATGTCATTCACGATGGCACAAAACCAGGTTATTATTTTGACGTTAGTAACAAGGGTTTGTGTGACATTGATTCAAGTGGCAGTTAAATACCTCTCACTGGATTAGTGGTACCGCTCACCTGATTAGGTTTGATTGCTACATGCTCATGAAAGGTCTCAAAATGAGATCTATTTTGATTGACATATATACTTTTTGAATAACCTGTTGAGAATCTATGACTGAGTTATAGATAAACAGTAGCTTAGCGACCAAGGAAGCTAACCGGCCCTATGTTTAATTCAGGGGTTTTCTGTCTAGGTAGCCAGATAACCAGTCATCAATTGCCTGGTCTCATCCCTTGGCGTCACTATGGTCAGACTATCAATGTGAAGGTCTTGACAAGGATGATAGCATGGCTGACCATTAAACTTCAAACAGTGACAGTTTGAGGCTGAGCTGTCCACCTTTGATGTGTGTGTGCGGGGGGAAGCTGTCAGTTAAAAAATATTTGAAACTGGATAGGCTGAAGTCTGACTATAGTGACACCAACAGCATGAGACCAGGCTGCATTGGTCATGGTACTGTAGCTAAATTACCTAGATTTGACCCATTTAACTTGTAATAATGTACAGTATACGTTAAGTAATTATTAAGTAATATAGTAATAATTGGAACAAACAAATATCCAGCTTCCTCTGTGAAATCAGACAAACTGACTGACTGAGGGGAAACAAAGGGGGCGGGGTTTCAAATAGGTGCCAAAATGGCAGCACAGCTAGCCAGATGTCATGCTGTGAAAAACGTTCCTTGTCTGAGAAACAGGCTAAATATTGTGGGTTGTTTTTTGTTTTACTTTTCAAAAACGAAAGGTATCCAAGACCAGTCGTGTAATCCTCCAAACAGGTTATTTTACTTTCAATATTTTCATTTGATATCCTCAATTTCATTTGCAGTTGCATACTACTCCAATAATAAAGATTTTGTTTCTCGTCATTGGATTGAAAAAAATAATTCCTCTTTAATGCGGACCTGACACAAGAAGGCAAAGAGAAGTGGCTGTGACTTCTGTGCACCAAATCCACACCATTCACATGATTAATGCGCTTACTGTACTTTGCTCAACAGTATGCATGCGTTTAGAAGCGTCTGTAATGTAAAACCCAGATCTACCACTGTTTCATATACATCTGCTCTAGAGCTGGGGAAAGGCCCTGTTCCTGGAGTACACAAATAAAGTTGCTAAGTGAACAGTCCAGACGAGTTATGCTAAGGTCAGCCGATATTATAGAGTTATGGCTCGGTTTAAAAGGTATGCATAATTTTAAAATGTGCATTAAATTGGCCATAACCGAGCCGGTCATAGATGTTCAATGATCATATAATAATATGGGAGGGTATTACACAACGTAGCAAGGTATGGGCTCAGCACAGTACAGTTTAATAAAATGTAGCATATTATTTATAGTTTAATAAAATGTAGTCAAGCTTACAGGGGGGTTTCTAAATAAGGGAACAAGGGCGTGTTGCCCTCATACTCTGTCCATGTACCTTCATGCTCCACTTAACAGAAATGCAGAAAATAAGCAATTACCATGGCAGTCCCAGCGACTATGGATGCAAATTAGCCTTCTGGCTAACTCCGGCACATTTACAGTGACGTGCAAACTGAAACGTTGATTAATGTGTACTGTGCCTGACAAGTAAACTGCTTAAATAAATAGGCAGAATTGTTTTTCAGACAAAAACATGACACATACTAGTGTTTTATTTTCAGGTTTAAATAATTTTAAGTGTAAAAGAGCACAGCTTTTGTATAATTCTGTTACAGATCAAAAAATGATTGGCATAAATCTGTGCATAAATTGAATGAAATAAGCTTTTAAAAGTTCACATTTTCCTGGGAGAGGAGCCCCAAACCGAATCAGCATTTTTACCCTGTCCCCATATGTATGTGCCCTCATGTAAACCTCTCTAGAGAATCCCTTAGTGTACTATAATGTAGTAAAGCCTACTACAGTATAGTATAGGATAGTATAGAATAGTATAGTGTTCCTACGCTATATTACATTATACCACATTATTGTGTAGGATAGTACAGTATAGTGTTGTGTAGTATAGTATAGTGTAGGGTAACATGGTATAGAATATATAGCATATCTCCACATATCTTCCCGTTACCTGGAAAGTATGAGGATGTAGGCATGGCACCCATCTGGCAGCTTTCTGGAAATCACCCCGTATTACCTGACTTGCTGTCAACCCCCCATACACACTGGCTAATGTCCCCCCCTTGTTGCTTACAGCGTGTGGCTGAGGGGAGAATGATGATCGACAGGAAGCAAGCCTGAGACGGCAGGAGCTCATCGCTCAGGCAGAGGGCAGCCATTTATCAACGCGCCGGAGACGGTCTGTCAAGACACACCCCCCCTCCCGCGCTGCCCGCCCAACCGCTACCGCCACCATCCGTGCTGGGACCCTTGTCTGCTGCCTGTTGAGACGCACCGTGTTCGGCTAGACAGCCGCGGAGACGAGAGAGAGAGAGAGAGAGAGAGAGAGAGAGAGAGAGACGGCTCGATAAAGGCGGGAGAACCAGGCGACGCCGCGGCGGCATGCTGACTTCCTCCCAGAGCCCTCCGCTCAACAGCACTTGGATTATGTTGTAATAAACGTTGGACGCACTCCTGGTTCTCGGATAAGGTCAAAGGAGCAGCCGTTCAGAGCAGGGGCAGGAAGGGGGAGAAGGGGGCGGCGATGCGCTGGGCAGTGCTGCTGTCACTGCAGGCCGCGTGGGCCGGCCTGTGCCAGGCCGTCCAGCACTACCCCTCCGTCTGGGGCCACTACGACGTGTGCAAGTCGCAGGTCTACACCGACGAGGGCCTGACCTGGGATTACATGGCCTGCCAGCCCGAGGCCACCGACATGACCAAATATCTCAGAGTGACCCTCGACCCCCCCAACATCACCTGCGGTGACCCTCCGGAGACGTACTGCGCCTTGGTGAGTTTGAGCCTGTCCTCCAAATCACTCTGCCATTCCTTAAAATCTCTTTTTATAAAGATATATTGTTTTTTCTATAAGAGATGCTGTATGGTTAGTGTCTTATAATTACAGCGCACACGCATACACAAGCACACGTGCACACACATTTTCATGCACACATACACAAGCTCACAGGCAGATACACATACAGTAAACGAGAAGGGTGATTGGGTTTTAAATGTGGGAAGGATTTGCATTGAATCTGTTCCCGAGAGAGAACACTTTTTGTGTTGAATCCTGAGAGTGTAGTCTGTTCCCAGATTAACTCTGTGAAAAGTCATGGTTCTTACCATCTCCTTGAAATCACATTTCATATGCGGAATCACATTTCTGTATGTGTTTACGTGAAAGCCTTCTCTCAGCAGAGAGGAACAATTGCCATTTGAACTAAGCCAGTGAGCACATTAGAATGAGTATTTTCTGGTATCATTATAGTAACTCATAAGGGATATATTTAAATCTCAGGAAACCTGCATTTCCATAAGCATAATGATTATAATCATTAGTGGTGTAATCTGTAATTACAGTATACAGAAACATAAATACAAAAAAACTTTAGGTTAAGCTTTATGGAAGAAAAACCCTAATATTTTCTTTTAAAGATACAAGGTAAAGTTTTAAAGGGCACCTAGGGATGTTTTCTGAAAAAAATAATCATAATTCTGCAAGCAGTTCACCTGGCAGTCTCGTAATGTGCACTAATTGGAGCTCAAAAATGAGTTTTGGTTTTCTGGGGGGGAAGAAAGGAGGTGTTAGAAAATGATCCCTAGAAGCATGGGATCAAGCTCATGAAGAGTCACTGGCCTTGGGCCAGAAGCCTGGTATGTCTAACCACACTCCCTGCTCTGATACAACCACAACAAGCACCTTCTTTTAAATGGAAAATAACCTCCTCTGGATTAACACATCTTCCACAACACATAGCCCGCGAACTGCGAGAACATTTGCGGTTTTGTGCGCAGTCCTTTGAGAGATCCCGTCAATAAACAAAATCTCCTGCAGAAGCCGGAGCCCTTTTAGATGAAGTGAAGAGGTTCAAAAGCGGAAGAGGAGGCGGGTGTCATTGGAGGTGGGAGGCGGGGGTGGGGGGTGGGCGGAGACGAACGTGAGGAAAAATATTGAACGGGATAATGGCCAATGTTGCGTCCGCGGCCTTTAATCAGTGAATTATTCAGCATGTGTGTAGTTAACATGTTTTATTCATTGGGTACATTATTCAGACCTGCATCCCAAAAAAAGTACATTGGCTTTCTGTGGTAAAATCACTGGCACAGCGAAATCGCCACTGGTACGAGTGGTGACATCCACATGTGTTGCACTTTTTGATCCTTGAGATATACGTAGTGCATCCCCTCCTACCTAGTTTTTTCATGAATGCAGGTTAATTGATAGATTATTCATTTTAGCTTCTGAGATTTAAGGTGGTTTGAATGGCACCAAGAAAAGTTCCCATATCTGAAAATGTTTTAAAAAAAAGGTTTTTCTCTTTTAGAACAGCTAAGAGAGTTCCTCAGTTGTCACCTAGTATTTGGCTGTAGCTTATTTTAAAATCAATGTTCTCCACATTTAAATTAGCATTTGAAAATAAACACTGGAAAGAGTACCAAAGACAGATTTAAAATACAAAATGTAGAATACAAGTATCATTGTAAAGAGCTTTGGGTTCCTTACAAAACCCCAGCTATATAAATCCAATTCAATTCAAAGTAAATTATTTTTAAATTAGTTTCAGATTTTTCCCATTTTTCTCCCAATTTGGTTGCCAATTATACCATGTATTTATTTAAATTCACTCCTCCAAGATGGAACCTGCCCACCTACTCTTTTACAGGGACGCCCTAACGCTCCTCGATGAACTCACCCTCCCCCCCCCCTGGGGCGGACAGCCAAATGCCGCCCCCGATTGTGGCTAATGGCCAGGGCGGGTCTGGCACAGACAGGTTTTGAACCGCGTCCATGATAGGCAGCTTACTCTCGTACTGGACCAACCAAAGTACGGGTGTGTTAGACCGCTACGCTCTCTGCCAATTCAAAGTGAATTCCGTAAGGTAAACCAGTGATTTTAATTTGCCTGTAACTGGTATTTTCGTATCAGTGTATTTCTCTCTGTGTGAACCCTGGAAAGACGGCCTAGCTGGATGTCACAAACGCAAGTCAGCGGCCCCGATAGGACCCGTTTAGAAGGATTCGGTACGGCCAATCCAAAACCTTTCCCACTATAGGTGCCATGTAATAGAAGTTCACAGAAACATCCGGCATCGGCTACCCACAGACCATGCTATATGGTTTCAGCCGGAGGGTGAACTGCACAAATTCATAGATCCCACTTTAGCTCCTCCATCCCACCGGCCATGGCGCGTATCTATGGAAACCTGCATCCGGGGACTCCGCCGCTGTTGGGCTGACCCTTGACTTCCGCACTGCCTGGATCCCCAGCGGCTCTGACGCACGCGACCTCCTCCAGGATACCGGATTCTCCTCTGTCTTTTAGCCGCCTTTCTCACAAAGTAATTATGAGGCGCGGGGTGTGTGGAACCGGCAATTAAATCTCACCATGGGGGCTGGCTGCTTTCTGGCGGGTTCAGATGGGCACAGACCATGCTTCTGGGGTCGCCCGTACCCAAGTCTGCTCTAATTGGGTGGTGCACAGGTCCATCTGGCAATGTAGACATGGAACACACTTCTTCTGTGCTCTATGCCACTTCACATTTTCAATCATGACAGTATATCTGTGATAAAGCATACAATGTATCACTATTTCAGGAGCAACAGACTGATTAGTTTAACGACTTTTTCTACAAAAGCGCAGTGCATGTTCTGGGAGCTGATCTAAGATTATGGGCTTTCTTCACACAAATTCACACACAAAATGCAAACCAGTGTATCGCAGCTGTTAAATATTTTGGGGTTTGGGAGTTGATTTATTTTCAATGCCAAAGCCATTTTCTTGGTCAAGTTCAAATTCAAATTTCAATGAAATCTTCTTGGTTTTTACTTTTGGCTGTGGCAGTAGATTTAAATCTGTTGAGTGATTCATCCCCATTTCAAAGTAATTAAAAATGTGTGTGGAAAAGCAATTAACCATATTTGGCAAAAATAATCATGACTTAGTACCTGTCCACCATCGCATTTGTGCAAAAGCACTCCCACTGTTTTCCATGCATCGGAACACTGTTTATTTTAGGGAAATTATAATGTCCAAGTAGTTCCTGGCATTTGATGGAAATTACTCTCCCATCAGCAATAAACATCTTGCGGTGCATATAAACACAAGCACAAAAGAATGATTATTTTTTTTGCTGAAAAGATTTCTTTGACATACTGTGGCATTTAATTTCAATTAAATAGTAACTGCCTACTTTTTCCATGGACAGTATATATAAAATTAAGGCACAAAATGTTTAAAGCTGCAGAATTCTGTGGCCGGTGACCAGTGATTCATTATTTATTTAACACATCGGTTGTTTAAAAAATGACCTTTTCTTCCTTTCTTGATGCCCATTATCGCACTGAAAACTAACTACATCTCAAAGATTGTATTTGTGGTTCCTCTAAAGATTTTCAGTCCTCAGCTCCACACCCCACCAAACATATTCTGCCCAAAACTCTGCCCCTGGCAGTGGTGTTGCTGGCCATTAACAAGGTGATTGGGACATGTTCTATGTGTTCTTGCCTTTGGAGACCCTGGATGGCTGACTTGTCACATTGGAGCTGATGCACATCATCGACATGACTGTGTCACCTGGAGACAAAGCATTTAGGGTTTCTGCACAGTTCTATGACCCATATGTTATCTGGATAGGATAACAACAGGTACAGGCACTGGTATGTACATTATCTGGATGGGCTAAAAACTGCTATGGACCCTGGTCTGTATGCTATATGTATTTGGATAGACTAAAAGGTAGCCCAGACCCTGATCCATATGTTGTCTGGATTGTCAAAAACAGGCACAAACCAGGGGCCGCATGTACAAAGATTCTAAGAGTAGGAGTGCTGATCCAGGATCAGTTTAGCATTTTAGCTCATAATGGATATGGTTAGGATATGGACAGGGGAAACCTGATAGTACATCAGCACTCCTACTCTTAGAATATTTGTACATACGGCCTCAGATATCTGTATGGTATATGGATAGGATAAAAGCTGGTACAGATCTGGTACAGTACAACCATCCAGATCATTTAAATTGAAATGCACTGATTTGTCCTGGGGGGAGACAGGAGCATTGGGGAATGTGTTTTGGTTTAGCAATACCAGGTTGGAGACTGAAAAACATGAACGCAGGATGTTTCAAACTAATAGGAATAGTTTTTTTTCAAGTGGAGCTTTCCTTTAATGTGTTGTTGAAATGACAGGCTCAAAACTTCAAGGTTGAGCACAGATAGTTCTCTTTCTTGTCAGATCCTCCGGTCAGATAAAGACAGATGGGTGTTGTGTGCACTGCTATATTAAGATAAGAATGCAGTTCTTCCACTGAGTGTTCCGTGCCATACACAAGGATGTGTCTGACAGCGTTTTTTGTCCACGCCAAAATAAAAGCGGAAAAGCCGATGGAAACAAACCCCAGAACCTCTTCTTCATGCCGTACATTTTTCCTTCCGTTCGGAATGATAACAGTAAGTCCCATTACAGGGTACAACACATTCCATTTTAATCAATGCAGTACATTATTTTCAGAATGATACAGTGCTTTCCATTTGGAATGACACATTCCAGTCGGATGCAGTACCACAGATTCTCTATCATAACCAGATGGTAAGATCCCATGTTCCTCCCGTTCTCTGGTTCCCTACCTTTTTGAAGTTCCTATTGCTAATAGGAGTCTACCATACTATTCCTTTCTTAGATCTTAAGGCAAATCTCCACGAGCCAAAGCGTTGCAGAGCTACACGGGAAGGTATCCCTGTCATAACTGAAGGAGCACAACTGAAACAGAGCAGACTCGTGACGCCCGCAAACACCTGCCGATTCAAGCCCCTGCTGTCCAATCGGTGGCTCAAACAAACTCATTAAGACCTGACCTGATTGGTCACGATACAGGTCGCATTGTTGTTCTCAGCAGACAGTGAACGGGTCGATTTCTTTGAGGGAGAAGCAGAACCAGGTGTCGTCCTGCGTGGGAGCCATACTTGGAAAGGGCTGAGAAGGCTCTGTGAGGATGCGTTCCCTTTCCCAGCAGCCCCGAGCGCAGGACGAGGCCTGTCTGGTGCCGTCTCGCCTCAGATGCACAGCGCGCTCACGGCCGGACGGCTCTGAGATGCACCACGTCGGGCCTACGCAGTGCGGGGGCAGCGCCTAAATCAATAAAGGCGATATCAGACCTGGAAATCCTCTGCAAAATAATATCCCTGCGCCTCCCACACGCGCTGACATTTGCTCCATTGATGAATCTCTAATGAGGCTTTATTGATGGAAACTCTGAGTGGGCCAGTCCACGGTGAACTCTCACCTCCTCGCCATGGAGACATGGGGCTTCACAGCCAAGCGCTCGGCCCAGCTGTGCACACAGGATGCTGAAAGCAGAGCGTTTAATCGCAGTACGGCTAAGGTCACGGCCTCGGGGAGAAATAAAACAAATGGGGAGGGGGAGACAAATCTGGACCTTGCTTGTTATAATTTGACAGTTTATTAATAAGAAAAACTAAACTGTTTTGTCGGTTGTTTTTTATGTTTGTTTACACCCCTCCCCCCACCCCGAGAGGCATTTTCAAGATTCCGCCCACTGGCACTGGTTAGATGGCTGCTGTTTTAAAGCTGACAAAATGTTTTACTAATAAGCCATCAGGTAAAAAAAAAAAAAGTCTCTTTTTTTAATTAGCAGTCACTGCTGTGGATTGACTCCATAGCTGTCATGCTCGTGAAAGGAGGCTTGAATGCCAACCCCGATTGGAGCGCAGAAGGATACGTGTTGTTGTCTGTGTGAACTCGTGCGATGCAGCATGGATATAAGACTGATGCAGAAGGGAAATGGTGCTGTCCCTGTTATACTTTCATACAGCTCACATTTGCCTTCCACAGAAAAGCTACTGCAAACAAAGTGACTGAAGGAGGAGTTGTAAATATGTTCTGTATGCCCCCACTGTTGGCTCCGGGCTGTTCTGTGCTGCTGCGGGTCCTTCTCATTTGGCACAGAGCATGTTTTACGGATTATGAAACTATCTCGTATCTCTCACATAAAGTGTGCCATCTCTCTTTGTTCCTCTTTCTTTCTTTCTTTCTTATCGATCTCTCAAATTCCTTTTCAGTTTCAAAATTGTTCACTGGCATGACATACAATACAATAGATGTGGCAGTGCATCTGTAAACTAGCTCAGAAATCTGCAATGGAGCATAACTGAATAAAACAAAACATTTTGGTTTTTACATTAACTGGCAACAAAATAATAAATAAATCAAAGAAACAAACTCCCTTTTTCTCTCTCATCCTCTGCTGCTTCTCCCTCCCTCCCTCTGTCATATGTCTACAGGAGCTGCCATTGAAGAGAATCAATCGATACAACATGTCAAATGCCTCTTATTGTGCAACAGTATATTCTGTTGTACAGCAGAATCCCAGTGCGTTGTACAAAGCATCTCGGGTAATATGCAGCTGAAATGTCAAGGTTTCGCAGTGCGAAGCCTTATTAAGCCAGCGTCAGCTTTATCTCAGAGACGACCGATTTTAGCATTCATCTTTTTTGAGAAATTCTCCATCGATGAAAAGTTTAGAGTCAACGTCCCACAAACACGACAGAGCACTCGAAAGACAAAATGCCTGCAGCAGAAAGCCAACCTCTTGTTATTTTTAAACAATGTGCTGAGATAGTAGATTCCAAAAAAAAACTAAGAAATATAGTCATCTTCAAACAACATTATTTTTGTTGTAGCCTTTGCATATTCACTTGGGATAATAATTCTCAAATGCAAGATAATGCTTTTGAGTTTGTTTTTTTAACTCTTTGGTACTGTAGGGCTCACATATTTAACAAAGGGGATGAACAGAGCAGATAAGCCCAAAGTAAAGTTGCCCACAATTTCGATCACAGATGTAAATACAAATGTAAGCATTGACCCCCACTGCTCTGTTCAGATGAAAACAGTGACACGTGTCTCCTGCAGTAATACGCACGTGTAAAGCCATTCTCATTTTATTATTTGTTTCTTATTATTAATGGAGGTGTCACGCATTTTCCCAGGAAATATCCATCTTTCCTCTTTCTCCCAAAGACTTGTGTCTAATTAACTCAATGGCAAACACACACTGGCCCAGATTACTCTCTCTCAGTAAGATAAATACCCCGTCATATGCTCTTTGTTTGGAGGTGGAGGTTTGGGTGATTAACAAAAATAACGTTTTCCAAAGGTGTAGATCACAGTTTGTGCATTGGAGGGGGGTGAAATGTCCTGAAACCTCTTTTATGTGCATACTTTCACACCCATTGTAAAACAACCAATCATTTTATTTTACAGTTTTTATGTCATAAGCCCCTTTATAAGAGAGTAAAGATTGAGTAACATTTGGAGAGGCCATTACTTTGAAAATAGGTCTGAATATCAGTGAATGACCCCAAATTTTATTTTAATAAGGTGCTTAATATTTATTGAATACTCTTGAGTTGACATTTGCAACCTTCCCCAAACACGGCTGGAACGTTCATGCAACGATATATTTTTTTAGATTGATTTTCACTTTGACTGACTCAAGATTAGTCTTGAGCCCTCACCATAGGGCTAACAATTACCCACCCACACAACACCATTACTATATGTACTTATTTGGATATCTTCAAACAGGTCAGACTTTCAAAGGCCTGACTCGGGGTTCTTGCTGTGAACCGCTGTTATTGCTTTCATCTAATTAGGCAAATAACACTGAAGCTGAGGGGATACTTCACATGTAAATGAGGTCCTTTCATTCCCGATACAGGATGGAGGAGGGGAAAAAACACATTTCCTTTAATCTCCGCGAGGGGTGGCTGTACGGCGCTGGCCCTGACGGCCTGCGCTGCTTCTCAATTCCCACGCTCGCATTAAAGAGGCGTCCGCGATGGCAATAGCTTGTTTGCTCAAAATTTGGATTTCGAAACTGTGGCAAGATGAGGACACCACTTGCCTCTCACGTTAAGAATGTAAATGATAATCCAGGATCCAGTGTGGTGTTGTGGTTCTGATCTGAGATCCGGTGTGGTGTTGTGGTTCTGACCTGAGATCCGGTGTGGTGTTGTGGTTCTGATATGGGATCCAGTGTGGTGTTATGGTTCTGATCCAGGATCCAGTGTGATGTTGCGGTTCTGATCCAGGATCCAGTGTGATGTTGCGGTTCTGATCCAGGATCCAGTGTGATGTTGCGGTTCTGATCTAGGATCCAGTGTGATGTTGCGGTTCTGATCCAGGATCCAGTGTGGTGTTGCGGTTCTGATCTGAGATCCGGTGTGGTGTTGTGGTTCTGATATGGGATCCAGTGTGGTGTTATGGTTCTGATATGGGACACTCTGGTGTGGATACGAGTCCCAGGCGGTACACTTTGCCATCACACTTCTGAGCGAGGCTACAGTAAGTGCCCAGCTGTGTGAATTGTGTTCGTGACAGTGGATGATGGCACCCACCCAAACAAATAAGGAATTATAAATAATTTCTGTTTGTGCTCCAGGGACATTTAATGAGGAGCTGTCAGCTTTAACTGCTTCTAAGATAAATATTTAGACTAATTATTGGGTGCACAACATGCCCTAGATCGTAGGAATGATAAACAAGCAATACACCTAATTAGGTGTCTTTTGTTGAATGACCGAAGGATATGACATTGTCCAGGAATGCTTGGAATTGATGCTTGGAATTGGGCCACTATCCTTTTGCTTTATTCTTTTTTTGGGGCCAATTTGGCAATTGTTCTGTTGTAGCAGTTGTTTTATTTTTTAATTGGTTTAACATTTCCTGAAATAAATCTGGCCCAGATTCATTGTTCATTCAACTCAAACTCACTTTTTTTTTCTTTCTTTTTTTCTTCCGATGCCCCACCACATTTACTTTTACCACATGTTCAGCGGCCGCTAAAGGAATAACACGCAGGCAATGAGGAGCCGTGTCAGTTACTTAATACCGCTGTTTGAGGTCCTGCATTTGGGCAGACTGCTCCTACTCTTCCTAGCCGTGCGCTGCCACTGGGGAACGTTCACTGGAGCAGCCGAATCGGCCTCTTCTGCAGCTGTAGCACGGTGCATTATTGTAATTCTTTTCAACTTCGCTCGGCTTTTGGAGAATGGATGAAAGGAAGCCCAGGCGCCTTGTGCTATCAGAGCAACTCACCAAAGAGGGAGATAAGTACTCCCTTGCTAAGCTGCATAGAAATCGTGTAATATCGACAGACATTACACGGAATGCTCTTTGTCGGAAAGGATGGACAGTTCTATGTACTGACCTCTCGGCATTGTCATTTTAAAAAGCTGTATTTTTAGATCCCTTTCATAGCTGCAAATCAGACTTCAGATGTCTGTTGTGAGAGGTAAATCACATTTCAGTTCAATAATTCTTAAGCTGAAAGTACTTTATTAACGTTTTCATAAAGAGGAACAAATTGTTTTTTATAAAAAGGTTCTTGTTCTCCTTGTTTTGGTTCATCGTTCACCCCCCCCCCCCTTTGGGTTACTCTCCGTTAAACTGTAGAGAGCACACATCCTCCTATCAAATACATTACTGTCAAAGTGCACAAGGGATATTTGTTGAGTGCTGTTTAAGTCGGACAATTTAGCAGCCAAATTAAATGAACTGTAGCTTCCGCAGTGATAAAACAGCTCCATTGTTATGGGGAAAGTTTTTGCTGTAGACACCGCAATTACAAGTTAATGGTGTGCGACAACATTTGGTAGCTTTGAATATTTCGTGCTTCTGATTAATTGGATGTAGTAATAATAATAATTTTCAAAATCCCTGCAATTTTTGTTCCTGATGATCAATGTGGCAGCTGTTAGTCTTTCACATGTATTTATATAAAAGAGTTTGGTCGTTTTATTTGACAATGTGAAACCGTCAGGGAGTAATGCAGGCTGTAGAGACTAGTGATGCTGCCTGACCCGTTTGGCTTCCACTTCATTTTCTTAAATTCTTTGCCAGTAGTACCGTACTGCTTCAATACCCTATGGAAAAGCTTATGTTCTGTATTTAACAAATGTACTTAAAGAAAAATCACAAGGATATCGGTTCCCTGTGTCTTCATTTTCCAAAGGGCTTTTGATGATTGGTTTCATGTGAAGTACCAAAAAACTTGAGTTAAGCACTGTATTATTATATTATTATTATATTGAGTTAAGCACAATGCCTCTTTGTTTCTGCATATATATATATATATATATATATATATATATATATACATGAATACACACACACACAGAGACACACACAGAGACACAGGTAACTGCCAAAATAAAAGATTATATTATTTATTAAAATAAATAAATAAACAGTTCTAGCAGCTCTGTTATTATGTGGAGTGCATTTTCCTGGAATGTTTAGGTGCACACAAACTCTTAGGTAAATGGCAATACATTCAGAGTCATTCTGAGTTGTTCATTCTGTTGTGAATAATTTCTATCCTGATGGGAGTGGTCTCTTCCAGCATGGCAATGCTCCCATCCACAGGACATGAGTGATCGCTGAATGGTTTGATGAGCATGAAAATGATGTAACTCATATGCCATGGCCGTCTTGGTCACCAGATCTCAACCCAATTGAACGCTTATGGGAGATTCTGGAGCGGTGCCTGAGAAAGCGTTTTCCACCACCGTCAACAAAACATCAAATGATAGAATTTCTCGTGAAAGAGTGGTGTTGCATCCCCCAATAGAGTTCCATACACTTGAAGAATCTATGCCAAGGTGTATTGAAGCTGTTCTGGTGGCTCATGGTGACCCAATGCCCTATTAAGACACTGTTGGTGTTTCCTTTATTTTGGCAGTTACCTGTATATGTACGTATGTATATATATATATATATAGTGCAGACAAACTAACAGTATTATCAACCAAGAAGCCTGCGGGTGGTGGCACATGCCATATCGCTGGATGAACTGGGAGCCAATGAGCACCAATTAATCATAAGATGTTTTTTCCACAGTAGGCAAGGTTATGTTGCTGATGGCAGCACAGTGATGCACAAGGCATGGCTTGAGCACTGTAAGCATAGGGTAGGGGTCTTGTACAGAATGTTCCTTTACTAATCAAAAGCAAACCGAGTGCCGGCTGAGGTAGAGGTAATGTCGTCCTTTCTGCCCGAACCGCACGCCGCCGAAAATCACGTTTCGCTTAGAGCCGACAGGGCCCCCCCCCGGTCACCGCGTGCTTTTAATAACTGCTTACAGCTGTCTCCTCCTCGACACTCCTGGAGAGCTGAATGTCAGCAACCGCAAACAAACAGGCCTCAGCTTTTGAAACGATGAAAGAACCGCTTGCCCCTTTTTGTTGTTTTTCTTCTTTCTTTTTTGTCCATTCTTCCTAATTTTTACTCAGCACAGCTTATGTACGTGCGAGCTGGCCATTGGCCAAAATGTCTGGCCTTTTTAACCTGCTGGTTACATAATAAATTTTAGTTACGTGGCTGATGGATGAAGATGAATGGATTTTCTCCCTTTGGACTAAGATGGATGCTAATATTTTCAGGGGAAATGAATAGATTCAGGCATTAATAATGTATACATGGGAGAGGGAGGCAGATTTAAAGCAGGGGAGGTTCTTAGAGCGTGCGTCCTTATTTGGAATGGGCATGGGCCCGTGTCATCACACGAGAGACCAGATGGATATTTTAGGTGCTTTACGCCGTGTGACTCCAAACGCTCCCACTGGTACGGTATGTTTTTTAATGAGCAGAACAGATTTAGGTGTTCTCGCATGAAGACCTACAATGTGTCCTTCTAAATAATGCACCACAATAACGTGCCCACATCCGCTGGGCCCACATTATGCCTCACATTACTGTGGAGGCGTAATGTTATTTAGATCTGAGCATATCACAGGCTATTTACACATATTCACAAACCATATTGATATATCATGGGCCTTTTCACCTTTTTACAGAACACAAGTGGGAGTGTATGGAGTCACACAGCATAAAACTCTTTAAATATCCATCTTGTCTCGTGTGGTGACACGGGCCCATGCCCATTCGAAGTATGACTTTTTAAAAACGCTTGGTAAAAAATGGAAACGGAAAGCAGGTAGGCTATGGTAGGAAGGGGATGATGTAGGTTCCGTGCTTCGCAATGACAGGACAGTGTGTGAGAAAGAAGGAAGGCGCCAATTATTCTCCCTTTTTTCATTCCGTTGAAGTTTTGTTTGCCTTTGTTATGCCCCACCAACAACGTGTATATGCCAGAGAGTGAGTGAGAGCAAGGGATTGTGTCGATATTTAATTTCCAAATTTTGCCACACCTGTGTCTCATCGAATGTGACCAACCTGGAACGTTTGCGCTCTAATTTAGCTTTCGTTTTCCTCAAAGTCTGATACAGAGGTCACACAGGGGCGCACTGTGCCCCCCGTGACCCTTTATACCCTGCACCGCCATCTCCTCCTCGTTTTAATAAACACTGAAAAAACACAAGGATTTGAAATGGTGTCACAAGTGAACCCCCCCCCCCCCATTAGAACAGCCCAGAGCACACTTTCCATTTCATTGTAAACTCAGCTAATGAATATTTACTATGGTGCACTTGAAACCCACAAGATACAATGGTGACTGGCAGCTCCAAAAATGTCTAATAAACTCCATGAGGATGTCCGGAAGCCTCCGGCATAACGATTAAAAACCCACCAGATAATGATATTGTCATGTATTGTGACAGCTGTCATTCTTTTATAAATTAATAAAGATGAATGTTGAACCAAATTATTATAATTATTTTTATTTTAGGAAAGGCAGATCCCTTTAGAAATTTCACTTTTTGCAACAGCTGATGGATTCCATACACAACCAGGCACTCCCATTTAGGGTCACATATGGTGCATTATTCAGGGTTATTTGACCACAGTTTATATGACCCATTCATAAAGCCTTCATAAAGCATATATAACACCTTAATTACTACAGCATAACATCTTTATAAATCATTCAAAGCATTCATCTAGGGATTTTGGTCAGTGGGTTGACTTCCAAGTCATGTGTGGTCATATTTGAGAATGTATCACATTTTATTGTCCTTCGTAAAGCATTACATTTTCTTATTAACAAACCATAAAGATGTTACGTCATGGAAATGTGTTATAAATGCTTCATGAAGGCTTTATTAATTCACACATATTTTCCTCACTTCCATCGCTCATTCACACACCCTGCTACATCAACACTGACCCTAAGAGGGTTGCTTGTCATTTTTTGTAGTACTGCTGGTCTTATAAAACTATTTTGAGTGCACGTATGCACCTCATTTGTAATGCTCTGGACAAGCATCTACTAAATAAATGAAATGAAATGTAATTTTACCAAAATAAATCCACAGCTAGATAGACAGACACACAGACAGAACGAACAGGCAGGCAGATAGACATATACTATTCATACATTTCAGTTTTGCTGTTTTCCTTATAAGTGAAGAATCCAAGGTCTAGATTCAATCAACATTTGTCCTTAACTTTGACTTAAAAATAAATGCAATGTTTCGCATTTGCAAAAAAAAGAAATTACTTTGTGTGTTAGAAGCAAGGACAATTTTTGATGGTATCCATGCTTAAATGTTCCTCTTCTTTTTACACAGCTTTCCCCCCATTAATAACAAAAAATTATAACTTGTAATGTCGCTTGGAAAGCACCTCCCCATAAAACACAATCTCATTGAAAAGAACAAATGTATCTTTGTGTGAAAGGAAGATACACGATATATGAATATGGATATTATGTTAGCTTGAATCTTTAGGAGGACAAACAAGGTTGAGAATGTAACCATCCCGAGAACTGTATTGAATTAAGAAGCAGATGCCAACTTCAGCTGCAAGAACATTTCATCATTCTTATATCCTTTAATCTTTTATTATTGCAAGGACAGTTCACTGGTAACTGCCTGAAATTGCTTCCCAACAGTGGAAAATTGGCAGATTTATCTATTTTTAGAAAATTGGCATGCTCACACACAGGTGTCAGAGGCAGGTAGAAATGGTATATCGAGTTAAAAATAATATAATATATGTAATTTAGCAGACGCTTTTATCCGAAGAGACTTACAATAGTGAATGCATAAATTTTTCAGAATACAGTATATGGTCCCAATGGGAACAAGGCAAGGGTTGTAATTTTTTACACAATACTTGCATATCCATTTAACAGGAAACGTGTCATTTTGGAAAAGGTTTGGTGCAACATGGATTAGTATTTCAACATTGCACAGCACCTGAATTAAATGTATGTGCAAAATGAAAGCTCAAAACAAAGTTATTACAATGGAGGGATTATTCCTTCACAAGAGCATCCTGGGGAAATCGCATTTCTTTACAAAACATGCGATCGTTTTAATCGCTCGCGTTTATAGCGTAGTGCCTTTCGAAGATCTTAAACTGCTCTGCCGTGAAGAGGGGGTCACTCGACTGACCCATGGCCGTTCTGGGACAGAACACTCACTGCAGCATCTGGCCAAGTGAAGAGGCGGATGATTAGCCAGCTATAGAGAGTGAGCCAGGCTGGGACTTTGGCCAGGGCACCAGGGGGGATATCACATACTCTGTGCTATCCTGGATGACCACAGGGCATCAGAAACCTGGCTTAATGTCTTATCTTGAAAACAGCATCCTCCCAGTGTCCTTATCACTGCACTGGAGCACTGGAGTTAACCTCAGTCCGGAGAGGAGAACCGCCTAGTTGGGGAGTCTGCAACACTTCCAGAAACCATCCAATGGCAGTTCTGCCTAGGCTACACAGTGGTATCACATCCACGCACGCACGCACGCACGCACGCACGCACACACGCATGCACGCACGCATGCACGCACACACACACACAATTCTCACACTCTCCCTCAAACACACACACACACACAATTCTCACACTCTCCCTTAAACACACACACACACACACACACACACACACACACACACACACACACACACACACACACACACACACACACACACACACACACACACACAGAATTCTCACACTCTCTCTCAAGCACACACACACACACACCATTTTTAGTCTCATTTCTTTTCCCCCCAGTGCATCATATGTGTTCATCTTGCAGTCGCAGGATGTGTATGTTTGAAAAAATCTACCTCAATTTCTCAAAGATTTGAATACCTAGAGACTCCTTTACACATTTTCATAACATGTTTTTTTTTCCCACTGAGGAAACAGAACTTTTTACATTTCAGCAGGAAACCCACTGGGTCCCAAACTCCTTAGCAAGCAGCTGTTCCTCTCATTGCCAGGGTATTAACAGGGCTTTAAATATAGTCATTGACATTACGCTCAGGAAATGTACAAAACTCAGAGGGGGGGTCATATAGTACTGTAAGTGGGGGTTGGTGGAAGGGAACTGGTAGAGTTGGCCTGCTTCAGTCTCAAAATAAATGTTGCAGATAGCGTACTGGTCTAACGCATCCATATTTGGCTGGTCCTGTATGAGTGCGACCTGCCTATCAGTTCGAAACCCATCTCTGCCAGACTGGCCCTGGCTGTTAGCCCCAATCGGGGGCGGCATTTGGCTGTCTGCTCCTAAGGGAGGAGGGAGGGTGGTCGGCATGAACTCGCTGTGAAGCACGTCAGGATGTCTCCAGAAAGGGGGTCCTTGAATTCCGTCTCAAAGGAGAGTAGCTTGCCCCATAGAGACGGGCAGCGAGTTTGTGGGGGAGGGTTAATCTAAATAAATAGAGGGTATATTTGGCTTCCAAATTGGGGAGAAAAACTGGGAAAAATTAGAAACAAAATAGTAATAAATGTTGCCTTCTGCTTCTTGCACGTTTTCCTAGGCATCGATGGGCTGGCCATTGTGGCCATTTATTTGTTCCAGAACATTTTGGCTATCGAGTTCTAAGAGAAGTAAAACCCAGTGGAACCATTTTGGTGGTTGCACATATCGCACACATACGTACCATCTAAATCACTTTCCAGGCCTAATTTATGAACACCTCCCACTGATGTTTATTAATGATCTTAAAGCACTCGTGGCACTTCCCCAGAGGTGTGCCTGAGCACCACTCTAAATTCATTTCACACAGCTCTGGGATGGACTGTAATGCCTTCTCTTTTGTCCTTTATTGCTACACGTCTGTTGAACACCCTTCCCTTCACAGCCTTGTTTACCTTATATAAACACCTGGACTGCATTGCCTGTCAATCAGCTCAGCCATGCGGCACTGCGGTTTTAAATCAGTGACAGCTATGCTCATCATCTGCTCATTACGTTTTTATATTCCTGTCCCCCCCCAAAAAAAAATGTTGATCAAAGTAAGTATGAATTTGCATTGAATTTTTTGTCAGCCTGCAATCTGTGCATGATTTAACAGTACAATAAGAAACAAATAGGTGGCACCATAAACAGTGAAATGTTACGAGCCCTGAGCATTTCAAAACGCAAGTAATGGCACTCATAAAAGTTTTCATGAACCATGGATCAGTTGCCTTTATGTCCTATATTAATTCCTAATGACTGCTTGATGTACATTTTTTTAAAATCATCATTTTATCAAATTAAATGGATGTTAATGGCACAATCAATAAAGCCTTTCTAGCCTTTCAAGAGACACGTACAGTGATTGGCGCTGTGCCCAAATTTATTTGAGCTGGCTAAATGGATGTTAAACGCAAATATGTCCAAATATTTTGGCATTGGTGAACTCCTTGGCGAGCTCATTATCAGCTATTATGCAGTTCAGCTGTGTGTTTGATTCCCGTGTCTACAGTACATCCTTATTTTAGCAACGAAACCTTGGCTCTCTGACAACGCTGCCCCTGTTCTGCCTTCTGTCTGGAATCCTGAGCGAAGTGGGCCGGAGCGAGGTGTGAATAATTTTCAGTTCCCCTCTGCGGTGGGGCTACTCTGCTGTCTCCTGAATCCCCGAATTGGGTCTCCCGGAGTGCAGGATTGGATGAGTTCTGATCCACAGGGAGGAGGGGGTGGTGGGGTGTTGTGGGCATCCAGAGTTAGCGGGAATAGCATGCTGGGTGTGACCTTTTCTCCGTACAGGAGAGCCTGCCGTCTCGGTTTCATGGTGAGGCTTCCCTGCCCAAGACGGACCGGCCCGATTCCTGATGTCCATATAATACAGAATCCACGCCTGAGCCTGGGTAGCCTTATCCCAGTTTCTGTGACTACACCCCCTGAAGAGGACAAATCACAGGGCCGTCGCACCCATTTAACCCTCTTTTATTGCAGAGAGGCACTGGCTGTCAAGTGTCCAAGCCACAAAACGTTGTTAACACGTAAAAGTGTTCCAATGCAACTTGAATTTCATCACTTTTCCCTATAATATATAAAAGGGGTTGTTTGAAAGGAGGAAAAAACATCCATCAGTTTATTATTTTTCATTCAAGACAAAAGACTTCAGGACTACATCTGTCCTTAGCATCTTGCAAAACCAAGGCTGTGCCAAGACATTATCGGCAACTAGCACCCATTCAATGATGACTATATTTTTGTGTGCGAGACACTTTAGACCCGCTAGATTTCAGCATTGCATCGCGAGCCTGCAGGTTTATTAAAATCACACGTTGGGAATTGACAGCTTGGCCTCCTTCCGCTGCCTCTTCTATCAATTTATGCCACCCGGTCTCGCTCCGTGAAATAACTACCAACTAATATAGCCGTGATATAGCCCCCCACCCCAGGTTAGAGAGATCTAGAACGCATTCACCGGGGAAGGGGGAAACACACTCTGAAAGCACACTGCTTCACACGTCTGTCACTGCACCCATCGCCCGTCCTTCTCAGACACTGCAGCAGCAGACAGACGGCTCAGACTATACACAGAGGCACACAGAGCAGAGACTATATAAGAGTTATGCAGTCATTTAGCACAATATAAATATTCAATCATTACAATCATCACAATATTACCAAGGATGTGTGGACCAGGAAAGGATTATTATATTTTAAATTCTAAAATATCCATCCATCCATCCATTGTCTAAGCCGCTTATTCCTGGTCAGGGTCGCGGGGGTGGAGCCTATCCCAGCATGCGTTCCGGGCGAGAGGCAGGAATACGCCCTGGACAGGTCGCCAATCCATCGCAGGGCACACACACCATTCACTCACACACTCATACCTACGGGCAATTTTAGACTCTCCAATTAGCCTAACGTGCATGTCTTTGGACTGTGGGAAGAAACCGGAGTACCCGGAGGAAACCCACGCGGACACGGGGAGAACATGCAAACTCCGCACAGAAAGGCCCCCGGCCTGGATTCGAACCCGAGACCTTCTTGCTGTGAGGCGACAGCGCTATCCACTGCACCACCGTGCCGCCATTCTAAAATATGTAATTTAAAATATAAACATAATATATTTTCAATTTTTTTGAGGACCCCCCCAGGATAATTTCCCCCTTTTTTTTGGTTGGTTAGTGACTAACGCTCAAGATACAGTCATGCTGAGAGTTGTCCTCCACAGTTCCTTTCACCCCTCCTGAAAACGTGCCGTTGAGTTAGATCAATACCTTCCATTGAGTTTGATTGCACCGGGATCTCCGTAGACCAGTACGGTACCGAACAAGCAGGATGTCTTCAGGTGGATTATGCAACAAACATGCTCGTTACGTTTATGTAACGTGCCTGGCTATGCATGTCTGCTTGGAAAAGAATGTAGAATCCTGTAAGATTCCACTCAAACACACCAAATGGTGGAAGTGTCCAAGTGGTGAAGGATAGTGTGTAGCCTTACCTTTGTGATAGGGGAACGGGATTAAATGAAGGTTAATTAACTCCAGCTACTCTATCTGACTCCAATGTATGTTAGCTTTTCTCTCTGTTAACTGTTACTTCTAGAATCGTATATGCAAATGAGAGACTATAGTCTCTCAGCTCACGTAGTGTGGCTCTATACGTATTGCTATCTCTATATGAGATGCAGACGTGCCTTTGGCCTGTGTAAAGCCTAGCAAGGATACAGTTGCGTATCTTGCAACTGCACTAATGTATAGACGAGTTACTACGGAGTGCAACATTCTATGTGTGTGTTAAACTTTAATCTTAAAACCACAACGTATAACTGCAGTTTAGATTCATGAGAGATGCTGAGGTATGAAAATGTTTATTAGCTGGACTTGCAGAAAAACATCAAACAGAATTTGCGTAATGTAAGCATACAAAAATGGCTATACGCGAAAGTTGTGCAGGAGGTCATAGTACGAATCTCCTCGAAGTATGCCTCTTTTCCCCCTATATCCCCACACATCAAAGGGAACCATGAAACACCAAATAAGGACACAATCACTGAAAAACGGAACCACTCCCTGCGCTGTTTCTGTACGCGCATCACACTACAGTATGTTAGTTTCACAGATGGCCGCTGACGTGTAGATCATTTGAATTTGCACCGTGTTCTGAGATCTTTAGTAAGCGCCACCTGTACCATATCATCAATGACACCAATCCACTGCTCATGACATCAGTTCTCCAACAACACCAAACATGATTGTATTACTATATATGTAAATGATGAAGTTACAGTATTACACATTCAACTCAGTGTTGTGGTCAACAGTCCTGAGAACAGCCCTCACTGTGTCCTGTTTTGTTGAGACAGCAGGACTGCTTTTATCAGTGTGGGGGTAAGGCATCTGGGGCAATACCATTGTTTACGCATCTCGCCTGTTGGCTCCCTGCTGGCAACATAAACACAGTTCACATTCTTTTGGGTTACTTCAGGGCATAGTTCTGTGAACTGCCCTACAAGAACAAAAGACAGTGGATTGTAACGATGTGTTGTTATGGAAAAGGCACCTCTTTGAACATTTCTGAGAAGGATAGGGAAAATATAAGGTTCTCAAAGCAGGCTAATGTATACCCTATGCATAAACCAGGATCCAAGCATGTTTTGTATTATCTTGTATTTGTACATTAGCCACAGGTGCATCAAAGCTTTCCCAGCACACTAAAAGTTATCCGGTAATCCAATGTATATTAGAGCAAATATGAGTCTGGCTATATGTACACAGCATCACTGTTTGACCAGGACCTGTATTTTATCTTCTAATGTTCATTTCCCACATTTTCTGCAATGTATTGCAGAACACAGTTTGAACTACAGCTTCAAGCAGCAGCCCTAGAAATGATGCTCCCTCTAACTCACTCTCTGTGGCACAGGCTGCCCCCTCATCCTCGATTGGTCCTCGTTCCTGTCAGCTGTTGCTGATAACAAGGGACTCCCGACTGGGAGAGTTTAGGGGCAAGGGGGGTTAATGAAGAGTTCAGCTTTGGGACGCACTCCCATCTACAGTGTCAGCTCCTGCTTTCGTCATAGTGAAACTACGGTTTGTCTCCGTCTACGGTATATGAAACCAATGCGCCTGTGCCCATAATGTTAAGCATTGTGGGACATCCCTTGCTTCCTTACCAGCTGCTTCAACCATTTTGATTGAAGTGGGTATTTGAGTGCCTAGTAAGGGGCTAGGGCAGGGGTACTCAAACCTTTTAATTCAAGGTCCACTTATGCATTTTACACAAAGTCAGAGGTCCAGAACAATGCCAACTAAACGCACCGACATCAGTCAAAGTCCATAACTACAAAATGTGTAGTCCATAACTACACATTTAACAATGCAGCATGTTTGCCTGTAACCAATGCTTTAAACCTGGGTACAAAAGGTGTGATAACGAGGCACTGTTCCAAGTGTTCATTGGTTAAACTACTGCAGTATGTGTTTTTCACTATGTTCATCATGGAAGATCCAGAGTCTCACCTATATGTGAAAGCAAACATGGTGAGCACATGAATGGCCACCTGCTGAAGGTGGGGAACATTTGCTGCAGTAAATTTGTTGTTTAGTTAAATACTACATGAGGCTAGCTAGATATTTATTGTGTTTTGTTTTATTAATAGGTATTCTGCTGTATAAAGTGGATGTACTTTTTGCAATGTGTTCGTGTAAGTGTTTTATTTTGTTTGTTTATATTTTTTAAACATAGCGACTTTTCTTTTTCTGTGGCTTGAGTGTTGGTAATGGGGTATAAACACTATTATATTATAATTTTTATAAATTGTAACAATGCATTTTGTCATGCATTATGTCCCTTACAAATACAAAAACAAACAAAGAAACACAAATAAATATATTCCAGATCCAACTCCGCAACGTTACCTGGCCACTGTTTCATACCATGACAGGTGTGCACACACACAAGTGGCTTCGTGAAAGTGGAAGTCAGCGATGGTTAAGGCTTTGACTTGTGGTCTGCAATGCGTTTCAGCTGCAAATATCTGCACATTCAATCACACTAGCAATGCGTTGTGCGCTTTTGGATGCAAGAAGGAAAAATATTCCTACATAACGTCTAATTTGACACTGGGTCCGGATTGATTTGGGCTCCGGTCCGGACTTTGAGAAACCCTGGGATAGGGGAAATTGAGCAGGGATTGGATTTTGATGTAGCCATTGACTCACTTGCAAGTGAGCAGCTAGCGTAGTAATACTTTTTTTTACCACTAGAGGCACTAGAGGGAAACGATACGAGGAGAGGAACAGCTGAGAGAAGCACTACAGAGTAAAAACACAAGCAGAGGAACGGTTGATATGAACAGTGCCTTCTCACTTCACATTTAACAAGCTTTTAGCTTGTTTAATGCAGCACAAGGAATATGCCCTCAGTCATTACATTACATGAAGCGAATACTTTGACAGCTGAGAGCTTACCCATTATCCCTCTGAACAAGCTGAAATAACAAACGTGGGGGAAACAAGAACTGGGCTGTTTCCACGAGTCACCTCAAAAGACAGAGATTTAAAAAGCGACTCCCGACGGAGTGACAAATTAATATGGTTGCGAAATAAATCCCGGCGGAATCCCTTTAGAGCGTTACCGCCACGTCTTTTGTGGGAGCGCTTAAGCGGCCCGACATCCACGTCAAGTTTATCTCTAAACGGATTGGCTCTCGCAACACATCGCTGCAGCTCTTTCCATTTCTCAAAAGCTCTCTTGGAGACGGTAACAGCGTCCTAATAGCTCACGAGTGTTTCAAGCAGCTTGGGCAACTGATCAGCTCTCCAACCATGGCCACCTTATTCAAGTCGCGCAACTTAATCACCATGAAACTGTTTAAGTCAGAGAACACTTGGAGTGGAGTGGACTTGAGTAGAGGAGGGGGTTACCAGTTGCCTCAACATTTTATCAGGCCGCTGATTGCTAAGGGGGGAATTCAGCATCTCTCCAAAGAAATACGCTGTTATTTCCATTATTATTATATACAGAACAAATGCTTACATTTGAGAAACAGACATTCGGATTCAAATCCCACTAAACCCTACTGGCCATGACAGCCAAGGTAAATTTCAGTAAATTGTATTTCAGCCCTGTTAGATTAACCTTGTGAAGCAAGGCAGTGGGACATTTTCTCTGCTTGTGCAATATTTTAAAAAGGCATTTCAGGTGGTTGGTTTATTTATTTTTCTATGAGAAAGCAAAAACCAAACAGTGTTCAATGGGCAGAGGCCCTCATCATGAGAGCAGGCTCAACACTACAGCCTGGGGGAACCACCACAGTCTGGGCTGACTGTGACTGGGAGCCCACAACAATGGGATGCTATTGACTGTCCTGCCAGGGAAGGGTGGGCTTAAGTTGGCTAGGTTTCACAGCAGGGGGTGCTACTCACTGGATGCCTGAAGGTTGCCAGTCGTGACCAGTGAGAGATATGTCTTTCCTCCGATCTGTGCTAGCTCTCCTGTAGTGTGATGGCACATCCTACTTCACATATTTTGCAAATACTGTTTCCAGAATTTTTTTTTGCAAATAAGTTCAAATATTTTTAATAATAACTTTAATATTAATACGATTTTAGACAGCAGTGCTCTAGGTACCCTTTAATCAGGCAAGTAAACTCAGTCCTTAGAGCGCAAATGATTTCACTGTCCCTCAGAGGGAGAGCTAGTGCCAAGCCCCTTTCATTACGCTCTTGAGCCGGGCTTTAGGAATGTGAAAGTTCGGGTTGAACTTTTCTGGAAAAAATATCGAGGGAGGAGGATTCTGCATGCGTCTCAGAGAACAAAGGGGGCTGGGGGCGCAGCCATTTCTAGTCCCCAGATTTATGTGCCAATCACATTTCACATTCAAACGTAAGCCCCGTGTGCATCGCCCTCAGGGCACCTCCAGTCACCACGCTGGGGCGCCTGGACCAGAATGCAAAGCACACTGAGCAGAGAGAGGACCACGCCAGGAATGCCTGGATATGAGACGCCCTGCCGCTATGCTGGGAAGCTTGTAAATCTCAGGTTTGCCGTGAGAGACTGGAGACGGCTCGTGCTTACTGCTGAAGGCAACGCCTTGCGAAAAATGATGAGGGGAAGAAAAAAAAATGTTTTGAAACTTTGCCATCAGCTGTTGATTGAATCGTTTTTGACGTTGCTCTATGACTGTCAACCTTCCTCCAGCCGCGGAGATAATGAAAAGGCTGTGAATCTACCCAAACTGGACAGGTGCACACAGGACAAATAATCAAGAGGGTTGTTCACTAAAAATGCCTCTATGTCTAAATTCAGCTGTGACAATGTTGTTTTTAAAAAGCTGTGTACATCGAAACAGTGATCAGTTGTATATTTCTCAAGGGACCTGATTTGTCAAGGTCTTTACCACAGGAAAATGTAGATATCAGTTGCAAATTGTGCGTGGGAATTTCAGCATATTGTATTATTTATCATTTTTTAATCTAACTTTTTATATGATATGATAAAAGAAGAGGTTGATATTTATGTCACTGAGAAAATAACTATAATGAAAAAACTGCCCTAGACAATAATATATAAAGGAACAATAAGTTAATCTGAATCTTCAACTTTTGAACGCCCTTGAGCTGGGGGTGTTGTTGGAGTGTTGAATAACCTGCTTTTTCCCAAGGCTGCGGTGGGAAGGAAGAACGTACATCGAAAATCTAAACGGCTTTGATCAGCTGCAGCACGCAGCCAAATTCAAACAAATCCACTCTTGTGTTGGTAGCAAACAATCCATTTAATTCAACTTGTAATATACTTGTAAGGGTCATATGAGAACATAAAATCCAAGGAAGGTATTTGGTTGGACATTAGGGGTGTGCCAACTAGTGGAAATGTATGAATATTGTCATGATTTCTGAAAATTTTACCACAATCATACAGTTTACTTTTAGATCAATTTAATTTTTCAAAGATAATTAAAAACTGCTTAATTCAGTGAGTCGTTTGTAATTCCATTTCATACAAACATGACCATAACAATCGCAGTCAAAGTCACCACACCCGTATTGGACATACAAAGTATTAATAAATCACTTTAAGGTTTTGTGCTTGGTACATGCAATAAAGTACATTCTACTGCTCAATTTTTCAAATAACTTGCTCTTTTTTTCTAGAACACCAATAGATATAGGCAGTAGCACTCCTAATGCAAAGAAGTTTGAGCCAGTCCAGGTCTTACCATGAGCAGGTTAAGGTACCATCAACAGCCAGGCAGTTTCCAATTAGCGCACTTACCTGTTTCTTACAAAAGCTGATCTGGCTTAAACTACTATGAATTAGAATTTTATGTCCATCAATGGAACACTTAATATTATTTAAGAGCCAATTGCATACTATATACGGTCTGAGTTGAAGAATATCTGTATGGTACACGAGTGATCAATTTTCATAGAGCAGAACTCGGTATCTCTTACCCCAAGCTATTAGACCGAGTAGTCGAACAGTTGAACTTGGCCGGTGATGTAACACTAATTAAATTCAACATCATTAAACAGAGTTTTTCCCCAGTGCTCATATCTGGAGGCACAGCAGTGTGACACAGGACTGCTGGGGACGGCTTAGGAGGTGACAATGATACCAGCTACCTGGAGGTGGCAGGATCAAGGTGACCATGAGTGTGTCTGGCGCCCTCTTGGGCTCTGTGTAATTACAGTATGTTCTTCCTAGGTGAGAGAGGAGGAGATCTAGTCCCTCAATCAGCACCAAACCACTGAAAAGCCACAGTACCGCCCGAGCTGTCAATGTGCTCCTCGTACCCTGACAGCTTTGAGATGGGACGCCAGCCCATAGCAGACCAGGCCGCCGAGAGACATCGGCATGTCCTATGCTACAGGCAGCCAAAGGTGTGTCCTTTAATGTAGACAACACCATAACCCTGCATTTTTACCATTCGTACATCACATTGTGGTCGAGTGCATTTCCATCGCTTTTACCATCCTCCTGTGGAAAAGCGAAGTGGGAAAGAATAGAACCCTGCGGTGTCAAACTCTGTCACACATGAAAAACCTGCACTCTTCACAAATCACCTTTTGTGTGTGTTCTGCCATTTTTCGGGCTTGTGTTTTGTTTGCGGTTGCCCAGGCCATGGCACCAGTCTGCTGATTGATTGACAGTGCAAAAGCCTGCGTCATAAAATGTATATGTCCATATCCGCCCTCCACCTCGGTTTATAAACCTGACCGTGGACACTGCTCAGAGGAACAGGTGCTTACACACAGTCTATGGATGACTGCTGTTAATGAGAAGTCATTTTAAAACCTTTGTGATCATCTAATTGGTCATTAAAACAGGGGAATACATATATATATATTAGGGGTGTAACAGTACACATATTCATACCAAATCATTCAGTACAGGATTTTCGGTTCAGTACGTGCTGTGAACCGAACGAATGCAATCTTGCTTTAAGCACTAACGCACGTGCAGAACTTTTGTTTTGTGTGCAGAACTTCATTCAAAACTCGAGTCCCCCCCGAAGATATAACTTGCGCAAAGGGCCAGGTGTTGTTCGTTCAGCGCACGCACATCTATGGCATAGATATAATATCTTTATATCTATGGTCTAGGGCAAACCACTGAACCAGAGAGATGGTTCACAACTCAAACTAATGACCTGGCCTGCCCAGTGTCCAGACCTCAATCGCATAGAACTTGTATGGGTTGAACTGGACAGAAGAGTCAAAGCAAAGTAACCCACAAGTGTCTCTGCTGGGAATTGCTGTAGGAGAGCTGGGAAGACATGTCGGGTGATTTCCTGCTGAAACCTATTAACCGAATGGCCCATGTTTGTGAGGCTGTTATCAAGGCAAAGGGTGGTTATTTTGAGGAATCGAAGATTTAGAGACTATTTTCAATTTTTTTGAACATTGCTTTGATGTTCCTTATGTTTATTGTTACATGTGTTTTTTGTCATTTTCAAGTATTTACAGAAACATATACAGTTTAAAACATTTTCAATTATGAAATAAACCTAGTTTCCAGCAGGTGTACTCAAGCTATTGACTGGTACGAATGTCATTAAACACTGATACAAATAAAGAAAATGTTTGAGAAAGAATAGTATGAAATTGAAATATCTATAAATATTTGGTTTGCACACCATTGCCTTTCATTTCCTCAAAATGTTGTGACAGCTTATTTTTCATTTAGGTTTTAATACATGGACACTCTTAATACACAGTGTGAGTTGTTTTGGTCTTGTAACAATTAATACCGGATATTGGCGTAATTAATATAGTCCTGTCTGTGTTCATGTTGCAACTGCAGGTGCTTTAATCTTGAAAAAGGACACTTCCTTTGCAAAAGTTTTTGCAGCTGTTTGTAATTATGTCAGCAGGGCTTAGTGAAGTAGTTAGAGGTCAAATTGTTCTCCTGAATAAACATTTTGTGTTCGTTTTTGATGAATGATGAAAACAAACAGATCTTGGTGGTGGACTCAGACTTTTGGACCCCACTGTACATACACACACACATTATATATACACATATACAATGTTATTTGCATTTCCACTGAATTTGTGAATTTCAAATGGCTTTTATTGTCGTGTGAGGCCATGCTGTTTACAGTTGGCCATGTGGAATTTCACTTTGGAAAACCAAAGAAACAAGGAAACCGGGGGAGATGGAGTGATAGCACGGTCTTCAGAATTGTGCAATTGTGCATCTCGAACGGGCGGTTCATCTGCAGCCATCCTCAGATTATAGTCAGCTCTAGTTAAAGCGGAAGTGAAATGAAATCATACATTGGCACCTGAATGCAAGCTAACAATTGGAGGTTCACACGAAACACATTTAAGGCTGCTGGTTTCAGAAAACTCAAGGGTTTCACGTTGGGTTAATTATTAACGCTGATTCTTTAATGAATGTTTCCCGGACCGCATGAGCCAAAACACTCTGCTCAGCATTCATCAACACAGTGTGCATCCAGCTCAGCTCTCCATTTACAGATACCAATAAAAGACCTGCTGAAATCCGCACCCCACAGCCTGTTATTAAGGAGCACTATGCGTTCTCACACAGGCAGGGAGATGTCATTTATTAAAATACGACTTTGGAATAATAAGTACCAGCTGCCTGGCTTTTCGTAGTGAACCCTTCCCCCGGTTTTGCAGTAATAATAATAATAATAAGTGCCCCCAGGTTGCCCACTGTGGCCGGGGTTCGATCTCCAGCTGCGCCAGTCCGGCTCTGGCTGGGAGTACCGCTAGGGGGTGGCGATTGACTGCCCGCCCCGGGGAGGGAAGCCAGCATGAGCTTGCCGCATGCACAGAAAGCTTCATTGACTGTATGGGAAACACGGTCGTTGCTGAACGAGTTCTATCTCGGAGCAGGCGATTCGTTGTTACTGCCACTGCCGGTACGGAGTAGTGGCTGGTCCCGTAGCTGCAGGCGGCGGGCTGGTGGGGGGGATTAATAGAGGGTACAATTGGCCACCAAATTGGGAGAAAGACAGGGAAAATATCTGAAACTTAATTTTTTTTTAAAAACATAATAATAATAATAATAATTTCATCTATATTGTGCCTTTCATCTGACGATCTCAAAGCCCTTTACAGTGAAAGGGGAGGGGGGGGGTTAACTCAGCTCAACAACCACCAATGTGCAGCACCCATCTGGGTAACACACATTCTGCACGTCTAGTCATTTGAAAACCTTGTTGTAATCACACACCATGAAAAATAATAAAATAATAACAATTTTGGGGACTTTGGCACATTCAAAAAGACTCGCCATATCGCAGATCTTATCTCCTACTTATGCAATTCAACAGTTTAGTGCAGCACATACTCCCAACCGCACACGGAGCAGAAGGATACTGCCTTTAAAACGGTACGGCAAAAGGAAATCCGCTGCATCTCAGTAGGGCCCTCTGGAACTTTTACAGGGCAGTATAACATTATAACGTTTTCTTTTACTGGCGTCTCAAGCCCACTCCCATACCCACGGACCAGCTCCAAGCTGCAGGCCCCTTGCAAATCACAGGCCCGCGCGTTATGGCCGCGGCGGTTTGAGCGCACGGATCACCAGGTGCCGTAAATTCGGCAGCCGTCGAGGCAGCCCCCTCTGCTGTAAACCCCCCCCCAGGGCGTGCAATGAGTCATTACAGCCCTATTGAGTTTCTGTTGAACTGCCAGCACCAGCGATATTTCATCAGCTAACCTCTAAGCCCCCTCTGTCCCCGGCCTGATGGAGCTCATAACGAGGGCCAGTATCCGCACGCTAACTAAGGCCGGGGCAGCATAGCAGAGCTCCTAATCTGCCGCTCCTGTCCCCCGTCACTGTTGTCACATAGAGAATTTCACCCTAATCCTAACGGGATTGAACAGGGCTGCCGGTCGCGGCACCGCTTCCTTTGTCCATGCCCCAGGAGGTTAATCCTCTTCCCTCTCCCTCTCCCTCCCTCTCCCTCTCCCTCTCCCTCTGCTGTGGAGTCCGCGCGGTGCTACAGCTGAACTGGAGACGGACTCTTAGACAGATCTCAGCTGGTGGGCGAGATGCGCCGGGAGGGATGAGCTCTACCCTCAAACTAGACTGTCCCCATTTCCACAACCCCCCAAAAAAATACTCGATGAGCATTAAACCGCCGCGACAGTCACCACCTGACAGCCGCTTCTGAGGACGGTAAACACCTGCTGGGGAAGGGAAAGATTTATGACTTTTTTGGTGCTGCAGTGACATCCGCAAATGTTTGCGAGTGCGGTGAGCACCGCAGACAAATGTCACATCGGCGTTCGTCATCTCTCTCTGTCAGCGCGGGGAAAACACGGAAAATGAACGAAACGTATTAATCAACAGACAAAGGCGCTGTCAGATTCCAAGAAGCACCCTCTTTATCAATGGCCTATGTTTGGCCCCAGTAGGATACACATAGACGTTGACTAGATTTTATAGATGCTGAGCTCTTCAAAGGCTTTGCATTTTCATGCAGGGTCACTAGATATGTAGTGTGCATGCACTGCATTAAAACACCATGTTCGCTGTCGCTTGACAGTGCACCGCTGTCGATTGGCACCACAGAATCAGGGCACCACTGTTGGTTTCACATCAGGGCACCAAGCCTTGGTAGGCCAACCTTAAGGGGGGAAAAGCATCAAAATCCCCCTGCCCAACAAAAACCCCAGACACGTTAACCGGTATCATAGGTGTGACGGCCTCGCTCAGTAGTGGTCCTCAACCCTGGTCCTTCACAACCACAGGGTCAGCTGGTTTTTGATTTCACATTTGTTTTTCAGACCCAATAAACCAGATGAGGGAGTTAACTTTGTAATAAATAAACTGCTTGAATTGGTCAATTAAGTGCGAGGTACCAACTGCAGTCACTCTGCAGGACCAGGATTGAGGACCATCTACAGTGATCAGCTGATGAAAGTACCCAGAAGGCTTTTAATTGGTCAGGCAAGCACACAATGGCTGATTTTTACGAGGGATATTTGTCTCCGGTATTTGTATTAAGCGCAGGCTGTGTTTTTTCTTGAATGTGTTTTTTTAATGTTTTAAGCCATCAGCGATGGCCATATAAAGTGTCCTTCACGTTTGAGTGAGTCCCGTTTGAGCGAGTCCCTCGGTCCGTAACGCAGACAGCTCGGTGCCTGCGATCCTCTGTCTGCGCGGATCAGGTCAGGATTAATAGAAGCGGTTTCTGTAACTACAGGCCCGGCCAATAGCAGTACAGGTGTCACTTTTTTATGTGCCCCAGATCATTAGCTACCTAACGGGGTGATCGGTGCTATAAAATAAAAATGAAAGGGGGGAAAAAAACAGGCCATTGATTTTCAGCAGCCCTGATGATTTTTAGAGCCCTTATGCAGGCTGTGGTTTGGAACAACCGGAGGGAGAGTATTGATCTTTATAAGACAGCATCCACACTCAGGTGATAATTACCTGCAGTATACATCCATGTCTCTAAAGGGTCCACTAGTGGCTGTTACTCAGTGGGTGCTATTAATCTGCCTGACAGTCTTTTCCCTTTATGCATTTGTAAAGCCGGATACCCACAGCAATGCCCTGCTTAAGGGTATGACACCAGTGCCCCTTGGGGATTCAAACCTACACCCTTCTGGTCTGTAGTTTCCTTTCCACTACACACAACTACTAAGCCAAGGATCCTCTGAATGAGTGAATACAATTTCTGTATAAAATATTATCAATGTTGGCCTCCCGCGTGGTCCGGTGGTTTCAACGTCCAACGCTGGCCACGGCGACCGGGGTTCGATTCCCCGTCGCGCCAGAGTCGGCTCTGGCCGTGAGTGCCACCGGGGCAGCAACTGGCTGTCCCAGGGAGGGGGGAGGGAAGCCGACACAGTTCGCTGCACACAGGAGTGGTTCTGTCTCAAAGGAGGCAACGCTTCGTCATTGTCACTACCGGTCACAGGACTACGGCAGCAAACTACGAGGGAGGGGATTGAACTAAGCACAGCGGGAGTAATTGGCTACCAAATTGGGAGAAAAACGGGGTAAAATCAACGAAAATTTTTTTTTTATCAATGTTCGAATACATTTTTATTTTATTTTTCAAATATTTAATATATATATATTATTATTATTTTAATTTTTTTACATAATCCTAAATACCTGCATGTACACTAACCAGCGTTTGGTTTTATTTGCAGGATAGTATATGGAAAGGGATATAACATCTCAATTGTACCTCATAAGCCACCAAAGTACCAAAAGTAAGTCACAATTAACTAACAGTAGCAGGGTATGCCGCCCCTACCAAAACTGAGCACTGCAGCTTAAGCTCGTGTGCTCCTTCATTGCACTGGTCCACAAGCCAGAGACCATTTAAAACACC
Organism: Aldrovandia affinis; assembly: GCA_029706075.1. NCBI lineage: Eukaryota > Metazoa > Chordata > Actinopteri > Notacanthiformes > Halosauridae > Aldrovandia > Aldrovandia affinis. The sequence goes on along the minus strand of JAINUG010000030.1, from coordinate 5,183,900 downwards.
AGGTCTTACAGGAGTTCACTGCGTACAGGAGTGGCTCTGGAGTACCGGTCGACAGCTTGGCGAGTGCCGTCTCAGAGGAGACGATAATTCGCCTGTGTCACTGCCGGTCACATGGCTACGGCAGAAAACTCACAATTCGAGGGGGGGATTGGCATAAAAAATGGTGTAATTGGCTACTAAATTGGGAGAGAATAGGATAGAACCAGAAACTTTTTTTTTTAAATACACTCTGCATAGTCCATAGTCACTCACACCAGTCAAGTGAATCACTGCACAGGTGAGAGTACATACACACTGCATTATTTCGAGTGCACACGCAGTTGTTTTGACATACCATACATACAGTTGTTTACAAAAAAAACATTTTACATTTGAATTAGTGGTGGATTACAGAAGATGTATTTTCTCATTAAAATGGGTCCTGGGCTCGGAAGGTTTGGGAACCACTGAGCAAATGAAATAGCCAAGAGTCAGACTAGTGATGTCAAGACTATAGGGCCCAGCTTGCGTTTGTGATCCAGGCATCTCGTATGTTTGTATTTATTGGTTTAGCGTAAGCTGTGATCCAAGCTGACTCAACCGTGACTCTGATTCCATCGTGACACGGCCGACATGCTGAGTTTCTTTGTAGTTCTGTCAGAATTGAATTGAATTGAAATAAAAAGTAGAAAGTAAAGAAAAAACATATTGTCTTGGAGTGCATCCACTTTCTCTGCTTCACTGTTGACCTTCTTGGATTTGGACCCAGTTTATATTTATTGTTATTATTTAGAAGTTCATTCGTTTATTTGCAGCGAGGACCTCCACTTTTTTCCCATTGACTCACACAGTTTACACACAGTTTACACAAGGCCCATTTAAACACTTCTACAGCCGGCTCTTTACCACGGCAGTGCAGGTACCAACTGCAAGGATCGCATTGGTCGAACCTGCAGCATTCTGGTTTCAAGCCCAACTGGCAGCGCCACGCAGTGCATCATTCCCCCCTGTTGTACCCCTTTCCCCCCTCTCACCCTCTCCAAACGAGGCCGATTCCACCCACGACAGCGATGGCCGATTTCGTATTTTGTTTCCCGTGATGACTGTGAAGAGCGGGTGGCTGTCAAAGGGAGCACACACACAGGTGAAAGATGGTGTTCGTGCGCACTCGTTCAGCGCTGTCGCCTGAGCGGAGCGGAGCGTGTGGGGGGTGGGGGGTGACTCAGCGTTTCAGAGGCTAAACGGCTGACACCGCCACATTCTATTCTCACCGCGACTCAGAGAGGCTCATTTACGTCACAACTCCATTTCTGCCCCCCCCCCCTTTCCTCTCTGCCCTCCTACCTCTCTGAATCACAACTCGCCGCTCTGGCTGCCGTTAACGGAGAGACAAGGCCGTTCGTGAGCCGGGTGATCTCACGCCTGCAGAGTGGAGGCGGGGGCGTGCTGAAAGCCTCGCTTCTCCCTGCCCCGGGGCTCACGGGGACAGCAGATGTCAGAACGAGGCCCCTGAGAGAGAGCGTTCTGTCGTACGCCGTAATGATGTGCGCAAGCGGCACAAACGTTTTTGTTTTTGAAAAAGAGGACAGATCGAGGCAAGGGCCTCATCAGTCTGAGGGACACCAAGGACAGAAACGTCCCGACCGGCCCAGCAACTCGTTTTCCCATCGCAAGGGAAAGAAAGAAAAATGATGTTTTTGTACGTGTTTGTGTTTGCGTGTGCGTGTTACTTTTCTTTGAGCCTCGGCTGTGTCAGTTCTCCTTGCCGGGGTGGCGTTGACAGAAGCGTGTCATTGCATTCACCGATTCAAAGCCAGATGGTCTTTGGGCACGGAGAATGGCTGTTGAAAAACTGAGGAAGAAGTTTTGCTAAGTTATAAATGTCCTCAAAATGACACCTGAGCACTGCAGCTGAAGAAAAAAAATTATAGTCCCTTAAAAAAATATTTTTAAAAAGCCAAGACGCTTATGTGCCTTGTGTGCAGTGGTACATGGGGCAAACTTTACAGATGTAAAAAATATATGGCATATATTGCAAACCATACCTAAACCTATGAAGTACATATAGTGCATTTTTAAATACTATACATTTTCCAATGTGGGACATTTTGCAATATAATCAGCAATATATGCATGGAAGTTGCAGTAATGCATCCATTTTCTAGTGTGTAAATACATATTCATTTAATTTTGGAAACAGGATTGACTCTTACTTCCATTTAATTAATATGAAAGGAAGGATTCATATAGCAATTGGTTTACTATGGTTTTGAATATATGAATATTAATTATTCTACTACAAACTCAATGAAGAGGCCAATCCCTATCCAATCTCTTAATTTAGTTATTCCCAAACCTTTCCTCATGGACCCCCAGCCGGTCCATGTATTTGTTAATTCTAACACCAGCACACCTGATTCAACTAGTTGACTACTTAAAGAGCATTGACTGGTGAATCGGGTGTGCTGCTGGTGGAGTTTAACACGTACATGGACCAGCTGGGGGTTTGTGAGGAGAGGTTTGGGAACCACTGTCATAACTGATTGGCTCCTGTGTAGGGGTCCAATCAGACAAGCTAATAAAAAAAGAACGTTACTGAATGTTCTCTACCTCACCTTCTTATCTAGACTGCAGCCTTTTCACCACTAGGATGCAAGCACAACCATGTAAATTAACCTCCACCTCAGCTCATGTGTGGTGAGCATTCTCTTACAAAATGGCTCCCGTGTCTCACCCAGCTGGGGGCCAGACATTGGTGGTTTTTGATGCGTTTGCCGAGTTCCTCTCACTTTGTTGTAAAGCGCTTTGAGGTCAAGAGACTAATGGTTCTAGATAAATGCAAACAATAATCTACAAGGAGTCACTTAACATATATGTAAATAAATGTCTCAGCGCCCTTAAAAAGAGATACATTTTCCATTTTCCATTTTAAGCATTTAGCAGACACTCTTATCCAGAGCGACTTACAAGATGTGCATTAATTAATTAAGAGATAAAAATTTCAATGACTTATTGTGTGTCCCCCCCTGCTTTTGTCTCTATTTCATTTCCTTTTTTAGGAAAATCCTTACATGTGCAATAACGAGTGTGACGCCACCACCGAGGAGCTGGCCCACCCCCCCGAGCTGATGTTCGACTTCGAGGGCCGGAACCCCACCACGTTCTGGCAGTCCACCTCCTGGAAGAAGTACCCCAAGCCGCTGCAGGTGAACATCACCCTGTCCTGGAACAAGACGGTGGAGCTGACGGACGACATCGTCATCACGTTCGAGTCGGGTCGCCCGGAGCAGATGGTGCTGGAGAAGTCGCTGGACTACCGGCGGACCTGGCAGCCGTACCAGTTCTACGCCACCGACTGCCTGGACGCCTTCACCATGGAGCCCAAGACGGTGCACGAGCTCACGCAGCAGACACTGCTGGACATCATCTGCACCGAGGACTACTCCCGCGGCTACGTCTGGAAGTACGACAAGACGGTCCGCTTCGAGATCAAGGACCGCTTCGCCCTGTTCGCCGGGCCCCGCCTCCACAACATGGCGTCCCTGTACGGCCAGCTGGACACCACCAAGAACCTGAGGGACTTCTTCACCATCACCGACCTCAGGATCCGGCTCCTCCGGCCCGCCACCGGCGCCACCATGGTGGACGAGGACAACCTCTCCAGATACTTCTACGCCATCTCTGACATCAAAGTGCAAGGGAGGTGAGCACGCTCCGTGTCTCAGATACCAAATCACAGTCCTCTCAGTAGATAAAAATGATGTTGTGCATGATGTTGTGTTTGTTTGGTTGTAGGTCTTGGAGCTTTGGGTGTGGCTGCTGTGGATTTAGCGGAGGCCTATATGGTGTATACACAATTTATTTTACATAGCCTGTTCTATGACGGGAAATTAAATCTTCTTACGTCTGCACCTGCTTCAATCCAATGGGAGAACACACTTTAAATCATATTAGCTCACTGTGCAACATCCATAGCTTGGACTGTGTGTGTGTGTGTGTGTGTGTGTGTGTGTTCTGGAATGGGGGGGGGTGGTTGGTGGTGTTCATAAAATTTTAATAATTTGCCTTTAACCTCCATATAAAAAGGTATCATACACGCCGCATGGGTTTCTTTGTAGAACTGCTAATCGTGTGGAAAAAAAGGCAACAGTGCAATGGGAGCCCTTGGCCTTGGTAGACCTCACAGTTTTAATTAAATGCTCTCCTGTTCAAAATGGTCCACAGACAGGAAAATTAACCTAATGAGGTCACACCTGAATATTTTCTCTGTTGGTATCCAGAAAAAAACGAAAACATTTTTGAATAGCACAAGATGGTGTGATGTGAAACGCCCAAAGGCAGAAGGCCGGGATGGCCTTGTCCTTTCTCGGCCTCGCCCGAGATCTCATTATGAGCCAGGCAGTCGGGGGAAACTTACACTGTAACCCCTGGTGCGTGTATTAATCAGGCCCCGGTAAACTGAGGAGCGCTTCATTGTGCATGCACGCGCTGGAACTGCGCAACTAGAGGTGGGAATAAATGAACTCACCTTCATTTTTTATGCAACATGACAGTGTTTGGGGGGCGAATTTCTACTATAAAATCCTCTCGTCCAAACTTAGGGACTAAACAGAACAGTTTGAGGTTTCAGGCCAATATTTTATGGAATCTAAAAGTTACAGTATTCTGGAATTTTCATCCCCCAGCCCCCAAACAAAATGGAGCATGGTGCCTTTAGACTTTAGAACACGGTTAATCTCCAACACTGCACTGTGCTGTCTAGCACAGGTAAAGCAGGGCTCAAGCTAACAGCTGCGTTTAGAGCACAGTTAATCCGTTAACTGCACTGTGCAGTTTATCAGGGACGAAGCGCGGCTCAGGCGATCTGATGGGTAGCGTGCGGTACCAGCTAACAGGGTTAATGTTGTTACTCGTGCAGAGAGATGCTTACAGCTAAACTTCTGAGGCAATCCACTGTGCTGCTGCCTTGTGCATTGCGCACAAGGCACATAAGCTTCTTGGCTCCAAAATGCAATTCTGCAAGACACCAAAAGAGCGATTTCCCTTGGGGAGGAAATCTAGCATAATCCATCGGACTTCTATATCCTATCTAGCACTGAGCGAGTCCTGTGAATTCTAAAACTGGGCTCACAGAAGTACAACTCAAAGTAAAATGCTATAGCAATATTTCAGACGGAAAAGTAGGTCAGCACACAAAGGTAGGAGACGCGCGAATGAGGCCTCTCTCCGCCGCACGGGCCAAAAACTCGTCTCGTGAAACCGCATCCATTATTCATGCCGATTTTCACCACCGCTCGCCGTATGCGGTAACAGATACCACCGGCTCCACGCAAAATGGCGGCCTGATCAATCCACGCCTGCATTTGGAGGCATAGGAACCGGAGGGGGTGATGCGCCGTGTTTATGCATGGCGATGAATAATACATACAACCGTTTGATTCCGATTAGCTCGTCCCACTTTTCCGCTATCTCCCTGCATCAGAGTTTGAAACAGGGGCGAGGGAGACGGAACTAAACGGCAGCACTTTTTTTCCCCCACTAATTACTATGTTGTGGATTTGCATGCTACTGGAGTTGGCCGCCACCCCCCCCCCCGTGATCCGATCGATAGCGAGTAATTGAAGCAGGAATGATGCCGTCTCCTGAAGGACCTCTCAATTTCAGGAACAGGCTGCTCTGACACTACGATGCCTCTCCTGATTTCTCCACTGAATTATACATGGAGAATTCCCACCATCTCCCCCTGAGGAAATCCCAGAACCCAGATAAACAAGGAAAATACTGCAGCAAAAGACTAACACACTTACCTGCCTTTTTAATGAGAGGAAATGTCTCAGCCCATTGCAGCTTCATATTATTTCACTTAAGCCCTTGTACAATGTATAATATTTATTCATTTACAACTGTGTCTAACTTCATTTATAAAATTAAATTGCAATGCTTACCTGCCCAGTATTATAACCAGAGAAGGAAATTATATGAAATTCTGTATTCCTATTCCCTGTAAAACCTCTTTGTAAATTTACAGTTTTGATCGATGAGCATGTGGCTTATTTATATTCAACATATGATGACTAAGGTCAAAACTATGGTCAGAATATATGATAACATTAGAACAGTCACTGTTGTCTGCATATTTCTGAGGAAAACACAGTTCTACAAAAGCACATACTTTTTCCTTTATTGCAAATCAGTAATAAAAGTAAACCAGTTGACATGTCTCATAATTAATCAACGGAATGAAAAGAGTCAAAATAGCATATTTTGCGTTGCCCGTTCTACTACTCCCCAGCTGATATTTTAGTCTGCCATTCATCAAAGGCAGCAGAAAAGGTAAATTGGGGGAAAAATAGGATATATCCCCCAAATGTTCCGTACTTTTAAACAACTTTGAAACAAGTTTGTTGGGGAGAAAAAGCAAACAAAATCAACATGCGAGACATGTGACTGGAGGCGGATCAGTAATTGGACTCCGTGCTTGTAGCCCCAGCGCCCTGGAATCCAGCCTGTGAAGGGATGTGTGGGGTGTGGTGTGTGATGTGTGGGGTATGGGGTGAGGTGATGTGGGGTGATGTGTGAGGTGTGTGTGTGGTGATGTGTGGGGTGATGTGTGATGTGTGGGGTGTGGGGTGAGGTGATCTGTAATGTGTGGGGTGATGTGTGGGGTGTGGGATGATGTGTGAGGTGTGAGACTGGCCATCCACTCCACTCCTTTCCACCACAGTATGATCTAAACTGTGTCTTGCAGTAAGACCTCTCCCCATTTATTTCAGTCTGTATTAAACCAGCCTGTTCTCATAATTATGTATTCTTATGTTCTTATGTAAACACACACACACGCACACACACACACACACTGTGTATATGTTTGTGTATATAACAAAAACATGCAGATAGATACAGTATGTGGACACTTGTTGATGCTCAGTGTGAGTCCAATGTAAAAGATACTGCAAGTCATTATCAGCACACAGCAGTCATTTTGTCCTGGTCAAATTTGATATCCGTCCTTGCTGTCCTAGTCCTGTGCGTTTCCCTGCTGCTTCAGTGACTTTCCGTAAAACTCAACATTACATCCCATCACCAAACTCACCTCAGCCCGAGGCTTGATCAGACTGCCACCGGTGCGTGTCAATCACGTCCAGCAGTCCCACACAGACCGTAAAGTCACTGCAGTAATAGCAAGTGCACCAATAATATCCTTCTGACACCAAAATAAGTAGCAGTGACAGAATCGATCATATGTCATGTAGCCAATGCAGCTGCTGGCTGCGGTGTGCAAAACGTCACGGCTCCTGTCCAGTGTGCCGACACATAGGAGCAGGGTGCCGACGACGGACAACTGCACCGGTTTGGTTTGAGATGGAAATGTAGGATTTTTTTGGTTGCTCACATAGATCAGATTCTAGCCCATTTCTCCTCAAATGCAACAATCCTCACGACTCGGTGGAACACACACAATTTCCAGTTGCTTCCCTTCATAACAGTGGAAATTTCCACACGCTCAACAATTTGCTTCAAAGATGTCTGTTTTGCCTATTGATTGGCGATAGAATGATTAATTGTTCAATTACTGTTTCCCCCCTCCCGGCTGCGCTGTCAAATGGCTTTATTCGCTGGGGCTGCAGTGAAGCCAGGAAATATATGACAGATAATCCATTAGAGCTCTTTCTAAACCTTTTTTTTTTACATGCTTTTTCACCTCCACCCTCGTCTTTCACTGTTAAAAAAAACTGATACGCATTTTGCAGTTGTTTGCACATTTCCCCACATTTCCCCAAATACAATTTAAAAGTTTCAGGAGCAGTCTAATGGCATTTGTGCAGTCTGTTACTATAATGTAACATTCATTAAAATGGTACGGGTGGTGCGACTGGTAACACGCCTCTCTCAATTTCTTTTTCCTTGTTATGTTTGTGCAGGAGGCTAGCGCGTAATGCGAAAAGTAGCCCTGCTGAACAAGAAACCAGGGACTCACTGCTCACATTTGTGTTTTCATCATGTTGGGAATGACCTCCGGTAAATGCAGCCTAATTAAAGGTTACTGTTCATCACGTCCTCAGCCGAGACTCAGGTTACGACGTGGTTTCTGGGAAATGGAACCCTGCCATCCCATGCAGCCAAGATTATATGTACTGGTAATTACATACACAATTGATTCCGACATACAATTTATCAACCTGTCATCTTATCATACCTGAGCATTATTTTCCTTTCGTCCGTATTGAGAAACACTAAAATATGTAAAAACATTCACTCGTCCTGTGAAAATCAATCCCACAAGCCCCCCCAAAAAAAAATCCTGCCCCATTCTGCCCTACGGAAATCCACCATTTCAAACCCTTCAAGAGGTTTTATCAGTTAACAGAATCCTGCTGATGGGAGCTTTACCAATAACTCCCTGGGAGACCCACCTTCTGGATTTATACTGGTGTTCTTCTTCTGATTGACAGCTTGAACCGGTCAATCCCCTCCAGTCGGGATGCCACAAATCTCGATGAGACTCTACGTCCTTACTGTCTGAGCGTGGATCTGCAATGCAGACCTCTGGCTCGGCTCTAGACACCCGCGCCGCCATTGTAACACCATCCCCTCAAGCAGAGTTCCTTTGATCACCCCACGCCATGCCCCGCTGCTCGGCTCAACCCAAGACAAATCAAAGCCTGAAAATATCCCTCAGATTAAAGTGGCGCGTACCATTTTGGATTGTAAACACACAGATTCGTTTAGAATATCGACCGAAGGAGATGGGGAGGGAAAAGGTCACAGGTTCACTGTTCACGTTTTATGTTTTTTTTGATAGGGGAAAGGTTTGTCTGGAAAAGGTTTGTCGTTTCGCTTGAAGTTTTTCCGGCAAACACGCCAAAAAAAAAGCGCCCTTGTTTATTGCGGCTCCCATGAGGGGCAGAAGTCACGCACAATCAGTTTTGAGGGAGGAAACGTACGTAGAGCCTCGCTTGCGGTAATCAACAGCTGCCTCTTGATTGCTCCAGCTTGACGTGGAGTCGAGCCCTAAAGGTGAACGTCGTTATGAAGACTCAACAAGCAACAAAGGGGAGAACTTGCTACGTTCATGGGAGCTGACAGGTTCAAACAATTTCACTTTTGTTTGTTGAATTAAATGCAAAATGTGTTGTTGACAAACCCGAAGTTGCGAGTATCCGGCATGTCATAGAGACGAATGTGGTTTGTTGTGTATGGGAAAATTGTGAGGTCGTAGGTCCGACAGCGAAGCCTGCATCCGCATTGCAGTCCTCTAATTGGATACTCCCTGCACCGAAAACCTCCTCAGGCGCTACACCTGTGAACCGCAAGGGTGGAGGGAAAAAAACCAGGCAAAATCCCCAGCCTGTTTGATTGACAGCTCTGGAGCATGCGGGTTTCCAGCTGGCGTGTAAAGGTCTCCTGGCAGCCTGGCTCCGTCATTATTCTTTCATATCCGGCAGCAGAGGGGGGCAGGTCTATTTCGGCTTGTTCGACCAGATGCGTGTCATGTGCCGGCATGTTCCGCGCCAATCATCTCTCATCTCAGATGTTTAATTAGCTCTCATTAGAGGCTTTGCTTTCAGTAAATAATTAGTGGCTGACTGGAGATACATAAACATAAACTCTCCCGCAGGTAAAGCAGCCGACGTGAATGTCAATGTGACCCATCGCACCAGAAATAAACGGAATGTTTATATTAGGCGGGGTTTTCTTCTCAACGCTGCATTTTTACATATAAAAATGTAAAAGAATAATAGGCTGGTTTTTATAGCACGCCTGATTGCCCCTTATAAATGCACAAGTGTCAATGCTACAGATTTCATTTGTCCCATTACCCCTGTCGGAACAGTGAAGTTAGAATAAAAATAGTCTATTCCCTGAATCCAGTAGCCTTAACAGTCAAATGCCCTTGTTTAAAGTTCAGCACTCTGAATACTGAACACAAGTGGTATTACGTGTTAAAACCCCTCACTTATCCTACATGTAAAATATATTTATTTGATTTAATATAATAATTACTACACAGGATACCAATTATCAATTAAATCACCAAATTTGTTGATAGGCAGAGCAATCTGGTGGATCAACCTTCATCAAAATATACAACTCACAATTCAATTAAAATTAACAGCTGGTTTATTAAGTTACAACAGTTAGACAAAATATTCAACGTCCAATCTACAGACATAGGTTCAACTACCTTAACAAATACTAAATCCTAGACATAAAATTGACATATAACGATCACAAAAGAGATGAAATGGAAAAAATTATACCAAACCATGCTTGTCTCTGTCCAAAAAAATGCAAAAACACATGCAGTGAGCTGGAACTAGATCTTCCAAGAGCAAAGGAAAAATAAACTTGTAGAATTCAACCAAAATCTGCCACCCACAGGTTACACTTCAAGTGTTTGGAGGGGGGGTTTGTCTCACTCCCTTCTTAGCCCATAATTTACGATTTGGGGAAAGGTCCAGCGCAAGCCAGGTTCAGACTCCCTTTTTATATTTTTGTTTTGGGTCACTTACTACCACTAGATATATTTTCAAGGTTGCCATTGATATGCTCCTCTCATGTTGAGAATGGTGGTGATATCAAACATCACTAGGGCCTGGGGAAGCCAGCTTCGTTTATATAGAGATGTTGGTTGAGCTGATATTTGGAGAGGCATAATATGCTCAAGAGCATTGCTACCAAGTGACAAGGTCAATCATACCATGGGCCCTGGCCTCACTCACAGAGCAGTAAACCCGCCAATGGTGGCCCCACTCTGTCTGCCTGCGCAGGATTACCAAAAGCACCTCCCCAACACCCCTAAGTATTGAAACTAGGGTGTAGAAACCCACAGAATGGGTTACAATGAGAAAAATATGTACGTATAAAAATAGGGATAAATCATTTCAGCTTGCCGTACCTGAGTGGGTTTCAACATAAATGTACCGTGACGCAGGCCCGACGAAAATACGCCCCTGAGAAATGAAATGCACTTTATGGTCTGCTTAAAGGTTTCAATTACCCCTCAGAACCAAAAAAAATTATAAAATACTCCCACCCCACCACCCATTCCAGCATTAACATATTTATCAGTCCAACTGTCCTTCTGTAGAGGTGTTTTATTCCTTGCCTGCCCTTCCATAGCCTTTTAGGCCCATTTCTGGGGGGGGGGGGTCTCATTACCATATCATGTGCCAGGATCAATGCCCGTCCCCCCAATAATGAGGCATATCATCGCCGAGGCCTATGGCAGGCCCAGCTCCCGGTGATCCCCTATCCCCTTCATGCAAAATTCAAACCTCATTTCCTCTGCAGGGAACCTGAGCGGCGGGAATTCAGTCTTCATGTCTTCTCTATTTTTCCCAGAGTAATTTAGGAAGCCCTGCAGGGTCGACTTTATTTCAAAGCGGGATGCAAGCATTTTTGCTAAGACGCATTGGGTTTCATTCAAATGGGTCATGCACATTGTTTAAAATGACAAGATGAAACTCCATGCTGCAGGTTGCCTCTGTCTCAGGTAGACAGCATTGTTAATTGCGTGTGCTTGGCTATAATATTGAATGTGATATTTCATACCTCTTGATTAAGGAACAAAACAAGAAAAGTTACTGAGATTTCCCACTTGCCTTAGGTTTGCTCTTGCCCGCATGCTGTTTGCCAATGAAGTTTTGCTTAACACTCAAAGCAAGTTCCTTTAATCAGGGTCTATTCAGCTTTGAAACATGTAATTTGCAAAAATGTGAAAAGCTAGATGCATGAAAACAAAAATGCCCCACCCCCAGTATAGCTCTCAGCATCTGATTTAATTTTGTGTAAGCATCGCCAGTATGGGAGTGGCAAAGTTTTGTTTTATGTGGCATCTATTATTTAACACGTTTCGTGCATTTTGGCTTTCATATTTTCACATACTGAAAATTTTTACTTTGGACATGACTGTGCCTGCCCCTGATTCTTGTGACGGAGAGTGAGGCTTCATGAAGCACATAATGGGGGGAAGCTGCCACGTGCTGTCAATCACCAGCTCATATGAATCACTCACTGAGCTCTGCTGTCCGCAGCAAAACACAGTGATTCATTTCAATCAGGGAAGTCACTGAAGACAGATGATAGCGCACACCCATTTTGAATTATTGAAGCCTCTGTCCAACATCTGTGAACCAGCTGCTGCACAGACATCAAAGCTCAGTGCCCGGGTGGTGGTGGTGGTGGGTCACAGTCTTGCGATGTCTCTGGTTAACGTCTTCCAGAATGGAGCGCCAGCCCGAAATCTCAGTCTACACCATCTACATTCACCTTCTCCCTCTCTCGCTCCCCTGTTTAATCTCGCATGCAGCGCATCTCGGCTACGCTCATCACCTCCCCCCGTCCGAAAGGGGCCAGAGCCCCGCCCCGTCACACAAACATCCCTAATGATCTCGTTTGAGGAGAGGCAGGTGGGGTGGCTGTGATTTTCCACATTGATTTTTATTTTGCCGCTCTTTGATATTAGCAGCGCATACAGTTGAGCCATGGTAATTGAATTTTTATGTCTTGTCTTGGGTCGTGGCTGGAGGGTCGGTGTGATCCGAATGACAAGTCTCCTTATAACTCGGGAATTAGAAACCGTGCGATGCCTCAAGACACAATTTTTTAAAGTCTGAAGTGAAATGCGAAATCTGCAGACACTGGCAAATCTCCTAACCACTCAAATGAGACCGCCCACGGTTGTTTTGCTTTGGCAGAAACCCGAGCGGTCGAAACACTTTGGCTTCGCGAATAAGATCGCTGACACATCGCAGACAGATTCAGGCGTCACACTGCAAGACTTATCATTTGTGCTCAGATTTATGGTTATACGACACCCTCTGAGTAGGGGTGACCATTGTGCTCTGTCCAGCTGAAGTGAGGACCCATCTATATTCAAAAACAGTGGAATATTTCTTTAGCACCATATCCATGGAGTGATTCATCAGATTCATGGACGGCCTTTGGGTGGTGGGGCCACGCTCAACCACCTCTTTCCAGAGGACCTGCCTCATATCCAACTAATCATCTCATTGGTCTCACCTTGACTTCAGACAGTATCCTTGACTTCAGACAGTATCCGTGCAGAGGCACGTCTGGCGAGACTTCACCTCAGAGGCTCCAGCTTAAGTGCTGTGCAGGAACATATATCCCTGGCATGGTGTCTGCATATATACTCATTAACTTATGACACATCCTGACAAAGAGTAGATAGACCTTATTATAATTCACTCACTAGCATGGTGCAAAGAAACAGCATTGGTCCTCATAAGAGTTCCTGTTTAAAGGTTGTATTTTGGATTAAATTGTGTGCCAGCAGCTGAATAGACTAAACAGAGTGGCTACAGGAAGACTAGCCGTTGGAGGGAATAGAAGCTACTTGACGAGTTGATCCAGGACCAGCCCCGCATAATAGCCCAAACCCCAGCCATTATGGGAATAATGGCACAGCTGATCCAGGAACAGCCCGTAGAACCCTAGCCCACTTGTACTATGTAGAATGGTAATTAGTCCTCTAGAACCACCAGTCTTGAATATGTTTTCTTTGTTAGGCAGTGAGCTCTGCTGAATGCACTCCACAGTAGGTTTGACTATTGCACCACCCTTTCATGATTGGACACTTCTGTATTTCAATACTGAGCGTAGCAAAGTGCTTGTTGTCTCTGTAGGTGACACAAGATCTGTACATGATTTAATTTCCTTTGATGACAGTTAGACCCTTAACCACTAATTATGTTATTTTGACACAAAGCTGTCAAAACACTTAGCTATAACTTTAGAAATCTGATGGATACTGTGAGTGAAATCATGCTGGTCTGTTCTTAATTTCTAAACAGCTTATTTACCCAATTAAGAGGCAGACGCTTGATCTGTAATCAGTAGCATATTCAGGGTGCCGGGGTCATTATTCCACATGAGATCTCAATTGGCTAATCGAGCGGATCCCATTTACGACTAAAGAAATGTAAAGTGTGGAGAAGTGCATTATGGTATGACTAATGTGGCCACTGGATCTAATGCGGCTTGCTATCACCGAGTCACGTTTACAGACTGGCATGTACAGTAACTCAGGTGCTCCCTATTCATCTTGCACCACCGGGCTGTTGTCACTGTGACAGATTAATGCCGGCGCGTGGCTTTATCAGCCTCCAAACCGCAATGCCTACGGAAGGGCTTTTCAGGAGGTGATTTGTTTATCGCAAACGCATCTTGAAGTGGTGTCACGGCATTTACTCACTTATTTTTATTTATTTAACCTTTATTTAGCAGGGTAATCGCTTGAGACCGAAGTCTCTTTTCCAAGCAAGCCCTGTGTATAAGCACACAACAGAACGCAATACAAGACGACAGGCCTCTCACCCACGGAAAACGGTGATCACGCGTGGGGGAGGGGAACGGTCGATACAAGATTACAACTGTTTGGGGCTGCCCTGCCAACCCCAAACGCCTTGTAACCAATCATCTCCAAGACTTCAGCTAAGGCGCGCCGTCGTTTTGGCGTTTAAAATTGTTTAAATGTTGCCTCATATAATGCGGGTCTCGTTTTTTTGATTAGCAAGAAGATGAGTTTGGTGCTGACATCAACCATTTTGTTGTAGAAAAGGAGACCAACAGTAATTCAATGTAGCAGGCTTGATTGCAATAACACCTGCTTGAGTGATTAAAATTCTTATATGATTAGAATTCATTACCACCGTCTTCGCTCAATTAAGGCCCATCATTTATTCATTCAGCTCAACCTGAGGCTCAGGCTGCCCGGTTTTCTTGTTGATCACTTTGCCTAGAGAACAAAAGGTTCTTTGTGAGAATGTTAAGCACAGCTGGGTTACAGGATATTGCAACTTCATCGTCTTTATTCGCCGTGGTATTTGAGAGTCCTCTTCCCAACAAAAAAGAACGAAATAAACTGTTATGGATTTCATAGACAATAAAAAAAAATGTTTTGACCACCCCCATCCCCCCCGTCCACAATTCAGAAACAGCTGGTAGTGTTTTATAGAGGTTAGGGAACTTAAACAGCCAGGAGTTTGTGCGTCTGAATCCCAGATGGGGAATTGCTGTTACACCTGTGAGCAAAGAACTTAATATGATTTGCTTAGGCAAATATCCTATCTATATAAATAGAAATTGTGTTTCTATTTATACAGGTAGGAAAAATGTTGATGTGGATAAAGATGCGTGCTTAGCGGAAAGTCATGCACTAAGTATTCTATGAAGCTGGGTTATCATATCGCTTTAGTCTGAAAAAAAAAAACTTTATAGAAAAACTACTTTCAGGAAGTTCACCCAGGTGCACTTTGTCACCTTCTCAGAGGAAGAACGACTCGAGGGTAGCGTTTAACACCCTCACCTCTTAAAATAAACATGCCATCAGGGCGGGTTTGAAGATGCAACAATCTCATTTATATGCCACTCAAAATAGATTCCTCCATGTCCTCCTGTGTGTCTGCGTGCATAAAACAATGACATCTGGCTTTAGAGGACTGACCTTACGTGGGTACAGAAAAGTATTTCAGATGCCTCACCGAGGAGACATCTTCATGGGAGAGTGGAAGAGAACACAAGTGCCATACAAGTCTCTCTCCGTTAGAGAACACATGTTGTTTTTTTTGTTCGTTTTTTGTTTCAGATTTTTTCCAGTTTTTCTCCCAATTTAGTGTCTAATTTCACCCTCTATTCATTTCAAATCATGCTCCCCCATGAACTGGCCGCCCATGCTTCGGGTCAAGCTATTCACCAAGGCCGGCGATGATTCGCCTCCTCCGAGATGGAACTCGCCTTTTATTTCATCCACAGGGAAGTCCTCCACACCCCTGGCAAGCTTGTGCTGGCTCACCCTCCCCCCTGCCCCTGGGGCGGACAGCCAAATGGTGCCCCCGATCGGGTTTCCCGGCCAGGGCCGGTTTGGCACAGTCAGGTATCGAACTGTGACCGCAATAGGCAGCTCACACTCGCAAAGCGCCAGTACACTGCTACGCTATCCAAGGCCCCTCCGAGAAGACACGTTTGACGGTTTGAAAGACAGTTAACAGCACTGGGATTGTATTCCCTGTTTGAGTCAACAGTGTTAAGGGCTGTACGAGACTTTGAACATGCCTGGCGTGCCAAGTGAAAGAAAAAAGAAAACTTTCCACAGACGGGCAGGAGTTGTGTTGCTAATGCTGTCAGGAAAAACAAATCAGAATGAGGAACTGAACAGCGAAGACTTGCCATACCTTTGGACTCATGAAAATGTATTCTGAAAATAGTGAAGGAAATGTTTTTTTAATTTAATTTTATTTATTTATTTTTTGTGCCATTTTGTCCTGTTCGGATTTCGTTTTCTCCGAACCTAGGATGTGAAACCGGCATGAACGTTTCTGCATCCACGCAGCCAATCAGAATCCCATTACTGCAGAGGTCACGACCCCATTCCCCAGGCAAGCTTGGTGTCAGGCAGGCATGACCAAACACTTCTTTTAAACTAAAATAAATTGTCCATAAAAACATGCATCCCCTCCACCTCCCAATCTCAGGGAGTTTAAAGTTTTGTCAGTTATGCCAAAAAAGGTCTACAGGGTCATATATTTTTGTAAAGTATGGGCCAATCACATTTTTTCCTTCATTGCAACATTTGAATGTGAACAGTGGACCCCCCACATGGGCAATTTCGCATATGCTCTGACCCCTATCGACACCATCTTCAGGGCCCACAGAGATATCTTTAGAAAGCATCAGACGGAAAACAAAGCGTTTAGACCCGTGATAAGTATTAATTTCTGAGCGAGTGGGTATTCATTTGAATGCGGCACACAAACACACACACACACACACACAATAGATAAGGAGAGATTTCCACTGTAGGAGAACCCTGGGGGACGGTGCCATTAAAGCTTTATTGAATAGAATTTTACTGCATTACCAGTTCAAGCTCTGCCCCTGCAGTCCCTCCCCTGGTAATACGGGCGGAACGAGAGCCATCGGTTTCTTATTTCAATTTAACAATGCCAGCGGCAAAGAACCGGCGTCCCCAAGGTTTCCCCCTCTCCTTCTGCCAGGGACCAGCTGCCGTATAATTTCAGCCTAATAACGGCAATTTTGTCTGGGTTTGAGGAAACCTGAGCATAATGGCGAAACACATTTTTACTTTTAGGAATTGTAGCGCTCTCCTCTGAAGTGACCGCAGGACAAAACGGCTGCCTGTCTTTTCACACTGGTCTGGTGGGTCCACTCCCATCTCAAAAGAGGAGCTGGAGGTGTTGGGACGGCCTAGGTTTGCTTATGTAGTCCTTCATTATGTAGTTCCGTCATCTAGCCTTATATGGAAATAATTTTTTGGGCGATCTTTTCATTTTTGATTTGAGGGTCATCCTGCTAAACGGCCGACAGGGGGACATAATTAGACATGGCTTCGCCCAGGGAGGGAGGGTTTCGGTCTCATCGCACATCATCGCCCTCCTCTGGCTGATGGGGGGCCTGCAGTCTGCCTTTGCCAGCTGCGCATGAAGGTTACACCCCAAAAGCAATGACTGCGCAGCTCAGCTGTGGACTGAAAAAAAAGTGCTGGCTGGCAGTATGTGCATGATTAAGCATTGAATTTTAGGAGACAGTAGGTGGTTTGGGATAAAAACTGGCGGAAAAAAAGACGATTGACCTCAACGTGTTCAGCAAGAGGAACACACTGATCATTTTCATTTCTCCTTGGTGCCTTTTAAGATTTCAATGGTTTGTTGATTTCAATAATCGCTGAAATTATATATGGTTCAACTCAAACCTTAGTATTTGGAAGGGCCAATTTATTCCATATGAAGCACTACTTGTTCATATTTTTTGCCTCTGGTATTTACTGAATTTTTAATGCCTGTCGAAAATGTAGAGAAGCTTTTCCCTGTTGAAGCAGAAGGCTGTCTGTGATTGACATTTGGAAATTAAATGCCAACTAGGGATAGGGGGCGCCTGGAATGGTTGGCTGAAGCTGTGATTTCTCAGTTCTGGACGTGGAAATAGTCCAATCAGAACTAATAGGAGAAATTGAGGTGGTCTGTTGCCAGGGGATACAATCAGCTGAGAACAGGTGAATAAGTCCATTTACTTTTAGAATGCATTGCCTTCTTGGATAGCAGTTTTAATTTCTAATATACGTATCTGCAGGTGTTTTTGTGTGTGTGTGTGTGTGTGTGTGTGCTGATGACAGTAACACAATACCAATTAATTCACTGGCACACGTGTGACATGTTAAAGTAATAGGTAGTGAAAGGTAGATAGTGATCGATTTTTTTCATACACCAGGACATTATTTTTTCCCCAACAAAAATGTTGTGCATTTTACCTGTGGTGAAACGAGTAATAGGTTGTGCAGTTGAGATACGGGAGATCTATGGATTGTAGTCATGTCGCAGGTGCTTATCTGCATCAGGTTAGCGGAGCCCTGATACTCGTGCACAAACGATCCTTTCAGTAGGGCGTACGTTCATCAATGCTGCCCACGTCCACCCATGCAGACAGCGGAGTCGTTTGTCACAGGAGAGAATTTTAAGACATCAAACGCATCAATCCTTCCTGCATGTGTTAACACGCTGTACACTGGAGCCATAATGGACCCGTATTCACGGCGCGTGAATTTAGCGATGATGGCAATATGTCACGCTATTGGTTACGTTCATGATCACGGCTAACCTCATGACCACCGTGTTCTCCGGTTGACTGTATCCCACTGGAATAGGTCCAAGTCGCCTCATTTCTTTTGGGGTGCTGTTATTTAAATGTAAGTGTTAATTATTTTGGAGTGCTGTTATCTTGCAGTATTTTTGTTCTTTATTAACATGCTCATCTATTTTCCATTCCCCTTGCATTTAGTGTTAACTTCAACTCCATTCTTTGAATTACATAGTGTCAGTTACTTCCAACACTATAGAAAGCATAGTGTTAAAAACATGCGTATAGTGAAACATATTGTTATTGCCCAAAAGCAGATGTATATATATTGTAAAGACCATATCGCCCACCCCTAGTGCAGGGGTTTGACTGAATGGTCTCTCAGCTTAAAGCTGATCTGCTGAATTGTGAATGGTTCAAGAAACACATTTCATGGAGAACATGGAGTCAGTCATTAGTATGTGTGTTCTGACCATTTCCGTTGTTTGTCGGTCTCTTTCTGCTCGTGGTCACATTTTCCCAGCATGCCCACAATGAGTCAGACCTCCAGTGCGACACACCCAGAGGTGCTTCCTGAACACGACTATATGCACAATGTTAGAATACGATTAGTTTTCAGTGCACTACCAAAGTCAAGTCACCCATCCTCCATATCTCCTGTGTGGTTATGTACAAGCATCATGCACAACACCAGCAACGCGTTATCTCCATGCAAACAAAAAAAGTAGCAGTGTTTTAGAAGCCTTTATAGTCCTCAGGGGGGAAGTTAAGATGTCAGAAACGCACACTTTGTCTTCAACAACGCACACTTACCCACAAACCAACATACTTTGTAAAGTGTCAAGTGCTAATTGCTCATCACTAATGGGCCAGTTAAAAGTCAGATGACTACATTTGATTTACTGTAATAACTAGATAGATAAAAGTCACATGTGCCTTTGCTTAATTATTCATTCGAGTTCTTAAGGGTATGCAAGTTGTTTACATACATATTTGTGGTTGGAAAAAAAAATTTAAAATAGCTTTTTAAATCACCAAACAGACAAATGGTCTTGAAGCTCCACTTCACAACCATTATTCGGTTTGAATTGATCGCACTGATTTCCACAACGAGCTTGGCTCTCTGCCGATAGTTTCCCCAACTGGCACTGCGGAAAGCGGTGAACAAAGGCTCAGGTAGTTTTTGGACCTTTAGCTTCTCTCCTTTTCTCTCCGACTTTGTTAATGACATTTGTTCTTCGTATTTATTATTAATTTTACACAAAAGTGCCCTTTTCACAATTTCTCCGTGGGGAAAGCTGCAGATGAGATTTTGTTCTGTAAGGAGGATATATAATAAGCCAGCTGCACATCTCTTAAATATAAATCACATGCAGTCAGATGGATGCATCGCTGCCAAAAAACCAAATAAGAAGAGAAGCACTGTCTGTTGACCTGGAACATTGTAAATATAATAGAAAGAAGAGTACATGAAAAATAATATTTAAAATAATAATAATAATAATAATAATAGTATTAATAGTAATGGTAGTTGCAAATGAAATAAACATATGAGTGCGTTGCACACATTTCATCTCTTCCACCTGACTGAATGCTGCCCATTCTCTCTCTCTCTCTACATTGACAGGTGCAAGTGCAACCTCCACGCCAACAGCTGTGTGTTCGACAGAGACCGGCTGGCGTGCGAGTGCGAGCACAACACCACGGGCCCCGACTGCGGCAGGTGCAAGAAGAGCTACCAGGGCCGACCCTGGAGTGTGGGCTCCTACCTGCCCATCCCCAAGGGAACCGCCAATATCTGTGAGTACCGCCACCTGCCCCCCACGCCACTGCCCACAACTCCACCCCCTTCCCCCCGGGCCCTACCGTTTATCCCCATCATATTGCGTGGAGGGGAGTGGGGGGGGCACATCCAGGTAATCCTGGATGTGGCGGGGATCTAACTTTAGGGTTGTAACTCGGCACTTTGCATGAGATGCAGTTCTACTAAGATCTACTAAGGGAGGGAGGGGAACTTGGATGCAAAGCCAGCTAAAACATAAAGCACTTTCTTTTCTTTTTTTTTTACCAAAAAAATTGCAATCATTTGCAAAATGACTATTTGCAGTGAATATAAATTCAATTGTTTGCAGCAACTGCTCTTTACAACCTTTATTCTTCAACACTCCAAACCACAATGTTCCAGCTAATGTTATTAGGTAATTAGGTGCTCTGGAGTGGAAAATCATGACAAAGTTTAAACCCTGACAAAATGTCACGCGGTCACCACAAAGCAAGACCCTGGCCATGGATGAACGCAGTCATCAAAAGCCATTCCTCACGAAAGCCAGATTGAAATTGGTGGATCAACACCAACCGCTCCAAAGGAAATGCGTTTCCTGTGCACTCCAGCTCTGTTTCGGAGGAAAATAACCCGATTTCCCTTCAAGCGGCAGAACGGTATTTATGAACGTCTCAGCGAGGCACCCGGAATGGAGGTTATGCTTTTGATTGACAGCCTTTTATTAAAAACCTGGCAACAGGGCTCATCTGCGCTCAATGGACGGGGCTCGGTGGAACCTTATGAACTGCAATATTATGACTTGTTTTGAAGAGACGTAATAATGCAATAATGTGGTGGGGGGGAAAAGGCATTGATGCAACTGGCACGTTGGGGGAATGAAGCTGACGTGAGTCTCTGTCGAGAGATATTCAGGACACGATCTGCCATTCCAAACAAATCACGGCCTCTTTTGCAACATTTCATGTGTCATTCCTCAAGAAGAAGGGATGTGTATGCCCCCCCTCCCCCCTCTAAATAAAGATGGATTAGGTTAAAACACAGTTTTTTTCCATGCAAGCGGAAAAGGGTTCAATTAAAAATGTAATTAATTGAGATGCATTCCTAATCTAATAATTCCTTGCTTTTATTAAAATATTAAAATAGCATATATATATATATACACACACACACACACACACACACACACACACACACACACACACAGACACACAGACACGTTGCAATATGATGTGACTCTCCTTGCTGTTCAAGGCCACAGTGTGTGATAAACAATTAATGCTGAAATAGCTTAAATGTCATATAACCGTACACGTACACAGAGAGAGATACTGTAAATAGATAGGTAGAGCTAAAGTGAAATTATACATACATATTTATGTATGTGTGAGTGTGTGATTCAGTAGGCAAACAGATAGAGACAGACAGACAGAGAGATAGATAGATAGATACAGGGACAGAATGGAGACACCTCAGGCCCAAAAGAAGAGAAAAAAAGGTCTTTCATCTAATAATTCAGGAGGAAATGTAATTTCTGTCTCACCAAGTGGGCCACACTGACAGAGAGAGGAGTGGACATGTAAGCAGGGGATTGGAAATTGTTCTCTGCCAGAGCCATGCTTCCCCCCTGCGCTCTGGGAATGTTTTTGGAGGGTCGGGGGGGAGGGAGAGGGGTCAGTGCTGGCAGTGTGACTCTGACAGCCCTGATTCAGCCCTCACCATTTCCCCCATCGTGTGTCCCCCATCACAATCTTGTCACTGTAGAATTTAACGGTCATCTCTGACCCAGACATCTGTCTGTCAGGAGTAACCCTGACAGCGATGAGGCCTGTTCTTCACCTTGATCATTCTAATCATAGATTATTCGGTGACAGTAATAATTATAAAAATTATAATAATTCTAAATCTGAAAGCGGAATATGTGAATAGCAAAATATATATATATAAATGTTTTCTGAAAGGCCATCAGCATTGCTGGATAATTTTTACTTGCTAATTATCACAAAACAGGCATGCCTTTTTACTGTTGCCTCCCCAACCCCCCACCCAACCTTCAACCTCACAAAATGGAGGGATGACCCTAAGCAAAACAGGCTGTGTATGAATTGTCCTCGTATCACAAAAGTGTTGGTCTTGCTAAGTGGTGCTGATGGCACACTATCAGACCCTTGGGATCAGTCTCCTCTGCTAAATCCCTTACCCTGTGACAGAGGGTTAATGGCCTCTTCCTCAAACACTAAGAGTCGACATGCTTTGAGTGCGGGTGAATGTTGAACTGTAATTAAGAGCATGCTCAGGCCTGGCTTTCTGTAAGTGTCATTTTCCTCATTTTCTCGCCCAGACTCTTTTAAAAGCCTCAAATTGTTTGAACACTATTTACAGACACACCAGTGGCCCCTGTCATTTACCCACTGCTTAGTTTTTCTACACGCCCTCACTCAACACACAACACACACAGCATACAAACGCACACACCCCACACCAACATGCAAACACACATACAACAGACACACACAAACCAGTCACGCACGCGCACACACACACACACCACCCTCACTCAACACACACCACACCAACATGCAAACACACATACCACAGACAGACAGACACACACACACACCCTCTATGTTCACTTTTCACATTTTTCTTTCTGCCTTACTCTCTCTTTCAAAGATTTGTTTTTCCCACTCTCTTTTCACTCAGTGTCAGTCACATTCTGGCCAGATGTTAATAATATAATATATACCATTTAGCAGACGCCTTTATCCAAAGTGACTTTTTTCAGTATTATGTGTTCCCAATGGGAATCAAACCCGCAACCTAAGCGTAGCCAACTGAGCTCTACCTACTGAGCCGCACAGAACCACACAGAACAACCACCTATGTTCTGTGCCTCCTACTCAACTGTCCCATCTGGACAACTGCAGCCCAAATCTATTCCCAACCCTCTCCCACAAGTCCCTCTTCATCCCATTGAAAAGAAGCAGCTAGTATTCAGTTTGAGGTGACCTGCATGGTGCCTGCTTCTCCTGGAAAGCTATTTATAATGCATCACGTTACAGTGAGGATCACAGACTCCTCCGGTTCTGCTGAAATCTCCTTGTTGGCAGTTGTCACTGCCTCTTGTTTGAAATTGGATAACGGATGGTTTAAGGACAGGAAAAGCCGGCAATGTAACAGGCAACTTCTCATGCTTGAGGTTGGAGTGGAGCATGCTGGTGTTTTTTGGGCAGCGGGCTTGGATTGGAGCCAAGCAGGCCACGTCTTGTGAAGGTCAGGTCGATGCTTTGATCCCGACTGGAATGAGGCCGCCGGGCACTCACAATAATTGCAGCAGAAAGCAAGAGCCGCAAAAGCTGTGTGTGACAAGACGAGGACAGACGGACGGACAGACGGCACGAGAGCCAGGACGCCACTGCTTGCACCCCAACAGAAGTGTGTGCAGAAGTGTCCTTTTGGCCGGCCCGGTATAGAGGCCCCTTCCAATGGGAGAACAGGACACACGCACAAGCTCAGACTGGCCAATGGGGTCTCCGGAAGGGAACAGAGTGTAGCAGCGCTGGAAAGCAGCCCTTATGTAGGGCAGGGCGAACTCCGCACCTGCAGTGCTCCACTCCCCAGGTGGGGTTAATCACATATTTGTCTACCGGCGGGCGGGCGCTGAAGACACACAACGTGCGGTCATGGGGGGCCGCTCACATCTTTGTGACAAAAATAACGACCCATTTTATTTTATTTTATGAATACAGCGCCTGCTTTTCTGACAGCATATAATAAACAGGCAATAAATAATGCCCTCTCAAACCATGAACTGTTATATTTTTCAATGTCAGTTTGATTTCAAAGTACTTCAAGTTAGTGTAAGTTCTTTGTTTAACACTCAGTAAATGTGTCTTTTGTTTCCCAATAGCTTATTCTGTCATTCTGATTAGAATGTAATAATGTCCATAATTTACAGTTGATAAATTAACATGAAAGCAAGTAAGTGCAGGTTAGGCTTTAGAGCAGGGTTCCTCAAATCTGGCCCACGAATCCAAATTCGGTCCTGCTTTTCCTTTCTCTCAGGTAGTTAATTGAACAATTCGTGTAAATGTTGGGCCAGAGTGTCTTCGCACCTGACTCCCAGGTAAAAGGGAGTTTGGAAGAACAGCAGCGTTCGGCCCGCGAGGACAGTGATTTGAGTAACCCTGCTTTAGGATAGCGGGGCTCATAACCACATGTTTGCTGGGTCAGATCCCATGTGCGATACTGCTACCGCACCCTTCAGCAAGGCACTCCGCCCCGACTTTCTTCAGTAAATATTTGGCCAAACAAAAAGCAAGCACACGTGGGATGTGAGCTATGAAACTCGTGTTGCGTAAGGGCACGCGTAATGAAAATAAACGCCATTGTAATGAGAAAATCGATAAAGCGTCTGATCAGCTCAAACGAGGGTACGGTGTTCCTGCATCAGGCGGCACAATTAGATTTCCTTAATGAGCTTTAACGAAGCTCACTGGCAGGTGAAGGGAACTGAAATGACAGCGGCTTCAAACAAATTCAATGAAGCGAAATACCATCTCCAGCAGCTGCCTGTTAACCCAGAAACAAAATACAAACATTCAAGTTCATAGCCTTCAAAAAAACATACCCAGACTGACCTTGACATGGGATGAATATTCAAGTCTGTGTTTGTAATAATAAGGATGGAAAGATTTGACGTGCTGCATTTAGAGGCATGGCAGGCAGAGCTGATGGATCGTTACAAACTAAGAGCGCCACAGTGTTGTCAGATGTTTCGTGTTTCTGCTCTCCAACTCATGAATTACTTAAGAGAACCATCTGGTACCGGGAGCCGTTTCATTGTCATCCAACTCCCTGCGACTGTTGTATGGTTTGGACGTTTTCAAATTTGAACTGTCACAAAACAAAACGATTTTATAGCGCAGATTCGGGTTGAATTAGTCATTGAGAAGGCCAATGTCTGTCCCTCGTAATACGGTTCAAGAGGTTCAATTTTAACATAAAAATTAAACTGTTAAAACTAACAAAAAAATCTGCATAAAAAGGAAATGACCTCTACGTGTGACTAACATTGAGATGTTAAAGTTTTTTTATTCAAATTTGAGCACAGTCCAAAACCATTTTCAAGATGAGATTACTGAGTGCCAAATAGCATGGCTAAATTACAGATCATGTGACCTAATTTAATTTTCATAAAAATGTGTGGAATGGTGACCTAAATGCATTTTAAAACGCATATATATATATAAACCCTGCGGTTCTTTACTTTACTGAACACAATCTGCTCCACTGTACTTTAAATAGCTCGGCACATTATGTCTGAAAGCCAGACTCGCCAGGTGCTCACATCACTCAGAGTTTATTTACAACGTATGCTCAGAAGAGCTGTCTATATATCTTTTTTTTTTGTTCCACACTTTTAGATTCCTGTGTTGTTTTCTATGCGTCATCACAAACAGATGTCCTGTATCAAATCTTGACTTGCCAGTGCCGACTGTGGCCAGCAGCCCATTAAGGTGGAGCATAAATGGCCATAGCATCGGCTTCTCACTCCATCACGGAAAGGGCGCCTCCTCTGGTCGATCGGCCACCTGCAGTCTGCATGCGCCAAACGTGCCTGAAGTGCGGTCCTCCGACACAATGACTGCACAGCTCAGCTGGCGGGCCGCAGTGTGAAAACGAGCAGCCGCCAGCTGCACGCGCCGGTGGGTGGGTAACAGGCCTACGAGCACAAAAATTGGGAAAGATTAGATAAGGAAAAAAAAACGGAGGTGAAAAAAATCCAGGCCTGGCTCATTTGTTTCTTTCTGAGGGCCTTAAGTGTAGTTCTTCACTCTGCCTGTCAGGCCGGGATCAGACGGATGATTGCTGATGCCGCCTGTATCGATTGCGCAGAGCAGCGGCTTCCTGCTCCCCTGATGATGTTGAAGTGGAGGGCACTTCCTGCCCCCTTCAAGAGGGTGGTAAACAACGACCGTGAATCTCTCAGAACGCTTTCGGACGGTTGTCAGCTTGAAGCGAACGTCGCAAAACCGCCTTCGACCTCTCTGGTCCTTTCCTGGAGAAATCCCTGCACAGTCTTACACGACACGCTGCTGTTAATCTGTGACGGATCAGGGGGGCTTAGAGCCAATGACCATTGTTATTAGATAGAGATGGATTGACACCAAAACATCTTTTTCTTTCTTTTTTTTCCTTGCATTCTGTAGTAGAAAACGGACGAGGCTTTCGAAAGGAGTGAAAACAATCGCTTGGGAAATATGTTTTCCACCGTAAAACGCAGCCATGCGTCAGGGTCCCTTGAATTAGATTAGATCTACGGTATTAATATTCTCCGTCTGCCCGTGGATTTCAGCGAGCGCTCCCGATTCTGAGCTACGTACACAATCACAGAAACATTAAATAATGCAGGCAAGATGGGAGAACTGCATTTTTCACTACAACTTCAGTTTTCTAAAACCAAAATCCTGCTTTTGTTTACTGATGTAGCTATTACTATTAGACTCAATTAAAACAGAACAATTGACTACTATAATACAATGCTCAACATAGTTTTTATGGCCAGTTTTACAGGTAAATGATAACAAATCGTTTGGAGATTTGAGATGCGCTGTGTAATCATGAATCTCTCCTTTATTAGTATGTGTGCTGGCTCACAGTAGCATTGCAAAATCACGACACACTTGGGCTGGATATCAACGCCCGATATCAATTACAGCAAGCTAGTAGTTTAAATAACAGCTTCTCAGTCTTTTTCAGGCAATGCGCTTTCCAGTATGCCTAATGTGCAATGGTTACTTTAACGTATTTGAATAGCAGTTTTCATAAAATCAGATTGTTATCTGGTGTGGACACAAGGATAAAGATTTTTCATTTAAGGAAACAGTGCATGCAACAGCCTGTGGCTCCAGGTCTGCAGAGAGTTTTTACAGCCATGGCCTCCAGCTCCTCACACTCCCCACCCCGCTAGCATCTCACAACTACGGGGGGAAAAAAACTATATTTATTTTCTATCCCAGTCTCAACCAGAAACACTGACTAGGCTCTCGGTTCTTCTAACCAACAGAGAGGGCAAAAATCATTATTCTGGAAACTGAACTTTATGTGGCCTCTAAAGTATTTTATATTTAAACAAACCTGTTTAATCTGTGCAATACCCTGTATTGTAGCCAGCTGCACCTTTCCTTTTCAGCTCCACATGTCTTGAGGGGACACAGTTTTTTTCGTACAGCTGAGAATGGTTGTTCACAACCGCAGAGGATTATTTGAAGTATCACTTTTCTTCAAACGGTTTCAAACCGGATGTGTGTTTCTACATCACAATCAGCTACATAATCCTAATTGTCAGTTTTTTTAACCAGTGTTGGAAATGAAATACCAAACACCAGAGTTGGTGTTTTTCATGTTATTTGTACTTTTTGTTCACTCAGAGCAATAATGATGTATTCTGATGGTATATGTTTGCATGTTTCAATTTCTGTCATTAAAAGTCTGTTTTCTCTCTTACAGGTATCCCAAATAATCTTGGTCCTGTTAGTAAGTAAATTAAAAATACCAGCTTTGTTTTGCCGTAATGCACCTAAAGCTCGCTTACACTGAAAGCTCATTTCTGATTTAGATTATTCACAACCTGTAAAATTCACTGGCCGCATCTAATTGAATGGTGGGGCTGATTATGACGTAATGTAATTTCATTTGTGCTGAAAAGGTCACAGGCACATAAGAATGACAGTAAAGTCCAGTGTAATCACCTTCTGCAAGCATCCCCACGGGATCCCCATGGTTACGGCAGCTACAAGGATTTGTGAAAAGATAGGCACTTTCTGACAAAGAGAAAAGAACAATTACAAGTCAAGTCTGAAATTTCAACTATTAGCTGTACCCCAGAAGCCTTTCCTTACTGATAGTATATATACCATATATATACACTGAGGTTCACGGTTGTTTAGAATGTTAACCTGGTAGATTGCAAGAATATATGCAAGAATGGTTTCCATTTGGCTGTGTAGAACACATTTAAAGCTTTTTGACAAAGGCCTATTTAAGAACTACAAAAAAAAACAAAGGCTGGCCTCTCTAAATAATATTAGTCGTGACTCCTACCGTAGCAGAACCATTCAAAGCCTTAAACGGCATTTTCATTTTTAATTAGACATAAATATTGCCATCAGCGACCATCAGCATCTTTAGAAAGCGTCACAAAATGATTAATGTCGAAGGAAAGATTGAAGCCGGTGCTTGGCGTTGCCATTCGTGGACCAATGGAAAGCTTCAGAAAAGAGTTCAGAAATGAGCATCATGTGAAAGTGGATCTTTGCGGTTTGCGGTGTTTGTTGCGGAAGCTGCTTTGCATGCCGGACTGCCGCTGCACTCTCTCCGCATGCTTGTCCAAACTGACCCAACATCGCACGCCCATCCTCCTTAAGTGATGTCTGCTATTAAAGTGTTGATGGGGAGTCTGGAAGAGTTCCCGTTTTATCTTGGTTTGCGCAGAAAGGACACGCTGTCAGTCAGTCTGCGCAGCTGCGAACGCAGTTTGACAGGTTACAAGTACATCCCCGAATCGAACAATCTAGTGCCACTGACGTGTCGAACGTTGGGTCTCCTTTTTTGACTGTGTCAATGAATTGAAAAAGTCTAAAGAATAAAATGTGTACAGGTACATACATCTCTCACACAGCATGAAAAATGTTGAATTGCACAGGGTACGGTAAAATGTCCTCGAAGCCAGTAAACGTACACCACCTTCTGATTGGTGTACTGTAAACAAATACATCACCAGTTTTCCTGCTGCTGTTCGAACGTTCCTGAAACCTTTGGTCAATAAAGGCTTATTGACCCTGTTTTCAAGACAATTTAGCCAGTTAGAATATCCATTTGAACAAAATTGATATAAACCGCAGTCTACAGGTGTTCAGCTGCATTGGATTACATTTGATTGTACTGTGCCGTAATGATAGGCTACTGATTGCATGCGGCCTCACTCAACGCACCCGATTTTGACTTAAAAAGTGAAAGGCTGTGATTGCACAGTGGCTACCAAACAGTGGATTTAATCTTGGCAATATGCTTGTTTGTTGAGCTTGATTGGGGAAAAGGCGATGTCAGTTGGCTGCCTGTTCGCACTAAATGAGCAACGTGTTGGTGTCATCACCGAATTTTGGCTTATTTGAATGCCCGATTGTTGTCATTTGTTCATGACTGACATGTGTCCTTTCTGCCTTTCCTAAAAGATAAGACAAGAATAGGAAGAGACTCCCATTAAGGAAGTGGCTGTACCCCAAATCTATGTGGCATCATGCCACTATCATGTGACAATGGCAGTGATGAAAGAACTTATTTAAATAGTCTACAAACAACATTACTGGAGCTGGAGCTGAGGACCGCATGCTGCACTGTAATCGTGGTGCATAAAAATAGAGAAGGGACAAATAAACAGAACACACTGGTTTCAGGTGCCAATACTGTAACATGAGGATCTATGCAGCACATTTGTGAGATTAATTAAATAGCAGAGGTATGTTTTTATCCAGCAGACTTCCCTTCCTCTATGCTTTACAGCATTTAAAGCATTAAGCACCAGGATCATAAGCTTAGAGACCAATGCAAGCCATTCCCTTCCCCTTTCAGTTCTTAAAAATAGTTACAGCAGTCAGTTACAGAATAGCTGTCATTACATATCGCAGTCACTGTACGACTATGAAAAGGTGTGCGTCTGTGTGTACACCAAATTCCAAATTAATTAATCTAGTTGCTGAATATACATTCCATTAAAATATGTTCTATGTATACTGAGCATACGATACACAACACCGCTATACTTATGCATGTGTGTTAGAAAAACGATGCAGACTGATTTTGGGATATTGATTAAATGTCTTTAGCGAAGGTTTTGTCAGTACATAAATGAAAAAAAAAAGTGCAGTGGTACAGAACTCTGAAAATCCTTCACCAATAATGCCATTTCGAATTCAAAGATGAAACAGCATGCAAAGACTAACAAAAGCTATTGTGGTTGTGGGTTGTGTGGGCTGGTGGGTGGGTGGGAGTGGAGGTGCATTTGGCATGACATTGAAAGCTCCATTTCCAGTTTCTTAGCACGGCTATTTCCACAAAGGAAATACAATATTGTATGTAATTATGTGGTAATGGCCTGTACTCCTGTTATCATGGTTACTCCTGCCCCAGAAATGCACTCTAATCACAAATGCATGACAGCCTCCAGTTAATACATGGAAAACAAATATGTGCATCTCAGAAACGTAATATTTTTCAACCATCCTTTGTTTGGCATTATCCAATATTAGGAGTATCCTGTACTCCAATTTGTTATCAAGCATTGCATGGTAAACCAACTCATTACTGGAAAACTCAAATGTTAGATTTAGTCCATTTCAAGTCAATTGTGAAATTGCCAAATTACATACAATGGCTATTTGGACAGATGTCAAATTTGCATGTGACCGTAAGATGTTTGTTTTCTGTGTCCCAAAAAACAAAAAGGTAGGCGCTCTAAGGAACCACTACAGTCCACGGCTGCTATTTATTTTGACATGGACTACACTGGCACATCTGCAGTGGCTGAATGGTGGAATTAATGCACCGTAGCACAACCAATGCATTACAAAAATGTGTGGTTCATAAATGTAACCAACCTACTTACTCCTTATTTACTCCACCCCCTCCACCTACGTATGTCAAGTTAGTTTGAAATTCAGCATGCACCTATCAGAATATCTAGCTCATTTGAACTAGCATGGGTAATGAGGGTTGCAACCTCATACTCCGTATCTACACTGGAACAAAAGTGTGCTTTTCTTCAGCTGTTTTTATATTTGGCACTCTGAGCAACATGTCAAAATACAAAGCGATGGAGAGCTGTAGAGGAGCATAATTAACTCCTAGGGGAATTACAGTAAGGAACGATGTAAACACAGTAAACACTGAGCAGACGTTCAGTGAGGATTCTGCTAAGAGCAGCTGTGAAGCACTGTCGTTCCGTAGCCAGAATCATTTTAGACATTGTGGTTCCTTATTCAAGCGTCTATCAGAGCAACGAAGGTTGACCCATGGCCAGGCACGGAGAAGGGTAGGATAAAAACGCATGGATGGCTGGGACATGCTGGGTTTGTCACTGCCTTGGGGTGCATTAAAGAGCATTATGATCCGGTGTGTGCAGATGTGAGCGTCCACCAGTAGATCCACACACACACACACACACACACACACACACACACACACACACACACACACACACATCAGCCTGGTGGAGCCAGTGGATTTAATAACTCGTGATCTCTCCCCTGATTCCATGCAGTCCGGCCGAACGTTTCATCTCTAGGGGTTGCAAACCGAAATCAAGGTAGGCTGCTTGAACCTTGAATTAAAAAAAAACCCTGTTTATAAAACTAATGGTGGTCACAATTTTGGCATTATACCAATACAATACCCAAAAGCATAGAACAGCAGTTGGGAGTTTTGTGGGGGGGGTTATGTAAAGCACAAAGGGTTGATAACCATTTCAAGGTGAATGGAAATCTCTCGTATGCATACCCACCACATAAGGCGCCGTATAACAAAGTGGTAGTGCGCGGAGTGGCCTCGTGGGTGCCTGGCTCTCTCTGAGAGGCCGGGTCAGTTTTTAATGAGCAGTGCTTTCTGAGATTTTGGCAGTGCCTTCGGCTGTCCCTCTCAATTTTAATTAGGCGCGGTGGCGTGGGGCAGTGGCGGTGCTCATGGGGGATTTTCAGCTCCATTCTCCTCTGAGGAAATGAGGAGAGGCCAGCAGGGGGGGTTATATGAATTGATTTCAGGCAATATTAAGTTTAATCCCTGGTGCAGACATACTTTCCCCCCATTGACAACGGGTTGAACGCTGGCCCAGACCACCGCAGCGTGGTTCTGGGGGAATAGTTCTGAAGAGGGCCACTGTACCATAAGGGTGTGTGGTACCATACCAACTGCACCGGAGCTCCAGGTTTGCTTTTAGCGTGGCTCTTGCAGTTGCCCAAGATTTAATCAAATGGAGGACACTTAGCAACAAGGCTGTGGTTGGCAGCAGCGTACGAGGAGGTTAAATGAGAGTTGCAGGTGCTGGTCCATATTGTGGTCGCAACCTAAAGCAAATGTTTAAATTTAATAGTGAGCACATACACATAGGGTTAAAAAATGTAAACGCCCATGTAAAAGTCACTTAGTGGGTTGTGGGCAACCACTTTTTTGGATGAAACTGGCGAATGTCACAAAAAAAAGAAAATTACCTGTTTTGCCCCATGCTTATGCACGGGCATCACAATCCAGGATTACGCGCTTCCCCCCCACTGCTGCCTTAGACTCTGTTGCTCATGAAACATCAGCAGGTCGAGCAATCTTGGTCACTGAAGCTCCCACCAAACGCACCCCAACAATCACCCCTCTTTCAAAGTCACAGAGTTCTCCTCTTCTAGCCATTCTATCCACAACTCTAGCCTGGCCTGCAGCAATTATATATATGACCTTATGCATGCTGGGATGTTATATGCTAAATTAATAGATGGGCCATCCCTGTGTGGTAGCCTCTGTTTTGCACATACCTGTTGTTCCTCATTTACACAGTTGTTTCCATGTATTCATCAAGTTCAAAAGTTATGTTTAAAAGTACTTTATGGCCTCCCAGGTATAGAACGTCTGACGCTGCCCACTGCGACCGGGGGTTCGATTCCACCAGGTCGTGCCAATTTCGGCTCTGGCCGGGAGTGCCACTAGGGGGTGGCAATTGGCTGTCTGCCCCAGGGAGGGGAGAGGGAAGCCGATACAAGCTCACTGCGTATAGGAGTGGCCCTGTGTGCATACTGGAGTTACGGTGACGGCTTGGTGGGCACCGGCTCGGAGGAGGCGGTGCTCCACCGTATGTCACTGCCGGTTTCAGGACTACGGCAGCAAGCTCTCAATTGGTTACTAAATTCAGAGAAAAATGGGGGGAAAAAAAGAAATCTACTTTCTAACACAACTCCTTGATACGCACTTGTAATGTTCTCTGTTGCATCATAAATTTGACCAAAAACATGTCGCTTTTATGGTCATCTTGAGAGGAACACCTCTGTGCACAGCATTTAGCATAGTGGTGAAGGAGGTTGGACTTGAAAGGTCTGAAGGTTTAAACTTGTTATAATAAATTAGCATTTTGTGTTTGGCAAGGCCAACATAAAAGCCACATATTTCAACATTCCACTTGTCTTGAAAAGTACTGCTAAGGATCACTGCCATTTGAGTAAAGGCCCAGATTTGATTCAGCAGCAGTGCACTTTGCCCTCAGCGCTCTATTGAGTATAGGTCTCAGTCTCACTGAATCTCATGGGATTTTTCAGCGCCGGTGACATTTTTATTAATGGTGACATTGTGTAGGTGTTTCAACAGTGAAGAATTAATTTGCAGGTTTTGTGGGAGTGCTTAATCCATGGAATACGTAAAACTGGGGAGGGGGGGGAAATGGAACATCTCACTTGGGTCCAAATGTTAATGTTTATTGAACCGGCAAAAGCTGGCCCGCTCTGATGAAGGATCGAGTCCCGTAATCATAAAGCATCTTAGAATATGAGTGCTGATACAGGATCTGGTTTCCCCTGTACATACTCTTACCACATCAATTATGATCTAAAAGGTTAAACTGAACCTAGATCAACTCACCGACTCAGATGCATTATGAATATGGTCCCTGGTCTTCAAAATGCATTAGCATTTCTTTGTTCAATAAACATATGCCATGTACACTGTAAAGATGGCCATCATTAGAATCACTTTCAGAATACATTTTTTAGAATAGCACCAATAAATATTGCAAACCAATAATACAATTGTGTAAAAAAATTATAAAATAAAAAAAGACAACTGTGCATGCCATATAAAAATATTCCTTGATGAAGGGTAGCGATGGGGAACTCCCTGGTAATTAATGGTCAGTGGCTCGTTAGCTCACACTGTACCCAGCTAGCTAGATGGCATGCTAAAGCCAAGGGCAACCACAAGGAACCTGGCTACTGAGTTAACTGGTCCATAAAAGTACATAAAGTACATCCTCCTTATCCATTCATTAAAAATATTTGTTGAATGAAACGATGTTCTCTGGTGCGACCATAATCAAATATTGTTGGAAATTAGATACATTTTGCATTGATGAGGATTTCTGTGTGTTTGTTTTTTTACACAGAGAGCTATCAATGCGTGGAACAGCTTCATGTACCAGGTCATGGAATAGAAACAGATCCTTAGCGTGTTCGAGACCAGGCCTAACACAGTGCTACATTCTCTCTAAACTACAAACATAGATGGGCTTAATGGCCTGTTCTCCTCAAACATTATTATATTACTATTACTAGAGTTATCATTATTGTTACATATGTGACCTGCACTTACGATTACACCCAGATCAAGTCAGACAGATCATTTTAATCTGGAACATGAGGGGGATGAACAGCCCATGTCTATGTACAAAACTCACCATGGACTAACATGTCACTGAACCTCAGCAACATACAGGTCTTAGACACGAGTTGAGTCCAGTCTTCTGGAGGATAGTTTTAAGGAAAATGTTCAACTCAATATAGATTTGTTACAGAGGTGTTATATGTGGTTGTGGAAACACTGATATACTGCACTGAGATTCAGTCTAACACCTGCTTGATCACTCCGTAAGTTAGGATCCTGCCCAAACATGTTGGTGCGGTCATAGGAACTGGAACCGTTCACACACTAGGTGAGGATATTTCAGGGCCCCCGGATAGGATTTATCAAATAAATGATTTTCATACCTTTCTCCGATGGTTTTACACATATATAAGCAGTATGTCTAAACTTGGCATAGATTGCACTTAATGATCTTTAGGCATTATGTTATAAACATAGTTTTGAAATGAAATGCACACAAAGGAAATATTAGTTTAGTTGACAGTTTAAATTATTGAAGGTTTTCAGTTGGATTGTCATCTTATTGCACAAGCCCACTGATCGGGCACCTGCAATCTGCCTGCGTCAGCAATGCTTAACCGGCTCTATACAGAGCTGAGTAAAGCGCACGCAATGTGGAGATTAGCCAAACATTATGCACCTCACCTGTCTGTTCCCATTCGGACTGTGAACTTATTTGTGGAATTGGGCACCCCTTGGCAAGTTGTGTGTCTAGGGAAGGGTTTTCCCCAAACTACAGGCGTTTTTTGGAGATCACTATTCAATATTTTGATTTCAACTTAAGTTAAGCAATGTTTTCTCAAGAAAAAAGGCTAGATAAGTAGCACACCACTACCTGGACATTGTTTGTAAGAGCATCTATACATAAAAAGTGAGAAAAGCACACTTATGCGCATTGTCGTCTTTGATATAATCTTATAACCGTATAATGTATAATAGTGTTTGCTGACATGATTCACTAGTATTTCTAAAACCTTT
Source organism: Aldrovandia affinis (assembly GCA_029706075.1). Taxonomy (NCBI): domain Eukaryota; kingdom Metazoa; phylum Chordata; class Actinopteri; order Notacanthiformes; family Halosauridae; genus Aldrovandia; species Aldrovandia affinis. The sequence continues at coordinate 5,148,100 of JAINUG010000030.1, read as the reverse complement.
CACCTCTTTGCTTCCTTCTTCTCCATCTCAGCTAGTGTGTGACTGCCTACACAGGTGCTTCTCCTTTTAAAACCTCCTAAATTGAAATCATGGGAACACGCCGGCGCAGACAATAGTGTCATAAATGAACTCTTAAAAACACACCACAAAGCAAAATGGATTTGGAAAATAAATAAACATCATATATATATATATATATATCAACGTCCAACTATTCCTAAGCAATAGTGAACTACTAAAATCTGCCCAACATTTTTTTATTAAAGGCACATGCTTCTTAAAGGGGATAAATCGAGATACTTGAATGGAAAACACCACTGAACAAAACTCTTATAGTTATCCATCAGAGGGCAGGTATTTGGAAATGATCAGTTGACATTTTTCTGGCATCCGCCCAATTTCAGAGTTAACCATGTGTGTAGCAGAAGTCTGAATACTAACAACTCCACACAACTGTTATATACTGCTGCAACTCAGGGGTACACAATGAGGGCCAATCAGTTTCGGGATTTCTTGCAAACTTCTGTCTTAATTATTTAATTATCCCAATCATTTATTTGATTTAAATTCAGGAGCTGCAGCTGCAGACTTCACACACACCGTTGGTGAGGTGTGGTGTGGTTCTATATAAGAGGGAGCCAGCATTGATGTATACATCCGTTTCGAAAATTTAGCCAGTGTGATTGGTTGGTACAAAAATGAGCATAAGCCAGCCCTCTAGGCCTGGAGTTGTGTACTCCTGTGTAAACTGGAGGAACGGAAGCAGGTGTTTAAGTCGGTAAACTCTGGATAAACCCAAAGTATACTCTTCCAAGGAAATGTCTGCGCAGCACAACTGGTGAACTGTCGAGCTAAAAGAAGCGGAAACTGACAGAACACACATCAGAAGAGACGTGTGCTTGTCTGCCTCATCCTGAATTGATGGAGGATGCAACAATGATTGGACATGATTGGCCATTCTAAATTTGCAAAAAGAATGCGGCTTTAAAAAAATAGGTGTGAAAAAAAAGGTTGGAGCTCTAGCTGATATGGCAGATATCACTGCACTCATCCCTCAGGATCGATCATAGCCCTCGATCCCAACCACATGTGGCATTTTACCCCCCTCATCTCTCCCCACCCGCTTGCCTGCCCACCCGCCTGCTGGCCGGGGTGCACTTCCTGTACACGCCTCTGCTCTTCTTTGAAAGTTTGCGAGTGCTTCGGTCACTCCAACCGGTGTAGCTACGTCGAGCTGCTGAGCGCCGTCATTTGCATCAGTTGCAAGCACAACACTAGGGGGCGGCACTGCCAGCTCTGCAAACTCGGCTTCTACAGGAACGTCTCGGCCAAGCTGGATGATGAGCACATTTGCCTAGGTTGGTCCCGATCCCCCCACCCCACCCGCCCCCAACATTGGGGCTCACATCCACCATTGTCCGGTCCGTCATCCCTGGCCTCGTTTTCATGTACCCATTCGGGCCATTTTTAGTGCACGCCCTCATCCCCATATAGCATGTGGCCTTCTGCACAACATTACTCCTCATTTTGTACACCCATCAATTTTATTGATTTATTCAATTTGTTACCATTTCAATCTTAAGAAAAAAAATTTAATCTGTGATCCGCAACACAAACACAAGAGCAACAGAACACATGTATACAGGAGAACTGAAATTTGTTTCTTTTCTAAATTGCATGTTGTTCCAGATATTTGTATCCTACAGCCTTAAGCTACAAGTCCTATATATACAGTAGACATTTTTATTCACACTCTTGATAAATATGAACAAAAAAGATTGTATAAAACGATATAAATAATGAGGTATATTTTATGCTCACAGAATGCAGACAATTATATTCTTTAATAATAATCAAACAGTTCACAAATTATAATATTTTTCCCAGAAAAGTCAAGAATGATAAATATTCACACTGCTGTTATCAGTACTTTGTGGTTCCTCCCTTGGCCATTATAACAGCAAGTAGTCACCTTCTGTAGTATCGTACGAGGTTATGGAACTTTGTGGGTTGGATCCTCAACCATTCCTCCATGCAGATTTGTTCTAGTTCCTTCAGATTCTTGGGTTGACATTTGTGGACTGCTTTTTTGAGTTCAAACCACAAATGTTCAATTGGATTCAGGTCTGGAGAATGAGATGCCCACGTCAGGACATTGGTCAACCATTTCTTAGTTGCTTTGGACGCATGTTTAGGATTTTTGTCTTTTTGGAAGGTCCATTTGCCGCTAAGATAAGGGCCGCAATCCCTGTGGATGCAAAACAAACCCAAAGCATTAAAGATCCACCACGTTTCACCGTAGGCATCAGGTGCTTTTCAACATTACTTGCATTCTTTGGCAGCCAAACATAACGCTGATGTGCATGTCCAAAAAGCTTGATTTTTGTTTCATCTGACCACAGTACATGGTTCCAATTGCAGTTCAGATGTAGTTTGACAAATTCAAGATGACTTTTTTGGTGAATTGTCTTCAAAAGAGGCTTCCTTCTTGCAACTCAAGGTCATTGTCATGTAGGTGTCATAATTTTATAATGGTAGCTTATTTTATACTATCTCTTTTGTTCATCTTTATCAGGGGTGTGAATAAAAATGTCTACTGTAAATGATGTGATGTAGGACCAATATTTTTATTTTAAACATTCTCTTTTTGGGGGGGTCCATGGTGGCATATCTTGGCCACACGAGGCACTTGGTCTCAGTGCAGTTATGCACGCCCAGACCGAATCCCTGACCACACCCATTCTGAATGTGACTGGGGGCACCATGCTGGCAATGCAAATTAGGGAGGTTTCAGGTACACCGATTGGTGGTAGAAGGTATCAAGAAGCTTAAAATGGCAATTTAAAAAATGTAATCAAAATAACTCAGAGGACAGGGCGTTGGGTAGCACAACGGGGGAGAGGGGAGTGAGCCGGCACGAGCTCGCTGAGAAGCAAGAGGGGTGTGTCTCTAGAAAGTAGGTGGGCGAGTTCCATCTCTGGCCTCAGGGAATTAGCTTGCCCCATAGTGACGGGCGGTGAGTTTATGGGGGAGGCGAATTCAAGTTTCAAGTTTCAAGTTTCAAGTTTTTATTGATCACGTACACATGCGTACATGGCAGTGAGATTTGTTGTTCCCATGGATCTCTCTTCACAACACAACACAACAGTACACAATAGAATACAGTAATAAATTGTAAAAAAAAAAATTGTAAGATAGTAAAATAGTAAAATATAATATATACAATATACAAATAATATAATATAATATAATATATAATATAATAATAATAATATAATATATATAATATAATAAGAATTGAAAGAAATAGAGTGTAATTGGGTACCAAATTGGGAGAAAAATTGGAAAAAATTGGGACAGGAGAAACAAAATAAAAATAAATAAATAACTCAGAGCACAAAGATAGAGCTGTCGGATGAGCCAAGACAGCTTTCCTGTGAGTGTTGAGGGAAAAGTCACACTCCCTGATAAAAGGTGATGCTTCACACACGTCTCTGAGAAGGTGTCAGGCCAGGGGCACAACTTCCAGTCCCGTCACCACAGGTCTCCACACCCTAAGGGCTCTTATAACCTAGTCACTGTGACGGGGTGGAGTGCGACTTGGTGGGTCACAATACAAACAACAAAACTCAACAAAATTTTCATAATGCATGAATAAATTTCATGCAAGTGGAGGAAGGGGTGGACGACTTTTACTTGTGATTTCTACGACTGTTCTACAGTTCAGTTTTGATACACACATTAAATCAGTATTTTTGAATAGAATGGTTGTAGATAGTAATAACATCATTATTATTATTTTAATTTTTAATTTTGTTTTAAATCTCCCAATTTAGTAGCCAATTACACCCTCTCTGTTTCATGTCAATCCCCCCCTCGTATGATGAGTTTGCTGCCGTAGCCCTGTGACCAGCAGTGACAAAGGCGATGTACCGCCTTCTCCAAGACGGCACTCGCCAAGCCGTCGACCATAACTCCAGAGCCACTCCTTTATGCAGCGAACTCATGTCGGCTTCCCTCCCCCCTCCCTGGGCCGGACAGCCAATTGCCGCCCCCCCCTCGTGGTGCTCTCTGGCACGGCCGGTGGAATCGAACCCCAGTCGCAGTGGCCAGCGTAGAATGTTGTAACTACTAGACCACCCAGGAGGCCTTAACATCATTATTTTTCATCATAATCATGTTTACTGGGCCCCGGGCGGCACAAACAGTAAACCTCCATAGAGCAAGTTGCCCACTGTGGCCAGGGTTCCAGCCCGGCTGTGGCCGGGAGTCTCGCTAAGGGGCGGCAAGTGGCTGTCGGCACAGGGAAGCTGGCACAAGCTCACAGCATGCACAGAAATGTGTGTATCGGAATCACAGGTGACAGCTAGGCGAGTTCCATCTCGAAGGAGCTGGTTCTTTGCCATTGGCACTGCCGGTCCCAGGGTAGCGGCTGGTCCTGTAGTTGTAGGCGGTGGGCTCGTGTGTGGGGGAAGGGAATTGAATCAAGAGAGGGTATAATTGGCAACCAAATTTGGAGAAAATGTTTACAAATTTAAATCACGTTTTTTGGATTATTATTTATATAAAAATTCTAATGATGATAATAAACATAATAGTATTAATAATAGATTGCCTTTATATAGCCCCTTTTAGAATCTAAAAGTGCTTTACAGTGAATGACTCATCTCAACCACCACCCTGTAGCACCTGCCTGTGATTGTCTCTTCCAAACAGGGCTGCGTTTGTCTGCAGTTGTTAGACACAATGTGTGCCAATGTTCAACCATCCTACCTATTAAATAATAGTCACTTGTAAGTCATATATAAAATTAAAATGTTAAAATGATTAAATTATTGCTATGATAAATGACAAATTATTTCACTTTTTAAAAACGTAGAAAATAGCTGCAGTACCAGGCATCATGGTTCTATAATTGTGTCACCAACTAAAAGGGTTGACAGACATTGTATTGGATCCTACATTAAGGAAAGTAATGTATATAGATCAAGGAGACATACAGAAATATATGCATTTGTTTACCATTGTTTTTATATTTCTACCATGTATTGAAGGGATTGCATTGATTCCCAAGAGAATCATAAACAAAAGCGTTGTGTGTTGCAATTTCAGTGCAATGCTGCATAATACGTCATATGATTATGGATTCATGAAAAGCCACTTTAAGTCCAATGGAGAGTGCCACTTTCCACATGCTAATCTGGTAGCTTTGAACGTCCTTTAAGTTCTCAGGAATTAAGTATATTACAATTGAAAACCAAGAAGTTCCTAAAAAATGATCTAAAGCAAATATCAGAAATCAGACATATTGAAACGGCGATGTGGATGTTCCCCTTGATGGTCGACTCCATAGCGTTTAAATGTCACGCATCACTCAGCATTCCTGTCCAATTCAGAATTAATTCAAAAAGGAAAATCAGGCTTAGAATGGATGTACGTGTGCATTTTTATTCTAACAATAGACGATTTATTGCTTTCAAAATACTCCTTTCCAAGTCATCCTTGAGGGAGGGTTAACAATGTACGTGGCAGGCAAATTATTCATGAGCACTGTTAACCTCAATTTTCTCCAGCTTTAGCCCAACGAAAACGCTTTATTGCCACATCATCAGAATCCAGTGCAGGACCCCCAGGAGGAAATCTGCCCGTTCTCAGAACAGACTGCTTATTTTGAACAGCAATGCAAAATGAGTTTTCAATTTTTTAAATAAAAAATAAGATAAATAAAATAAACTCAAGCAACCGCAATCATAATGCCAGTCTGATCTTGTCTGCTCACAACATCTGATCAACATGAAAATGTGTCACGCAGGAAAGCGAAAAATGTGTGTTGCTCACACCGTGACTGGGCGGGTAAGAGCTGAACAATGGATAAATCACAAAACTAAAATGGCTTGGAAGTGGGAATATTTCTCTGAGTGTGGAAAAGATCTAGCCTTTTTTCCCCATTACCCACCATTCAGCCTGCTGAACGATTCAGAATGAAATCTCTTTATTGCAGATTATGAGGCGTTTATAGCTGGGTCTATATTACTGCTATGGTGCCATGCAGCGGCATACAATTGTTTTCCCTTGTGTTTGAATGCCATCAGTGTGATTGACAGGTGTCACAAGGCTCATTTATACGCATGATGAAGCTACAGAACAGGGCTGCTCAGGGGCCAAACACAGCCCCCTATAGGCTGACTCTTGGCCCTTTGATCACTGTGAAATAAACAACAAAAAGAACATATGCATCAATCGTGACAATGTACAGATCTGCATCTGCCTACGCATGTCTACGCATCTCCACCAGTGCTCAGAATAATACATAACATCTATATGCACATTTTAATAATGCCTATTTTAATACTGTTTATACACATGTGCATACAACTTATTCATACACCATTTTATAAATAGCTTATTAGAAATGGTTGGCCCATATGCACAATTTTAACAAAACAATCTGGCCCCCATCAAAAGTAGTTGAAGAACCCTGGTATACAAGATAATGAGGCTTGCATCCAATCAACATTCGCCCTCAACCTTTTTCTTCACAAGCACAGTTTGGCAAGATCATTTTAGTGATGGCAGAACTCGCTATACTGCACTTATGAATAAAAAACCCACCTTATATTCATTTCAAGATGCAAGTGGAAAGTCATCAAAGTTCAGGGCAAATGTTGATTGGATGCAGGCCAGAGTCTTAAATATTGAACATTGGAGCATTTAATATGTAATGCAGATCATGTTTGGGTCTGGAATCTCAAATGAAAAGTGAATGTGAAATGGCTTTTGCTGCAAGGACTCCTAGATTGTGAAATGCAATGTCTAAACAAATTTGGGCTGCTCCCTCTGCCCCTTGGTTTAAGCAATCATTAAAAACTCACTTTTATTCTTTTTAATGGTTTTATGGTTTTATACTTATTACATATTTTAATTGTTATTCCCGTTTTGAGTGCCTGCACTGCAAGCTGTATTTGAACTTGTCGTTAGTTTTTTCTTTCTCTAAATTCTCCTGTTGTGCGTTTCTCTTCTTACTGTTCCGACTGTTGCTTGTGAAGTGTTTCCCACACCACATTCTAAATGCGCAAAACAAATATAGTTTATTATACATTTTAAAATAGACACCTCAAGCCTCATTCTTTGAGACCATGCTCTCACACTCAGACATTATGATCTCACACTCTCTTGGGAATTGCATCTTGTAAGTCGCTCTGGATAAGAGCGTCTGCTAAATGCTTAAAATGTAAATTGCAATTAGTGTAAAGAGACAACAGCCTGATATAGAAGCGGTGCGATGTAACGTCTCAGGGTGGTAGATGTGAAACTTGTCCACATAAGAACATCCGCTCCCGTTACCAAAGCCCGCCATTGCACACGCACGCACGCACGCACGCACGCACGCACGCACACACACACACACACACAAATTAAGAAAAAATGCTTTGCGCATCCTTATATTTCTTGTTGAAAGTTATGGGCAAAGCGCAATGCTTGAATTGAGGTCTAGACGTAGGAATAGAGAGAGAAATGGGAACAGAGACGTACAATATGATGAGCAGCAGGGTGGGGATGCAAGCACAGATCTGTGTCTCATCTACATAAATCATTTCAGGTTTTTCCAAAAAAAAAAGAAACTTGCAACTTCTCCCACAGGGAGAATATACTAAAAGGTGTTGTTTTGATGAACACTTAGAGACATTGTCAGTCTTGTTCCTATGGCATATTTGCCACTTGTCATATCACAGAAAAAGAAGATTATTCTGTGAAATGCTCAGTTCCGCAAAACATGGGAGGGAAATTAATGTATATGCAGATAGGAATGTGCAATTACAAATGAACAATTGTATATTCCAACACAGGCGTACTACATACTTAGTACTTTCTCAGCTTTTTTTTCAGTGTGCAATGGCATTTTCTCAGAAATACTTTACTAAGCAGCATTGATTAGGTCCCAGGTGATTCAGCACAAGGCAGCACCAGTGACCCTGAACATTCACAGTTAAAAACTCAAGCACATGGGACGCAGACATTGGTCTTCCACTCCACAGTGCAGTGACATCACCAAAAGGCTGGGCCTCTTGGCGAAGGGGGCGGTCCTGCTATAGTGCTCATCCTAGCGATGTCACCTTGCCTGACCTGTGAGATCACGAGACACAAAACGACCACCAACCTATTCACGCCTCCCATCAATATGCTCTCCATTTATTTGCTCTGTGGGCTGTACGTTGATTTTACTACAAGAACAATTTTACTGAGAATATCTACAAAAATGACATGCAAACATAATTTGCCACACAGGGACCCAGTTTTCCAGCCCCAGAGGTGGGCTCTCCCTTATGCACAGATAAAATCTTTAGCCTTCGGTTTACAGAGAAATTAGTGCCACCCAGGCCGAAAGTGATCTCGATGTCCTCGGGAGGAGGCTGCCATGGGTCCGCCCCCTGATTGTCCCTCTGCCATCCCATCGTTTGGGCAGTTCTCTTTCCTCTCCTGAGACCAGAGCCCACCACGGTAAACCAAAAATAGCACAGCAAGGTCTTTGCATGGTCACCGTCATAAACAACTTATCGGAACCCACTGTGAGATATATATATATATACATATATATATTTATTTTGTTTCCATTTTGTCCTCTTTGCCTATAGGCAGCTCAACAGTGTGCTTCTGATGGGAGTAACTCTGGCCTGGGGGCTTTCTGAGACTAAACAAACTGGTTATAGGCCCAGTTCTGAACGAATAAAAAGTCTCAGTTTAATACAGACCAATTGTATTGGGAGTTTCACAGTCCTGTGATTTATCACATGCTGTAATGTGCCCAAATGATTTCTACTGGTGAAAAATGACATGCATAACAAATGGAAATCAAAGGTTGTAGTCGTTACAGGAACGAGAGCAATGAAAATGGAACTCCCGGGTCCCCGAGCGAAAACCGTCGCCTGGCAATTAATCGCAGCCATCGTGATCAAGCACGAACACGCGAAAAAATAAAAGTCAATTAATAATACGTGCTTATTACTTTGCATTTTAGAAAAAGTTTTGTTTTGCTGCAGCCGTTGGCCCATTCATTATTTTCCCGCTGGCAGAGGATTGAACCGTCGATTAATCAGTCCCTCAATTAAGGCACAGCGAGGCAGCCTTTGTCAAATGATGCACATGCATGCTGAGGAGCTGGTGAGGCCCTGCACCTGACAGGCGAACTTTTCCATTCTCAAACACAATCTCTCACCGTGGTCTGCACAGTTTTCATTCTTGTTGAATAGGGTTCAAAATCAATCTAATCCTATTGTATTTTGTCCATAACTTTGAATGATGCGTTTAAACGGACACATTAGCTTACCTTTTTCCATCACTTGCACAACAATACAAAACAACGTGTTAATAAGGTTAGAGAAATGAGCGCTTGCCGACGTTCTGCCATGTGTTAAGACTGAATCCTAGTCTGATAGGCCACTGTTAACTCTCGGTTTGGTCTCCCAGAGCTCTTGGTCCCCAGTTTTCACTAAGACCCTTGCTAAGACACAACCTTGATGCCTACTGCAAAAATCAGTTTATATGTTTTAGAGTTTACAGTATTTTATATGAGGCATTCCCAGCAGGCTTTAGGAATTACTCATGAGACCATCATCCATGTATTTAGAAAGGTCCATCAATAACTTCAACCCCAGAATAGAAAATCGGGCTTTATTCACTGTTGAGTACTAGAATCGGTTTGTTGCAGTATATTGATTAGTGTGACGTCTTCTGTATCACACTTGTTTTATTTCAATTGAAGTGTGTTTACTTAGCTCACATAATAATTCATATAAATAGACTTTCCTTCTTTCTTGCATTTGCAGTACAGCCCCCTTACTCCTGATTACAAAGGGCAACTAGCCAGCCCCCATTTACTTTTATCCAAAGCAACTTACAGTGTGAATTACATTTTTCTGTAATGGGCAACTGAGCCAGTAAAAGCGCTTGTTTTAAAAGCACTTGTTTTAAGGTAGAGGCTAGATGCTTCCCCTCCAGAGGACGGTATGCAATTAGAGATATGATTGGCCTGTTGTTTTTATTTTATTTTACAGTACACGTGACTGAACCATAACCCTATACATAACCCCGAACCGTAAACCTTTGTAATGGTTTTATGGTTCTATACTTATTACATATTTTAATTGTTATTCCCGTTTTGAGTGCCTGCACTGCAATCTGTATTTGACTTGTCGTTCATTTCTTCTTTCTCTAAATTCTCCTGTTGTGCGTTTCTCTTCTTACTGTTCCAACTGTTGCTTGTGAAGTGTTTCCCACAACACATTTTAAATGCGCAACCCTAAACCTAACCCCTAACCCCAACCGTAATCCAAACCCTAACCCCTAAACCTAACCATAACCCAAACAGTCAGTTACGATGGTGAATTTTGCGCATTAGACGTCACACGTACTTCACATCTCTGTCCTCTGGAGGGGGAGCATCTAGCCTCTACCATTGTTTTAACTGCAGGTTGCTCACTGCAGCCTGGGTTCACCCCCAACCCTGGCCGGGAGTCTCGTTCGGAGGCGCTGATTGGCTGTCCACCTCCAGGGGAAGGGGGAAGGAAGCCAGCATGAGTTTGTCACATGCAAAACGTGGCTCTGTGTGTGTCAGAATTACGGTCGACAGTTTTGCAGGTTCCATCTCTAGTTGAATTAGAAGAGGGTACAATTGGCCACCAAATTGAGAGAAAATGGGAGAAAAAAATCTGAAATAAATGTTAAAAAAATAAAGGGCAGGGCTGGCGGATGGCCCAGCGGTCTAGTGCACCGCGCTTTGGAGCGGTGTGCGCTGCCCGTCAGAGACGCGGATCGAAACCCGCGTTTCTACCAGACCGGCCCTGGTCGTCAGCCCGATCGGAGGCGGCATTTGGCTGTCCGCCTCCAGGGGAGGGGGGAGGGAGAGCCGGCACGAGTCCGCCGAGGAGAAGGTTAATGGAGTCCGTGGAAGATCTCCGTCTCGAAAGAAGGCGGGGAAATAGGTCCAGGAATACGAATCTCGTCCCGGAGGACAGGCGGCGGACTCGTGAGGGTGGGGAATTGAAAATAAAATAGAGGGTATAATTGGCTATTAAATTGGGAGAAAAACAGGGGAAAAATCAGAAATAAAAATTTTTTTTTAAATTAAAAAAAATAAAGGGCAATTTGGTCTGTTCTTTGAAAATAAGTAATTTCCCTTAAGGTATTAGGTTATAAATGAAGGTGTGTATGAACTTTTTGCTTACAAAATATGTGCAATATAAGCAGTTCAATGTGAACATCAAGAAAAGTGCTTACAACTGTACATACCAGGCACCTTCTAACTGAATAGCCATCAAAAGGCAGTTTAGTCTTACTGACCAATGTGAAGCATCTTTGAATGGTTTGTATTTATTTAACATGGATTTCACCTGGAAGTCTCACGTCTCATTAAATTAGATCTCTTTTTGTGTAAGAGACTTTCAATTAAACGCACAACATTTACAGACAGTACATAGCATATACAACTTAGGTGTTTTCTATAAAAGCAGAAGTGTGTATATGTGTCAAATATGCATGCGATATTGGGGGATTGAGGTCTCATCCTTCGCCCTTTTCTCTGCTTGAACCCGCAGCCCGCGTGTGTGACAACCTGATGATGCGCTGTCAGAATGGCGGCGTGTGCCACAACAACCAGCGGTGCCACTGTCCCCCCGGCTTCACCGGACTGCTGTGTGAGAAGCCCCGGTGTGAGAGCGAGGCCGGGGGCTGCCCCGGGGCCGAGTCCGGCCAGGCCGCCCTCCTCCCCCCGGGCCACATCGCCCGGCTGATGATCGCCGCCGCCGCCCTGCTCCTGGGATTGCTTTGCCATGGGCCGCTTTGAGACGAAGCGTGACCCGGAGCGCGGCGCTAACGAGCAGCCCGTCTGTCGGTCGGTCGGTCATAGGGAACGTGCCGGAACAAAAGCGGACCTTAATATAGTGGAAAGAGGGATTTATCAAAATAAATAACTGAGCACTTGTGTCATAGAGTTGGGAAGCCGAGGACCAGAGAGCGATGCCAGGCCCGACATCAATCTCGGTATCGGGAGATCAAAAGACTTTCTCGAGCTCAATCGCAAGGCGGCCAGCAGTTGGGACCACACCCAGTGACAAACTGTGCCAGCTGCAGACCCACTTTTTTCGGGAGGGGGGTATCGCTGTGGGCTAGTCTGATACAGCATAATATAGAACAGTCCAGATTGTGCGGGCGGATGCGTAATTGAAATGCCGAAGCGTTCTTTGCCGTCAGCGCATTGTGGATAAAAAGGATATCCAGCCGGGCTGCCTCCTTTGACCTACCACTGCTTCATCGCACACCTCTCTTTATCCCTTACTCTCCTCCTTCTCCCCCCCCCCCTCCTCCTGCCCTGACAAACTCTTACCTGTGCTTCTGTGAACGTTCCTCTGTATCCCTTGTTGGTTGAAAGATTTTTCGTCCAATGTCAGTGACACGTGTAATAATAGTCCTTGCCCCAGAAAGCCAGCCAAACCACCGGAATTCCTGTAATATTTTCGAAGCACTGCATTTGCATTGATGCACGTGCCCATCTAAGCGGAAAGAGAGGTTGATATTTAAAAGATACATGTATTTAATTTTTGTACAAAAAAAACATTATTTTCATGACAAAGCAAAAAGTAAATGAGTAAAATGGTAATACCTAGAGGATTTTCTTTTGTTTTTGTATTATTGCCCGTTTGTGTAACAAGGCAATCTTCTGCTATATTTAATCCAAAACGAGGACGTGGTATTGAAGAATTGTTTCATTTTTGTTCTTCTTTGGCTGTGAAGTTTCTTCCTTATTGGCAATGTGCTGGCATCAAAGAATATCAGTTTGCATATAAGCTAAAAGTGTAACACGATTCCACCAAATGACATTCTAATTGTTTTCTCGTTGCTTTAACACTGGAAAATGTAAGTGAATAAAATAGTAAAATTTAAGTTTTGTATTTGTTTTTTGATGGCTCATTGTTCCGTACTGAGACAGTTTACATATTTGAAAATAGCGTGCATCAGTGCCACTCCGGTTTAAAATGTGTATTGCATGAATTTGCATTATTTTGCAAGTTGTCAAACCATTGGAGAAATCGAGTGGCTCACATTTGTGGAAGGATGCAGTATGTGCAAAGGAAACGTGGGGTAAAAGCATGTCTATAAATCAGGCAGCATCGCCCACCTTCAATAATAGTAAACATGGAACTTTAAACATTACTTTATTCTGTCTTGTTCGGTCTTTGTTCTGTAAAAGTGTTATCACACTGTGTTCAAAGTGAAAGGCTTTTTAGTTGGGGATTATCTAATCCTCCCGAACTCTTAAAGACCATAACTGCCTCGTTTAGCCAAATACGTCATTCATTTAATATGAAATATCCCCCGATTCCTTTATTTTTCATTAATTATTGGTATTTTCCACAAATCCATCTGTGGCAAACAAACATTTATTTGGCACAGATACATCCAGATGGCCAAAAGTTAACGGGAGTATTTATTAAACGAAGAATGGAGAAGTGGTGAAGGTTGGGGGCCGACGACTGATGAGCAAAACAAAGTGAATGTTAAAGACAAATTGCCGTCGCCTGTAAGGCAAAATCGTTAGGTACGCAGTAGGAGTTATAATAGTTTTGAAAGAATGTGAAGCATATCATTGCTATATATATATACGCTATTCATCTTTAGTTTAATCCACAAAAGCATCCGTTACAGAGCAAAGTATTGTCAGAGGGGAAAATTAAATATTAACGGCTATCGATGTCTTGCCGAGCAGCTGTTTTCAAAGTTCATATAGTAGGCATTGTCTGACGGCAGACATTTCATCCATAACATGACGAATTAAATCTTCGAGTGGACGCGACTAACAAATAAACATGAACTGTCCCGTGGCGCTCCACAGCTTTCTGTACCGTCAGGATAGATAGTGGGGTGAGTGCACGAGGTTCCTGTAGTTATCGGTTGGATAGCACAATTATGTGGCCTCTGTAGGAAGAATGTAAATTTGGATTCCAGGGTCAATCTGGTGCACGCTAGCAGAGTTGCTCGAGTATACTCTGACCGCTGTCCGTTCAGCACCCGAGACCACGTGCACGCCCAACTATCGGTTGAGAAGCGGTACTGCAAGCAATAGGCTTGCGTTTTATTCAAAAATAAGAGATCGGGCGTGTGTATAGCAGTTCCATTACTGTTAGGGCATGGTAAAATAATATAGTGCATTCTATAAATTAAATTATAGGCCATAACACGATGATGCGACGAAAACAGACGGACGGGATGGCATTATCAACTAGGCTACATGTTGCCTAATCAACATATTATGCAATGTTCGTGTATGAAAGAAAATAATTATTCAAGTTTGACATAAATCTACCTAGTTATGCGCGGTCTATATGCGATATGGTTGTACTATAACTCTTAGAGGCTATATAGGCAAACCGTGCGTTTCAGCGCGAGCGTGTGTTCCGGGACCAAACGGCCAACATATAAAGGCAAATTTAGGGGCGTCCCGGGGACTGGAATTTAAACTCGTGAAAAAGATGTCACGCGCACGCAGAATTATGGATTTAACCGTACATTCAAGTCTAGAATGAAATTCACGGCAAAATTGAAACGAGACACCAGGACTGCTGCAGGCCAATGGACAGCGCCGGCCAGCTCATAAACATGGCAGCAGATGAAGCACATTCATCACTATTAACTGTTGCCGCTTCCTCGGTGAGCTTGTGTGCCGGCACAGCTCCCTGCGTCCATTTTGCGAGGGGGAATTTGGTGGACGTCTTGGTGCCAAAAATATCCTTCGTGTTTTGGAAACCTGTCCAGTTATATGGATATTCGTTTAGCCTATCTTGGCTCTCGGAATAGTTAAATCTGCTTTTCTTAGTTTGGTTTGGTTCTTAGTGTTAAAACGCGTATTTTTGCGGCTTGTTTTGTATTCCTTCTCAACCGAGATTACAGAGAGTATACAACAATAACTGTCAAATTGCAACAGGTGACGTTTTTGCTGCAACATAAATAAATGCATTTGGGATCACCCCCAACGAGAATAGGGAATCAGTTGGCTGGACAAACCTAGAAAATGGCAGTGGTCTTCAACATAACCTTCAACATGCACCAATACGATTGGTATGCATATTTGTCTCCCAGCATCATGGCCGCAGTTTACGCAGAATGATCAGATCAGTGAAGATATGAAGTCCAAAGCTTAAATGCAGCTGCATTTAAAATCCCACGCCCAATCGGGACTATAGCGAATATGGATATTTTCGAGGAATGGCTCAGATAAAGCGAATCTATGAAAAGGTGTTGTGCTGGTGGATTTTCCACGGCGCTTACAGATTAAATTATCTTGCTCGCTGTGGAGGCTCTACTGCAGCCGTGAGTTGAAAAATGATATGAAACCCGAAGGAAAGCCCTTGAATACAATAAACCAGCCCTTGCAGGTGGAATAATCTACAGTGGGAGCGATCATGTGGGAGAGATTAAGGTTCTTTATTTGAATAAAACGAAAAACCTGATTTCCTTCCCCTTAATCCCTCAAAGGGGGAGATACTATTTTCTTTCATTCTTTTTTTAAAGGTCAGTAGGCTACATATATACAGCACATACATTTTGTTGCTGTGGGATTTATACCAATCTGTATAAATGTAAAAATAATAATATTCTGGTTGAATTTGACACATTCCTGAACTGGATTTCAGTCTTTGTTCCCCCTTTTCCAAAATACAGTCCAGGTGAGACACATTCTTTAAAATGCACTTGGCCTGTTCCTTAGGGGATCATTTTAGGAAAAACTACTCTGAACAGAACAGTGTAGGCAATGGAAGAATTATTTCTAGTGAAATTACTTGCTTTGTCCATTTCCATCCTTCATTGACCCTTTCTCCTGAATGCGTTTTTAGAAATGATAAAACAATGTACTAGCAAAATAAAGGAAACACCAATATATGTGTCTAAATATGGTGTTGGGCCGCTACAAGCCACAAGAACAGATTCAATGGGCCTTAGTATCAATTATATCGGATACTATCGGAAAACGTGGCCTCGGGCGCCATTTCAGAATCTCAAAGTGTTCAAATTGGGTTGTGATCTGGTGACAGAGACAGCCATGGTATGTGGTTTACATCGTTTTCATGCTCATCAAACCATTCAGTGACCACTTCGTGCCCTGTGGATGGGGTTACTGTGAACCTGGAAGAGACCACTCCCATCAGGAGACCTAAACCATGCCAGGAAAATGCACCCACAGCATAACAGAGCCACCTGAGCCCTTTACCCTGGGAAAGAAGAACTCACGCCTATAGGTTTATTTACAAATGCGCCACACACGTGTTCATCCACTTGTTGAGAACAAATGTGATTTTTTTCCACTGCTCAGTAGACCACTGCCTGTGTTTTTCACATCACTTTACTCACAAACATGCATTTTTATGTGTAATAAAGGGGTTTATACACTGTAACCCGACACTAACTTCACCACTCTGAAGTTCTTGACAGACTGTTCTTGATAAAACTGCCTGCTTGCCTGTTTTGCCTTGCATCTTGCCACTTGCGAACCCCAGTCGCAGTGGCCAGCGTCGAACATTGTAACCGGTAGACCACCCGGGAGGCGCGAAAGATCATCAAGTTGAGCAGTCTTCATCACTGAGCTCCTGCCAAACGTGCCCCAACAATCACCCCTCTTTCGAAGTCACTGGGATCTCTTCTTCTAGCCATGGTAGCCAAATGGGATCATGATGCATGATCGGATGTTAATTGTTTAATTAACTCAGAATCCACACGTGTGGAAGCACCCACTTTCAATATATTTGCATCCCTCATTTACCCAAGCGTTTCCTTTATCTTGGCAGAGACCTGTATACCCTAGCTTTCTTAACTCCTGCAACATGCAAATCAGCACGCCACCAACCGTAATTTTACAGAATATTCAGTATCTGCAATTTAACAGAACAGTCTAACAAAGAGCAAAGCAATCTCTTTTTTCAGAAAAAAACATTTTTAACGGACTGTCAGGTCGCAGAGAGGGACGTTTTGTCGACCCAAGGGAATGTTCACAGTTTTTAATTAGTGACTAAATTAAATCCGCTGGGCGCGTTGCTTTGTAGCAGACATGGGCGCACGGGGCCTGCGAGACAGCGAGGATGTACGGTGGCCGCCAGTCAGGTAGCCCATCCTCCAGCACAGGCTCCGGAGCCCCCCAGCCTGTGTCAATATTTGTCAGAGTTACGGGTAAACCCACCTGTGGCGTCGATCCGCACACAGAAACGCGCAGACGCGCACACACTGAGCCAGATTAAATGGCGCCTGTAGGACTCTTCACAAATAATCATCAGTTTACCTCCACGAGGTGTTTTCTTCGACCCGGCTCGGTCAATATGCACAGTAGGGCCAACACCGGCTGTAAAATGTTTTTCTTCCTCATTCGATCTTTGCCCCAGAGAGAGCCGTCAATGGTAATGCCGAAGCTCGAAACCTGTTTTCTGTCTGTTACGGCTGGTCTCACACCCAGCCAGGTTAATCGGTGTAGTATCTCCACCCTGAGCTGTGTAGAAGATTGATATTCGGGTATCTAGAGTGTACGAGCCTACTGCATCTACAAAGAAGCATAAGTGGACTTAGTGTGGACAGCAGAGCTATGCCAAGCTTTATGCTATGCCATGCAAAGATTTGCCATCGAGGTGTCGATTTAACACGTTGGCCACTCATTTTTACTGCGGGACAACAACTTAGCTCGGCATACTGTATACATGAATCCAGAACCTCTACGCTGAGTACAGAGAAGACATTCCACTACAGTGCTAACACTGCCTCCTGAATTTCACACCTACATTCCACACATAATAATATATTATTTAACATGTACAGTGCATTGGTTTATAATTGACATTGCCTTGGCCAGCTAACATAAGGGATTTCAAGGATTAATTTCCAGACACAGAGAATGTTGACAAGTGAAGGAAGGTGACACGGTGAACATACAAAACTTTCAGAATTTCAAACAAGATTATTAATGGTAAAAAGTTGCGCTGACCCAAATTTAGCCCGTAGATGGGTTGCCTCGGCAACGGCTCAATAGCACCAACGGCTCGGGGACTAATGAATCTTTTCAAGGTCCAATTTTTCAAACCTGCAGACTACTTGGGAGAATGGCACACCTGAGACACACTGTGGCGATGTTACAGGGGCGAAATGTCTCCCACCGTGACAAAGTGTTACGTGCTGTGCATTTTCTGCAGCATCAAGGCAGTAAAGCATTTCTTATGGGACGTGCACTGGTCCTTTTGATAAAGTTTTAGGCCGTTTACCAGTTTTAAAAGGTTGCGAGTGTTTTTGGTGCCAGCGCGGATCACACGCAGGGCGTTGATGCGCAGCCAGTTTAAAGAGTGCGGCGCGTGGAAGTTCCCCAACTGTAATGGCAGCGGAAGACGGTGAATAAATATACAACATTCATCATGTCGTGTGATTAAGCTCGGCTCACATCACATTAAACGGGTTTAAAATAAGCCCCAACAAAAAGACACGTTTACTAGACGTACCATTTACATCTATTTATATCTAAAGGAGAAAAAGAGTGCGGATTAAGAAGCAGGGTTGATAAGCATCTGATCGTTGTAAAACCAGAAGTTACAGAAAGGAACGCATCAGAGGCTGCTACTTCAAGCACTTCAAGATTTCTTGTATACAAGCCACGTTGACTGGCATTACAAACAAGTGATGTTTACTTATTCAGTAGGCAGATGCCCTTATTATACAGAACAAAATCAGCGTGGCAAGATGCATGAGCACACACCACAGCAGCATCACAGCGTTTCAGCATTAAGAACGACGCGCCTAAACCATTCTTACATTTACACAGAGGCAAGTGATCATCTACATGAGCAACATTACCTTGCATCGCGGGTGATGTCAAACGATAAGGAGTAAGGAAATAATGTCAATTTCAGAGTTATAAAAAAAGCCCTTTTCAGGAAACAAGTAATGGGTTAACGTGGGTTAACAGTCACTCTGTGCAAGTCGCCAACTCTGGATCCAGCAAAAGAGCCCCAGACCATCACGCTTCCTCCTCCATGTTTGACAGTTGGTGTCACACGCTGAGGAACCATCCTTTCGCCTACTCGACGGCCTACAAAAACCTTTCAAGATTTCAAATTTTGATTAATCGGTCTACAAGACCTTCTTCCAGTCTTCAGTAGTCCACTGGCAGTGCTTCATGGCCAAGGCAAGCCTCTTTTTCTTATTATTTTTCAGTTTTTGGTAACCTTTTTAACCTCTGGCAAGTTTACCGCTTACCTTTGTACTATTTCAGATTATATACACTGGACTTGAACTGCTTAAATTTCAGTAAAAACTGGAAAATGGGGGTGTTCTAAAACTTTTGACTGGTAGAGTATATATATTCAAAAAATACAGACATATCGATAGTAATTTCCTAGAAAAGGATGTGCGCTCTGCAGCCTAGAGCTTATAATGCAACAGGACGAAACGATCCTTTCAGCACAGATTTGACCACGTGTTGTTTCACATTTCTGGATAAGGCATAGAGGCAGTCCTGTGGTTTGTGTAAATCACAGACTGGTTAATGTATGGTGTGAATAGCAGGTGTTTGGAGTCATCCATGTCAGGGCCCTGTGTGAGTGTAACCACGACGATGAGCAATGTTGGATGTGAGGGGTTGAAGGTGAAGCGTCGGAGGCCTGAGGAGTGGAATGGCACAGCAGGCCTGCTACGTTTCTCTCTCTCTCTCACACGCACACGCGCACGCATGCACGCTCGCAGGCACGCGCACACACACGCACACACACACACACACGCAAACGTTTCACAACATGACCACATACATATATACACACACACACACACACACACATTTCACAATATGACCACACACATTTCACAACATGACCAGACACACACACTATTCACAACAGGACCAGACACACACACACACACACACACACGTTTCACAACATGACCACACCAGGGGCCCAGATAAAGGTAAAAGTCATACTTGTTAAAGGGCAAGTACATTTACATTTTACATTTTAAGCATTTAGCAGACGCTCTTATCCAGAGCGACTTACAAGATGTGCATTAATACAAGGTAAGAATAATCATAGTTAGCGCACAAGATCAGTGCAGTAATGCAGCAATAGACATCATTGCAGGCTTCTGCGTATCATACCTGTAACACTGGGAAAGAAAAGCTTAGGTTATTATTATTATTATTTTATAGTGTAGAACAAGTAAACAGTGGTGACGACAGATTGACTAGATGGACAGTGTTCAGTGGTAGTGGAGTCTGAAGAGGTGGGCTTTGAGTCTCTTGCGGAAGATTGCAAGTGATTCCGCGGTCCTGACCGGGATTGCGGGGAGGTCGTTCCACCAGCGAGGATCAGGACAGAGAAGAGGCGAGACCGCGAGGAGCGGCTGCCAGGCGCCCGGAGGGATGGGGCAGTCAGTTTGCCAGAGGAGGCGGAGCGGAGGGGTCTGGGCGGGGTGTAGGGAGTGATGAGTGACTGGAGGTATGGGGGAGCAGTGCCTCTAGCCTCTTAAAAAGCAAGCACCAGTGACTTGAATCTGATGCGTGCTGCGATGGGGAGCCAGTGCAGAGAGGAGAGTAGAAAAGATACTTGTCCTTCCTAAAAGTTACTTGTCCTACTCGCGTCGCTGCGAGCACTGTGGGTGAGCAACAAAGACTGTGTACGTCAAATATTTTCAAATGCTTTATTTTGTATACAGTATGTATATTTTTGGTGCCTATTTTTCTATGTACTTCTTTAGCTTGAATACACCAACTACATCTCATTATCCCTTCCTCCTCCGAGACAAGCCATGGTCTATTCACCTAAGTCTTCAGCTGAACTTCTTTTGTTTCAGTCCTTTTAGTGGGGGGTGGACTTGCACCCTCAATAAATCTCCACTATGTCGTATGTAGCCGAAAGATAGACACGACAGTTAACGTTATTTCTTTTCTACACGGATATTTATGTTTGACTTGTGCAGTGTGTGCTCATGGGACTGTGTTGCAGTGAAGCTCTGACGGGTGCCCACAGGTGGCGTTAGCGACTAGTGTTGACTGTACAGTATATCATAACGTACACTGTAGTCGGGACTCGGACGAGAGATGTTTCCATTCCCAACTAGAGTGTGGTATGGCAGCTAACGTAATAGCTAGCTAATAATTCCTATATTTAACCGAGCAGGGATGTGGGAATGATGTGTGCTTGGACTATAGGACGGAGATGAGAAATCACTGCAGAAAAATCACAGCGATTCTTCAGCATGGCGGGACGGCTCACTGAACTGAATATAAACAGGAACTGGATAGCTAGTGTTCACAGATATTGCTTGGTAAGTGATAAATGCACGATCACTTACTAAGTCTTGTGTTAGCAAGCAACTAGCAACAACAGATATCGATACCCAATGTCCATGAACGCTAGTTAGCTAGCTAATTAACTATCTGGTTCTCGCTGTTAAGAACATAAGAACATAAGAATACATAATGATGAGAACGGGCCGTTCGGCCCATCTAGGCTCATCATGTCCTAATCTAAAGAGTATCTAGTACTAGTGTTGTGTCTATGTGCCACGATCTGCAAACTTGCTTGACTGCTGCAGAGTCTGGCATAGCAATAACAACAAACGCGGTGAGCACAGACTGCAGGTGAGTGACAATGTGCCGCTTGTCCCATTTGGAACTTCAGAAAAATATTTTTGAAAATCTGTGCATGACGTGTTTGTTACAATGCGAGTGTAAAGCAGAAATAGTTCCAGTTAGCAAATTTAAAACATTTAAAAATCCTAAATTCACAGTAGTCAGCAGGACGATCACTTGGAAATCGAAGGTAGTCCTTATTTTTTGGTCGTCTCAGACGATAGCACAACTGCAAATCTGGGCCCTTGCCACACACACGCACGTTTCACAACATGACCAGACACACACACACTTCACAACATGACCACATGCACAGACACGTTTCACAACACACACGTTTCACAAAATGATTACACACACATTTCACAATAAAACCACACGCACGCACGGTTTCAGGGGATGATAAAGTCACACTTTCATTTCATTAACTGATTTGAAATAATCTTAAAACTAATGTTGTTACCAGTTTGTCAAGATTATCACCTCTTTCTGTTGTATTAGTACTTGCATGTCACTTTCTGAAAAAAGCCCTACTTAATTCATGCAACGTTAGTCATCCTTACAGCGGCTTGTAGAATTTTTCAAAATTAAGCATGACCTAAAATAGGTGTGAAAATGCACCAGCTCTTGACAAAAACCAAACATGAGGCCATTAATTACTGATGACCTTCTGAAATGAACGGATGCCAGTGATGTTTGATGTCTGTGATCTGTGGTGTGTGGTACATCACAAACCATATCAATTATGCTGTTGTCATAGAGATGGGACATAAGACTTTTTAATTGGTGCCCCCACGGTCACGTCGGGAAAATGAATGAACCGCCAAACAAAGACCCCCTTATGAATATGCACAATATAAATTAATAACAAACATTAGCAATGTTTACAATCAGTACATCAATATATGGCACATTACCATATAGATCAGGTATTGTTTTATTTATGCCAGAACATTTCAAAACATATTTCATAATGCGGTTCAAAATTATAGGCCCATACAAGAAATCATAAGACAGTGGCTATGAAACAAATATTTTCTGATGCACACATGTGATATGTGCATTCTATTGTTAAAAATGTTTTCCCCCGTCTTGATAATTATATCCGTAAAACATTCTGTGAAGGGTGCTGCAAATACATTATTCATTGCAATTAATCTGTCAGTCCTACATGGTACAATGAATAAATGATAAATATTGGTAGTATATTTAAAACATGCACGGATCTAAAACAGTACATTGATATTAGGTTCTAGATTTGTATTATTTTATTTTCAATTTTTCCCCCATTTTTTTATCTCCCAACTTGGTAGCCAATTATAGCCTCTATTATTCCAACTATCCCCCCCACAAGCCCGCTGCTAAATCCATTTCTGATACCGGTAGTGGCAGGAACGATGAACCGCCTCCTCTGAGACGGAACTCACCAATTGCCGATAGAAGATTTTCTGCAGCGACCTCATGCTGGCTTGCCTCCCCACTCCCTGAGGCGGACAGAAAATTGCAGCCCCCTAGGGGCACTCCCGACCAGAGCCGGACTGGTGTACCCAGGAATCCCACCCTGGCCACAGTGGGCAACTTGCATCTTGGGCGAACGCTCCTACCGTTACACCACCCGGGAGGCCGCAAAACTTTTTATACAATTCTACACTTTTTTTATTTGGGGTTTTTATTTGAGGCCCATTTCACTATTTATGGTTGCAAGTACATCTGTCAGTTGGGATCTTTCTTAGTATCACAGTTAGTATAAAATCCCATGGACAGAACAACTGAGCCCTTTGGGTTTCCATGCCTGAAACTGCAAGACATGGCTGAATGACAGCAGAGCAGGTCATTACAGGAGTTTCCTCTTCCGTCTGTAAACAGTATTCTCAGCTTGGCTGCCGGATGGGTCTCTTGAGAGACCACATGGAGGAGTTGCTTCACCTCTGTACAAAAATCTTTTGGAGAGGGGGCGGCGGATAGTGTAGCAGTCTAACGCACCATATTTTGGCTGCTCCGATATGGTGTGCACTGCCTGTCAGGGACGTGGTTCAAAACCAGTCTCTACCAGACTGGCCCTGGTCATCAGCCCCGATCAGGGGCGGCATTTGGCTGGCCGCCCCAGGGGAAGGGGGGAGGGTGAGTCGGCTCGGGTCTGCCATGAAGCATGCAAGGAGTCTCCAGAAAGTGGGAGGGTGAATTTGATCTTGAAGGAATCGGAGTACACTGCACTCTGAGATTTAGCTTACCTTGTAGAGACAAGTGGCGGACCTGTGTGGGGAGAGTAAATCGAAATAAAAATAGAGGGTGTAATTGGCTCCTAAATTGGGAGAAAAAACAGGGGGGGAAAAATCAGGAAAAATCTTTTGGAGGGTGGGCTGATGGGATAGGTTCCGTGGTCTCGGCAATGAGAGGAAAGCTCGTCGAGCGTTTGTTGGACTAGCTAGAATACTATTGGAGGACTCTGCACCACTGCAGCCAATCAGATGAGGCGGTTCTGTCTGGGGTTCCCATTTATATTGTCAAGCGATGCCCCTGGGGTATACAGTACCCTCCAAAATGATTCACACTCTTGATAAAGATGAGCAAAGGAGGCTGTATAAAATAAACAATACAGGTAATGAGCTATATTGTATGCTCAAAAAATGGGAAAATTATATCTTAAATTAATACAATATTTCAAGATCCTTCAGTCTGACAGTTTGTTGCCTTTCTGTGATGGATGAGTGGATTTTAGTGGATTTTACATGCATTACCTAATTTTTATACCTCAGGGAAACAGGAAACCATGAGGCCACAATGCAGCTCCCCAAGACTGAGATTAACTTAACTTACCTTAAAAAGTAGCATGTCAATGTAGAATTAAGTATTTGCAGTGTGAATAATGGTGACATCTCTATATGGGGGAAAAAATATGTTATATTAAATGTTTTTCTCTGAGCAATTGTATTAGTATAAAATATAAATTCCCCAAGTTTTTGAGCGTACAATACAACTCATTACCTGTATTGTATATTTTAGAAGGCTGTACTTCTTTGCTCATCTCTATCAAAGATATGAATCATTTTTGAGGGTACTGTAGCTGTATTGTTACCTGTGTATCTTCCATGCCATGTCTGTGACCTTCACATTACATTGTCTTCCTCGCTTGCTTACCAGGCACCCTTGCTTAGAATTGCTTACTTGAATTGTATCCATTTATGCGACTGCATATTTACTGGAGAGTGTCAGGTTTAAGTTCTTTGCCTGGGGGTATGACAGTAGAGTGCTCAGATCAGAGCCTGCGGATTGCTGTTCCAGTTGTTGGTCTAGAACAGGGGGGGTTCTTAATCCAGGTCCTGGAGGGTACGCTGGTTTTCACTGTTCCTCAGCGCTCAACTGTGTAATCAACTGCTAATTGGTCAATTATTACACCTTACCTGGTGTCTGAACTGGTTGCTGAGGAGGTAAACGATTAGAAGGCCTTCCCAGACCCGGAAACCCTGGTCTAGAAGATCATGAGTGACCTTGAGCAGAACAGCCCTTGGCTTAAACAAGCACAGACACATGGTGGTTAGGAGAAATTGATGGGCAGGTGGGAAAACGGCGTTCGTCCAATCCAAACCAGCCTCACATTCCCATCTCTCATCTGAGAGTCAGACTTTTAGCAACTGGTTTTCAGAAGTGATTGATGCATGATTGCTTAGCGGTGCTCATCTGAAGTGGGTAAGTCTGCTGTGGGTTTGGAACCACAACCCTCCCTGGCTGTGCTGCACAGGAGATACGATTCGCTCACCGAGCTAAAGCTGAGGGAACTGAGACTGCCACAAAAGTTACAACCTTAGTATCACGTGACATCACTTGTACCATACTCTGGAAACTATTCATCAAACAAGTACGGATGATAACCTCATGATATTTCGCAAGCTCAAACAAGACCCTACATTGATGTGGATGATCACCCCCCAATCAATTCTGTCTCCCTGGGCAATGCACACATGGGATCAATCTGTGCACACAAGCCGTGCGACCCGGTGAGAGATGTTGTCCGTTTACGGAGCCCTGCACACACTCCGGGTTTGCACAGAGACGCATTGCTATGCAGTGTAAACCCGGGACAGTTATAAAGTAAGCAAGGACAGATGCCAGGGTGTTCTGGCTGCTGGAGTCAGGTTTGTGTTTGTCTGTTGTCTTTTCATTTCATTTCAAGGACTATGGTGTGGGCAGTGGCCATTATTTGGGCATGAAAGTTCTCCCAGCTAGTGTCAGAACTGCGGCTAGCCAAGTCCCTCAGGTGAAGGGCATTCAGTGTACCCGTGTGATGAATGCGTGTAGCAACTGCTGAGGTTGTATCTGCTGTTTGCCGTTTATCATATTGGTCTCCCTGTCATCACCATGTCGTCTGAATTAAATAGTTCAGATATGTACAGTACATAGTAGCTGATAATAATGGCTTAGAATAATGGTTCTTGACATGTCAATATGGTGTAAAGTCAGAGCAATGCAGTTGGGCAATGGTATATATTACCTTTTGGAGTCTGTGGTTTCAGGGTCAGTGATCATTGAATACTTCACTGCATACTTCTCTTACTGTCACTTAAAAAATGAGGTGTGTGGAACAGCAGTAATTCACAAAGCAGATTTAGCAGAATCGAGGACAAAGAAAAGGGAAAATTGGTCTTAAAAGAAAAAAGAAAAAGTTAACACTTCTTCCTCAAAACAACTGCATTTCCTGACCATTTCAGTGACCACCAAACTCCATGTTGAAAAGGAAAACGATAAAAAATGCAAGGCTTTAAAATGTTACTCAGAGTTGATGTCAATTAATGTCCTGAATTCCATGTCCTGCTTAATTTAGGAATATTTTCTCAGGCCGTTCACTGTTATTTTTGCACATTAGCATCTTGTAGGGCTGTCAAATCTGCTGTGCACTTTTGATCATTTCAAGTGCACTACAGAGCTATTATACTGTAATGCCATCCTGTATCAAGAAGCAATAAATGTAAATATAGCTCAAGGTGGATCAAGGTGTGCATTCGCCTCAGGTAGAGGATAATCATTAGCTTTCTTCAGTTAGTGAGGTGACAGCCGGCACCCCGCTCGCTCCAGAGAGACGCATGTAACTGCACACTTTGCTTACAAAGGTAACAGCCAATCGTGAGGCCGGTACAGCAGAACTACGGTCTCACCCCATTAGCACGGTTTCAGAGGACACCACGCCAGGAGTTCCTCATCAGGGATGGCAGAGAAAAAGGCTCCTCTGTTCTCCTGTTTCCTTGGCGTGTCAGGCTTTCGGGAGAATATGAGAGTCGCAATGGGGACGAGTCCCAGAGATGACCACACTCCAGCCATTAGCCCACATTCCAGCGCTGTGTCTTTGTGCTGGGAATAAATAAAAGGCTGTCCTTGGCTCTGACTGTGACAGTCACCCCCCCAATAAGGGAATATGAAAGCGCTGGCATTGTGCCGCCTCCAAGCCTTATGGGAATACATCTGTAAACGGCCTGGAACCCCTTCACACGCACACCAGAATTTCTGTGTGTGGGGGGAGGGAGCGAGTATCAGAGCCTCTGACAATGTGTCGTTTCATTCGGCTGCTCTTGGGCTGAGAGGATGCCCCCTCCCTCCTTTTCGGCAGCGCTGTTATTTTCAGCAGGAGTTATGTGTTCACAGCGGATGACTGGCACATAGTTGGTTATGAAAAACAGACCCATGTGACATCAGGAGAGGACGGCTGGACAGAGAACACATTTTTGAGTTTTGCTGCGAGTGCGTATGAGTGCCAATGTAACCCCCCATTTAAAAAGAGTATACAGGACTTCCTTAGTCTAATAAAACGCTGCGCACTTTATTTCCATATTTCTGTATGCCATGACTGCAGCCCGTCCCAGACTTCCTGCTGAGGGAATGATGAAGTGACCCTCAGATTACAGCAGGGGCACTTCATTAAGCAGCGCCTCCGAAAATAAATCGATAGCTGTTGGTAGGTGAGTTTGATCCCTTCAGCTCGTTCCCGAGGGGCAGACGGGTGCCTGAGCAAAGGAGTCACATCTGCCGTGTGCACACAGCGAGAGCTGCTTCAGAAGGCACCAACACATGTGTGTGTGTGTGTGTGTGTGTGTGCTGCCGTACTATGCATTTTTCACAAGATGCCAAACACAAAGCAGCCAAGCCTGTAGTCCTAATGGATAATGCGTGACCGCATACACGCAAATACACTGAGGTGAGCGATCGCGCACGCACGCGCTTCTGAGTCAGTGTGCAATATGACTGTGGGGAACCCAGGACAGCAAATATCCCCAGATCAAGGGAACACTAACCCAGCATGACAAACAAAGCAGTCTAAACTTCTCATTTTTCAAAAACGGAGGTTGAGAAGAAGCCGTGGGGTGGGCCTAACAGACAGAGCATGAGGCCAAGGAGGCAGGTGGTGCTACTGTGGCCACTGGGGGACATGGCGAGCAGCATCTTCACAAAGGCCCCTGCGCAATGCGTTTACATGGAAACAGACCTGGTCTCCTGAGCGTGCCCTCTCCCTTCCCCTTCCGGCTGTGCCAATCTGTCGGAAGCCACAGTCCATGTGGTCGTTACCCGCCCAAAAGATTTTCAGTCGTCCCTGGCAACGACGTTTCGGGGCGGGAAAGGGTCGGGAAAACGGAGTTGGAAGCGAAGGCGTCGGGGCCGTCTGGCCTCGGCTCTGGGGGACAATACCGTCCGTCAAGATCAAAGGGACATCCTAATCAAGCAAAAGATTCAATCTGAAAATGTCCATTTACACATGAAGGAAACGATGTGGGGGAGTTCTGTCAGCAGCAAATGCTCTCTAATTAGACGTAATGGGGACATTTGCATATGACCTTTCTGGGAGCTCTTTTTAGTATGGGCTACACGTACCGCAGGTGAGGGGGAAGAGGCCGCTTTTGAGAATGCCAGCGATCTCGAGGGTGGGTGTTCATACAAGCCCGACTTCTGGACGCTTCATCAGGTAAATCGCCAGCAGCACGCTCAGCAGGTGTTGCCCTAAAAACAGGCCAATTGGAATAGACAGCGAATCACTCCATTGGGGCGCCGCCCCCTGCATCTCTCCCCCCGCTTTCAGCAACTTTGTGCCATTGCTCTGGGTCATCAAACCAACGCGGTCCAATCTCAGCGGTTAACTCTTCTCGCCCTTCCTTCGATTGCCGCACAGAGCCATACGGCGCGGAGCCAGACGGGCCCCTGGCGACTGTGTGAAAAGGGGCCGTCTCCAGCCGGGCGTGGAGAATGGGTGCGTTAATGTGCGGCTTCCAGATGCCCGGCGCCAAGCCCCTCACCAACCCCGGCGCCCATCGCAAGATGCCGCGCAGCTGGGCCAAGGACGCGCGGCTCTCAGAGAGACGTCTGCGGCCACCAGAGCGCCACTTCGGGACGACCCCGCGGAGTGACGGCCGCGGCCATCTGTGCTTTTACGAGCTGCCGGCCATGGGCAGACTGTCACCGGGACATTAAATACGGGAGTTAAACTGACGTGCCCCGACCGAGGATCTGACCCCGTCCCTTCAGCCTCCCGACAGGGTCAGTACCGCCAGGCAGGTGCCTTAAACGGGCAGACCAGAGTCTGAGGAGACACTTAGCAACTCTGGAGGGGGAGAGGAACGGGTGCACAGCTACATCATGCGTGTCCTGCTACATTCACCTAGCCTAGGCTACAATGTCAAAAGAAGCAACTTTAAAGCCTAAAGAGTCCCTGAAACCCCAGAAGTACAGTTTCAAAAGTCATAAATGGCGTCAACAAAATCAAGGCATTGATAACCGTCCACTACCTAGCCATCGAAATGGCCGCAGCCGACACCTTTATAACAACCGATCTGGAAAACTAGATCCCTGAACTTGCTGGGGACAGACGGGAGATCGTCAACGGCCGGTCGGAACCCTGATCTCGGTATCAAATAAAATGTAAATGAGTATGTAAATGAGGCCATTGGCCATAAATGATAGAATGCTGATAACTCCCAGGTGGTTGTGTACTTTTTAACTGCGGTCAATTTAGACCAGGTGCTGGTATTAAAATAGAAGAGGAGTGCAGTTGGTTGTGCCAGTAATGTGCATGCATGTGTTCTGTGCAAACTAGGAGTCATTCAAGCCATTTATTGGTGACCGTAATGAGAGGTGGTTGCCGAGCGCAAATGGATGCGGTTAAACCGGTCAGTAAATGTGTGTGACCATCATATCCAGAAAAAGCCAAGTGTTAAGCCAGCTCAACAGCCCATACTTACCTGCTGTTTGGTACACAACAGACCCACTGAACTTTACAGTAAAAAGATGGATTTATAGTGGACACAGATGATGATTATTTTCTGCCATCCATGCAAGATACAAAAACATGGCCACCTGGTGAAGAGGCGGCAGGGTAATATAAATATAACATGAATGACAAAACGTCTGTTCTCGATTGAATTTAAAGTGCACCGCATTTTATCAGTACGCAATGTGATGGGGGGAAAATATCTTCCCAATCGGACACTCTTTCAAGGTCAACATCTGACGTATACTACGTGCCCTGCTACAGTTAGCTGGATTAAGCTCACAAGCTAGCAACTGAACAAGACGCCATGGCGGAGACAAAGCTTCCATCCAGAATAGGAACATGACTTTTTGTTCACCATAATGAAAAATAAAGCGATACGCCTGATATGTCACCAGGCTGTAGCCCTGGCGAAAAGGGGCAACTTAGAGCCAACACATTACCATCCATCCGAAGGACATCTACCCTCAAAAAAGTGCAATATGTTTGCGGAAAGTTGAGGAGCTGAAGTCGTTGTTGAAGGCCCAGCAGTCGCTTTTTACCAAACCAACAGCTAAAGGAAAAGCTGCCTCAGAAGCCTCCTTTGGTGTTAGCCACCACTGGGAAAAACACCAGAAAAAAAGTAACCAGAGTTATTATAGTAACCAGATTTTCATGTGTTCCCTCCATCATCTTCTTCCGGACTACAGGAGGTTTCAGCTGGTGTCCGGTGCCACGTTGCCATGTGTGAATATTCATAAGAGGTGATGCCCAAGGACAGAGCATCCATTTGCATAGTACTGTTGGTCACACCCTTTAAAAAATATTCGAGAAATGCATCAAATTGGAATGCACCAGCTCTAATGCTAAGACAGCAATTTCAATATTAAGAATATGAAGCCAAGCATCTGGAAGGTCTATAGAACCTGTGGTTCTGGTGGGTGACAGAATCCATGTTTCGGGTGCAATATTAAGGTTTATTAATATTCATGGCTGGGCATATCCAAGGACAGAACATCCGTCGCCACCGTATATTGTCCTTGGCAAACTGTAGTTCTATTGGCCACACCCCTTCATGAATATTCAGAAGATCAAATTACTTTCAACTTCAAACAGCAGAGATGGAACTGTCAATATTAAGAATACGGTTAGCCATCTGGTTAAGCTATATGATCTGTGGTCCTACTAATTGTCCTGTGAACGCGCAGCAATGTGATCATGGCTCAATTAAAAAATATATAATAATACATTTGGTTAATTAAAAAAAAATTCTCATGTGGTGTCAATTCAAATGACTCACCTTGAAAAACTCCAGGAGCGCATGTGAACACCACGGTAACACGCCCGGCGATAGCCCAATAAGAGACAATCCTTATTTAAATGCACCAGACAATCATGCGTCCTCTCATTACAGAGCACTGCTCATCAGCCAGGACCTCCCGAGACTAGACGCATACGTGACCGGGCGCTCAGATTCCAACAGTGATGGCGTGGCCCTGTCCTTTTATGTGTAATCTCAATGACGCACAAATAAGAGATAGGGGCGTTTGTGTCAGGGACTAGAAAAATCCTGGTACACAACCGTACGTGTTGCATAGTCAAAGGTTCTCATCAGGCTCAGTGCCACAAACAAACAGAACTTGTAGGTGAAGGGATTTTCTTTAAGCAATCTCCAGTGTCCTAATTGTATATATTGAATATCTATTGGACATGTCATCTTTTTGTAGGATTTAAAAGGTTATTAAAGAAAGGCATTTGATAATCATATTCCTATGATTGCCCAGGTTCTTGTTGCTTCGGTGATATACATTATGGTCTCGTACGTCATTCTGGGCAAGCGTTGCCATCAAATGAATGAAAACAACATATAGAACTGCTTACTACCACTAATGACACCAATACCACAGTGGGCGATGACCATCTGCCTCAGTGTGTTCATCATGCAACCTGACGCCCAAGATTGGGTTCTTTTGCAAGCACGAAACCTGATTGTTTTCTCAAAACAGTGCGCTCTGGCCTAGGTGCTGGGGTGGCATTACACTTCACTGCCCTCTGATGCAAGCATTGCATTTAAAGATATAAAAAATAAAAAAAGGATTGCAGTGCTCTATAATTGCCTCATTAATTAATACTGCCGCTTTGCATGAGTAATTGCCTGGAATAATGTACACAATGAGCCTACAAGGACCTTTTTAAACACTTAGATAATGCTGAACGCTGTAATGAATTAGGCTCAATATATTACGGCGGATTTTACAGTGATTTCAGTGTCATTAGCTTTAACGGTTTGCGTCTGCAAGCTGGCCAATTAATTACAACGGTTAGCTCAGGAACGTCCACAAGCAGGAATTAGCAGGCATTCTCCGCAGAACGACAAGACGGCCAGCGACGCACGGTGATGACCACGGGAAGCCGGGCCCTTCTGCCTCCCAGTGACTTCGTTAACGAGTCATATCCCTCCCTCCGAAACGTGGACTGAGCCTCCGTCACCACATTTCAGCTTAAACAGACACAGCTTTCCTCCCCCTGATTATGAGCGCATGCCATCTATTTAGAAATCAACTGTACATTGTTCACGCATGCCCTTATTTATGCCTACAAAGCAGCATTGCCTAATGTCAATGCGCGTGCTCTGTGCACTTCATAGCAAGCGATTTGAAAATCAGGGTCCAGCCACAGAATGCTGTGCTGAGATGTGGAACGCAGTTTTGCAGTTGGGTGCTTCTGCATAATTTATGAATAGAGTGGTGTAAAACTGTCCATCATTTAAAAGGCGTGTGAATTATTCATTGATTGGTGCAGCAGACGCCGCAAACCCACAGTCCCTCCAATCGCCTCCAAACCAGTGTCTTTTTAAAAAGTGTACAAATCGGTGAGGAAAGAGACTGGGAAGCCTTTCAATCTAACTGCTGGGTGCCACGCGTTAATTGGAATACACAGCACAAGCGAAGGTTACCGTGCGCAGACCTTTCAGCGCTTGTCTTGTGATGAAGCCTCAGCTGCAAAGCTAAGGGCAAGTGTGGCCAAGGTTAAGGTCAAGAGTAACCAGACACTCTGGGGGAACTTTCTGCCCTCGACGATGCTGTGCAGGTTTTGATTACCCAAATCAATCACTCTGTATCCGTACTGTAGCTACCACAAAGACTGCTAAATTCACACACCCGCCAAAATAAATATTTTAACCATCTATCCATTATGATCACGATATCTGGCATCACTATTATAATCACATTTATATTAATATGAAAAAATAAATGCTACAAAACCCTTTTACGTCATTTATATTATAGAATTTACAGTAATGTTCCATAAAAAAACTTTGATTCTATAATTAAGGCTTATGGTAAGATAAGGTACAGATATGAATTTGTAATTACCAAAAAAAAGGTGTCTTGTCTTGAGGAAACTGAGAACATGTTTAGGCCCACGCTGTACCAAATCACAGACAATGAGTAAACTGATAGATGAATTTGGTTCCTAGGTGAATGCTGCCTGAAGAGGACTGTGGGCCAAACACGTTGCACACACCTGAGTGCAGGTATAAGCGGGTCAGAGTTCACTTCTGTTTTAGCACTTTACAAGCAATCACCAGCTTACACACAGATTGCCTCTTTTTGAATCCCCTTTCATTAGAAATTTCTCCTCTTTTCATTACCCATCCTCTCATCTCTTCTAATACCTGTTATGCTTTTAAAAAATGTGATTCTAAACAAAAAGAGAAAAACATTGAGTCTGAGATTTGGCGACACCGAAATTGTTGCCGTCGTAATCTGTGTGCTTCCTTGCAGGCTGCCTGGTTTTAGTGGCGCTGAGGAAAAAGGCTTTGAGATTGTGTTGAAGCAGTGGGAGAATCATGGGAGGCATTATTGGATAAACCGTAAAGAGAGCGCGCTAAAGAAGTAAAGGGACTCGCGGGGGTTGGGGGGGCTAGTGGGGGGCCGGCGGGGCAGAGACACGGGGCAGCGGCATGGGGCAGCCCTGAACTGCTGCCATTTCTGAGAATGACAAATGAAAGGTAAAAATACCTGCAGGCACCAGGAACACATGGGGTTCAAACTGGCACAAGTGTGTGTGTGTGTGTATGTGTGTGAGAGAGCATGTTGTGTCTGTGTGTGTATATATCAATCCAAGTTATTCTAGTTTTTAATTAATGTTCAGAATTTTTTCACTTGGAAGTTCACTTGTAGCGTAAAATGTGTAAATAAAGGTAAAGGTTAAATTAATGTTTTAATTTCAGGCTGTAAGGCAACAAAGGGTGAAATTCTTGAGACAGGCTGTAGACTTTAAAGGGACACTATACAGCTCTGGAAAAAGAGACCACTCCAAATTTTTCTTAAATCTACATGTATGGCAGCCATTCCAATCCAGTGTCTGTTGAATTCCAACACAAGCACACCTCATTCTACTTAATGAAGTACTGATTAGGTGATCACCTGAACCAAATCTTATTTAATGAGGAAAAGTATAAAAACCACTGCTGTGTTCATCACCATCTTCTTGCAATAGGACCAGCTGGATGCCAAAAAACAGTGCTAGTAGTACCTCAAAAGTAATTGGAATAAAAAAATAACTATTGACCATGCCAAAAGAGTTGAAAAGAAAAGTTTTGAGCAAGGAAAAGAAGGGTTCAATTCTGGCTTTACTGGCAGAGGGATAGAGGGAGCGTAAGGTTGCTTCTATCCTTCAAATTTCAAAGACGGCGGTTCATAAGAACAAGGTCAAGCAGCAGACATTGGGGACAACAAAGCTACAGATTAGCAGAGGGTGAAAACGACTCTACTGACCGGGATGACCGCCAACTCATTCGAATGTCACTCAACAACCGTAGGATGACATCAAGTGACCTACAAAAAGAATGGCAAACGGCAGCTGGGGTGAAGTGCACGGCGAGGACAGTTCGAAACAGGCTCCTACGGGCAGGGCTGAAGTCGTGCAAAGCTAGAAAAAAGCCCTTCATCAATGAGAAGCAAAGAAGAGCCAGGCTGAGGTTTGCAAAAGACCACAAGGATTGGACCGTAGAGGCCTGGAGTAAGGTCGTCTTCTCTGATGAGTCAAATTTTCAGCTTTTCCCAACACCTGGTCATCTAATGGTTAGACGGAGACCTGGAGAGGCCTACAAGCCACAGTGTGTCGCACCCACTGTGAAATTTGGTGGAGGATCGGTGATGATCTGGGGGTGCTTCACCAAGGCTGAAATTGTGCAGATTTGTGAAGGACGCATGAATCAAGCCACGTACAAGGTTATCCTGGAAGACAACTTGCTTCCTTCTGCTCTGACAATGTTCCCCAACCCTGAGGATTGGTTTTTCCAGCAGGACAATGCTCCATGCCACACAGCCAGGTCAATCAAGGTGTGGATGGAGGACCACCAGATCAAGACCCTGTCATGATCCAATCTCCAGATCTGAACCTCATTGAAAACCTCTGGAATGTGATCAAGAGGAAGATGGATGGTCACAAGCCATCAAACAAAGCTGAGCTGCTTGAATTTTTGTGCCAGGAGTGGCATAAAGTCACCCAACAGCAATGTGAAAGACTGGTGGAGAGCATGCCAAGATGCATGAAAGCTGTGATTGCAAATCAGGGTTATTCCACCAAATATTGATTTCTGAACTCTTCCTAACTTAAAACATTACTATTGTGTTGTTTAAAAATGAATATGAACTTGTTTTTGTTGCATTATTAAAGGTCTGAAAACACTGCATCTTTTTTGTATTTTGACCAGTTGTCATTTTCTGCAAATAAATGCTCCAAATGACTCTTTTTATTTGGAATTTGGGAGAAATGTTGTCAGTCGTTTATAGAATGAAACAAAAATGTTCATTTTTACTCACACATACCTATAAATAGTAAAACCAGAGAAACTGATCATTTTGCAGTGGTCTCTTAATTTTTTCAAGAGCTGTATATTCATGTGTGAGAAATGTAATGCATTTGTGTATGTGACAGCGTGGGTGTATGTGAGAATGTGTGTGTTTACGTTCGTGATGTGTACATGTGAGCATGCCTGAAAGTGTGAGCATGTGTGGCCGTGTTTGCATTTGTGTTATGTTGTACGAGTGCATCCGTGAGCTTGCACGTGTGTGGGTGTGTGTTTATGTATCCAACAAAAATAAAACTCATACTACAGGTTGCCTGAAATATAAACACAGACATCAGTAATTCAGAGCGCATTCTAATCACTCCCAATCCACCGTCTCGCTTGAATGATAAACGTCCTGAGCCCGGGGCCCAGAATACAGCGCTTCAGGTATGCGTGTCAAATTATTCTAAGTTGAAGAAATTGCTACCCCTTTCCAGCGTGGTGCCAGATAATAGCCAATGTCATTGTGTGTTATTTTCTGAGGTGAGCCTCAACACCTCAGTCTTCTAGTTCAATCTGCACCCCCCATCCTGCCCATGGATCAAATGACTTATGAATCACACAAACAGCATGAATAAATAAAACGATTTACTGCTACCTCCCAATGCACAGGATATATATTAAAATAAATTATCTTCTATTTAACCATGCGGACAGCAAGCCGTGTTCGGAGCGAGGCAAGCTCCAACACAAACAAACCCAGATGGGGAGTGTGGCACAACGACAGAAAATTTGGGGTTTGAGATTTTTTTGTAGCTAAATACAGGCAAAGTCAACCTCCTCCAACATGTGAAAGCCGTTATATCGTTTGCATATTTAATTTAAGTGCTGTGTCAATGTTCTTACCCAGTTATTTATATAGCTTGTTAACGTAGTGACATTTTGAACACATTATCCGTTTGACTGGTATATGAGCACAGGCCAACAACGTTTGCCACAGTTCAACTTGGATGGTTTTTTGGCCATTGCTGCTGGCCAATGCCCACAAGCAAACCACCGCACCCTCTCTTCCTCGTCCCTGTGATCTTTTATTCCCAATCCATAATGTCCATACTGACGGAGGGGGGGTCAACAACCTCGTCCTGAAGCCAATACAATCCTGATTCAAAAGACGACTCAACAGGGGAGCCCATGCTGAGCTCCAAACCCTCTCCCAAACTCAGGCCTGTTGCACACCGACACTTGTCTGGAAATGTGTTCATTGAATACATGTTTTACATACCTCGAGAGGCCCAGAGATCCCCCAGCTGCAGGGAGACAACGACTTCCAGTGCTCACAGCTCAAAAGCGCGAGGGCCATCCAGACAAGCGGCACTCACCAGAGCTGCCCTGCAGCTGCGGATACAGACCAAGAGTCAGGCCCAAAGCCAGGGCTGAGCTTGCAGGGCAACGACAAGGCACCTGTCGTCATGGCAAAAATAACGAACTGATCCAGCCCTGTAACGCAGGGTTACTCAAATCACGGTCCTTGTGGGCCAAGCGCTGCGGTTTTTCCACCATTCCTTTACCTGGGAGTCAGGTGTTTCTGGGCCAGATTTGAGAAACCCCACCCCCAAAAATGCATATTTTCTAGTGCCATTTGAATTTCCTGTCAATAACTACAATGTATAAATGCATATAGTATCCAATATATGGCTATATAGGATACTATATGCAATATGACTGGGGCAATTACATTTTTTTACATTACATTTTTGTAAAAAAAAAAAAAAAACTAAACAAAATGTAGAAAGGTGGCTACATTAATGCATGAAATTATAATGTAGGCAGTATGCTTCTTATACGCAGCGCACGCACACACGCACAGAAATGGAATGACAAGAAATATAGCATGTCTCAAAATGTGACATTTAAATGACTGACTTTTATATTATATATACATTCTATATTATATATACTAACTAACTTTATGTGAAAGTGGAATCTCATTTTGGCAAACTATGACATACATTACAAATGTATTTGAACAAAAATCACTTTTTCACAAGGGTCACCATGCAGAGAAACTATGGAATGGATCTAGCAAGATGTACAAACATTAGGCAGAGAGATTTAGTCTGTTTACACACATTGAGTATAGCAGGGGAACGTTTCTGAACATCCCCGCATTTGTGGCGCGGCGGATTCTCTTTCAGGGATGAGAGGGGCGGGGGCGGATGTTTACACACCAGCAATAGTCTGTGAATCTGCGCTCCCCGATGGCAGCGGACCGCAGAAAACCTTCCCGCTGCCAGGATGCGCGGGACCCCGCGGGAGCGCCGCTGCGCCAGTGCCGCTCCGGTGAAAATGCAACGAAAGGCAGGCGGAGTGCCTTGGCTCGGGTTCGCTTGTAAACCAAAGACTTACTATTCTATCAGCAGACTGAATTTCATCCTTTACACTCAAAGGGCACGTTTCCACTAGAATATCGAATTTACTTTGAATTACTGGCCGCGTATTTACTCGTGTTACGTACTGCAAACAACTTCAGTAGGCTACAGGTGTTTCCAAATGTTTTTTGTCAGTTAAACTGGTGTCGCGTGATTAGACCAAGCATCCCACGTGACGCTGTCAGTGACAAATTAAATTAATAATCATTCACACGTGCGGATACATGATTTTTAATGCAGCCAAATCCAGTTTAGAGCGAATTACAACGGTTTCAATTTTCATTAATACGCATCTTAACGAGTCATTTCCCATTTCCTAAATTGTCTTGTCGATTAATCCTGGAATGTCAACAAGCATTATTTTTTTATGAGCACAATGCACATTTACAATTAGGAAATTGGATTTGACGTTAGCACGGGTTTTTCACGAGACTTTACGTATTTCCATACTGGATGAACAAGATCAAAACCAAATTGCCTTGGTTCCGTGTGCTCTTCAACTCGTTAGTCTAGTCTAGTGGTTCCCAATCTCGGTCCTGGGGACCCATGCTGGTTTTTGTATGCTGGTTTTTGTTCCAACCATAATTGCAACCTCTGAATTGTAACTAGAGGTTAATAGTTCTTAATTAGAGACTTTTAATTTCTAAGCATGATTTACTCTCTTAAGGCCATATTATGTCAGGAATAGTTATGCATGGCATGAACAATAAACGTCCCATATTCACACCCCAGGACTTTAAAATCAGCCAGATCAAATAATGCTCTCATTTTCTGTAATGTGCTATATGACACATGATTCCTTTAGAAAGAGGTTACCTTTTTTAATTGATTCAATTATAGACTGGCAGGTGAAATCAGTGGAGGCCTAACTGATTAAAGTGGACACCTGGTCACTGAAACAAACCATTTGTGGAAAATGAGTACAATGACAGGGCACATAGCAATAAGCCAAACCTGCATTGTCTTAAAATAAGTTAATAGGTTTAAGGAAAAAGTAGTTAGTTGTGTAGTTAGTTTCATTAGTTAGCTTTTTGGAGCCACATCTCCCAGTTATTTTCTCTGTGTCACTTTTGTACTTTGTTGTTTTGTTGTTTTTGTTCTCATCGTCGAGTAAAAATCTGTCATTGTTTACCAAACCATCTTGGCTTCCATCTCGTTCTCTGCACTTGGGTTCATTCAGTCCACCTCCTAACACATTTTAAGAACTATACCAGTGGTTGCTCAAATAAAATATTTCATCATTTGATTTAATATATTTTATTTTCTTATATGAATAATATAAAAGCATATATAGGACTACTTTAAAAACTATACCATTGGTTGCTAAAAAAAAAAAATTTGAATCTTGATTAGATTTAATATAC
Organism: Aldrovandia affinis; assembly: GCA_029706075.1. NCBI lineage: Eukaryota > Metazoa > Chordata > Actinopteri > Notacanthiformes > Halosauridae > Aldrovandia > Aldrovandia affinis. The sequence continues at coordinate 5,108,640 of JAINUG010000030.1, read as the reverse complement.
ATATTCATATTAATAATTAATATGATTTTATATCTATTATTAATCAAAATGGTTCACTGTGGGTTACATCCAGTGGCATTACACTACTTAAAAATGCACTCACATTATTTAATTTTAACGACAACATTGTCATTAAGAGTTTGAACAATAATTAGGTCACCAAATTACCATTGCTCAACAGATGTTTTATTCAATTGATTAACAAACAAGTTACCCTGGTTTGGGATTACAAACCATTCCCCCAATCAGCCCACACATAATTTCCATGCTCCATAAAGCTTCATGTAGTGCCTGTGCTTGTCACAGTGCGATTTTCAGCAGCCTGCTGACCACGCAGGGTCCAAGCGGGGTGAACGATAAATCAAAATTATATTGTTGTTATTAATAACTGCTGTTCATTCACATGTATTAACTGGTTACTTGGATTTATACTTTCAGTCATTAATTGTAATAATTAAGACTGACCACAGGTAATTATCCAATAATCTGTTTCAAATGGCATTCTGATGGAAGTGGAAAAGCAATAATTAATTGCGGTAATCACAACATTTACGCGTGTCGTGATTGACTCAGACACCATTTGGGAAATAAGACCATTGTGTGTCACAGTTAATTTAGCAGAAAGTTTAGCAAGCATATTTAATCGTTTGAAACTCGTTTTAGGACATTGTCTGGTTTATATGGCCTCTGGGTTATAGTTCACAGATGTTTCCAGAATCAAAATTATGTAGCCCACGCCAAATATTAAAACCTATTCTCCACTGTCGTTATGGCGATGCCAACCCTTCAAACCTGCAGTGGCGACACATGCTCACAATGATTGATAAAGTGTAAACAGATGCTATGGGACTAGTGAATCAGCTGATACGCACCTACAATTGTACACTGCAATCGAGTTTCCCTAAATGTAATACGCAGATAAACCTTCCTTAGTACGGTACTTTGAAAATCTGACTTAATATGATGCTGCTTGCTAGGAAACGAAGGCACTCTGAAATCGACCCAGAGTGTCTACTGGGACCATCTTTGCAAGGTTGCTCACCTGATTTCAAAATCCAAAACCAACTTCACATCATCCGTCTGCCAAAAAAGTCCAAAACGGACCTGTTACACCACCAAAATGACAGCCGAATTCTCCAGTGCCCTCAACGTTCATTTTGCTGAAAGGCCGAAACTGCGAAATGGCTTTTTACAGTAAACTTAGCACATAGCATAATTATGTCTATCTCTGCACAGAAAAAGACAACCCTGCAACTGTAAAATGTTTTTTGGTCAGTTCATGTTTATTGGCAGTGAAAAATCAGCCACTTGGCAAGTTAGGCAATTCGCCTGAAAAAGGGCAAACTTCAAGTTCTGCAACCAATATCTGAATTATGTAACTGACTCAGCCTGACTGGGTGAATATGCCAATCACTAATCACCAAAGCACCTGAACCACCCATTCGGCATCACCACCTTCATGCTGCAGTTGATACTAAAACCTGTTAATTCCTGCAATCGACAGAAGTTCCAATCAACAAGCCCCATCCCTTGGTTTTGTCTGGAGCTATGTAGGACTCAGACAGTTTTTTTCTCTCCCAGCGATGTCTATTCTGCAGTCTAAAATCCTAAAAGCCAGGAAAGTAAATCACTTTCCTGCCACCGCCATCTGTTGTCTAAGTAGCTGGCTGCTGGAAATGTATGCCACGCACAACAAAACCACTGCCAAGACAACTAGGAGAGACAGGGCTTTGTGCAGCTCCTGCTGTTCAATATCACATATCAGCCTTACGACGAACCCTGTGTCTTAGCCTCGGTCTATACCGAAGTTACGCAACCCTGAGCAGATGGTTAAACAAACCCTCCTGTAGACACTTGTGTCTGATAAACTTTGTCCCCTCGCAATAATCCCGCAGCGATTTCCACGGCGTGTGTCGTGGTGCAGCCACATGCATCTGCAATTGACGTAATTCTACAACAACCCACAGCTTCAAAGTTTGGATACATTTTGAAGCCCCCCAAAAAAAGCTCCCCTGTGAGTTGTACACACATTTTCTTGCCAGGCATTCTTCTCCAGGGCAACTTGCATTTTTTACATATCGCCATTTTATTTGGCTGGAATATTTACTGAAATAATTCTGATTAAGGTCCACGAAGTAGGATACAAGAGCAGACAGACCAACCTCCCTAACTCCCCCTACTACACACACTGACGCCCTGCAGGCCTAATGCTTTGCCACATTTCCAGCATCAATGCCTGGTGGATATTTCAGCTGATGTTGTGCCTGTAGTTTACAGTCAGCGACAGCTGTATCCCTGTGGGGCCTCTTGAACCTCTGACACAAAAGGCAGAAACAGGGAGCAAGTGTATGCGCCACCCAGGCATTTATAACAATAGCATTTTCATCCCTGATCCACTCATTTAAAAGAGAAATCCTGTATATGGGGTGGTGCCACGGACTGGGGGATTAACTTACTGCACACTTGCGATGGCCAATAAGCCTATTATAGCTCTGCTCCAAGCAACCCAGCAGCTGCAAATGAAGTCTTTAACCAGATAAAGGTCCCTCTTGACAGATGCAAACATTTAAGAAAGGTTGCACTCTAATGGTATTCTCATTCTGCAGCATTCTGCATGCATTTACGCGCAGGCGTGTACATTTGCACACAAAATCCGAAAGGATAACCTTAATCTATCAATTTTAATAATATCAGTAATATGTGATCTCACAGTTGTGTTTCTGACCACCATTGGAGGTTTCTGTTCTGCTTAAGGTTAACACTGAGGGCAAACACGTCTGTATACCAGAGACCTTGGAAGCACGTGCTGGTCCACAGTGGATCTCCTCTTTGTTGCTTCTGATATAACTGTTAGAGACGGGCTCTCGGGCGGTGTCCAGCTAAAACACTGGTTCTCGATGCAAGGATGTGCACCATGGTTCGGAATAGAAACCTGCCCCTGCCAGCACCATCCGCAGCCGTTAGCCCCACGACCACAGTGCAGACCAGGGATTGAGGCTTTCGGTCCACGGGGTTGTCCCCGACTTCATTGTGCGCCGCTGGCTCTTCTGGTCTCCTGTGATCTACCTGCGCCAGCTGTATTAGTGGTGCTCTCCTGCAGTGCCAGGATTTCATTACTTCATTAAAAACACATATTGCATATTTTATGCTTAACTCAAGGCATAATGCCTGGTGGAATGACTAAGCAGCTCAGCTCTGCGGTGGACCCCGGTGTGAGAGAGAGAGCAGTGGTTGGCAGCACATGCTCCAGAGGATGCACATGCTAGTCTGCGCTCTCCCAAACTGAGGATACTGCAGCTATGAGGATGAGCTTACACCTGCCACTGGCCATCCCAAACCTGGGAATAAATAGGCAGTAAAACATTGATTTGAAAAGAGATATTGCAGAGATGTGTCTCACTCTTATCAGGGCCAAGCTTTGAATGGACATCTACCAGACCCCCTCCCCCCCAGTCTAAAGAGGGACCCTAAAATACTGCCCATCCCTCTCCCGCCAACGCAGCATCAGTCCCCCCACTGTTAACTGCCGATACGCGCACCGCCAAGCCCGCCACACGCCGTGAGGAAAAGCCTCTTTGGGTTCGAGATCACAAACTGATGGGAGCCACCGCGGCCCAAGAGCCCAGACGTTCTTTTCCCTTCTGCTGAGAGGAGCGATAACTCCCCGTGCTCAGAGTTCATCTCGGAGATAGCGAGAAGTGAACAGATTATCAGAGTGCAAGGCTTTGAAACCCCAACCGCCATCTCCTCCCCAAGTCTGAGCGGCCAGATTACGGCGGTAATCTCTGGACTGTGCAGGCGCAGGGATCCTAGGGGCCATTTCTCGATCAGCAGTTTACTTCTTCAAGATTGCCACTAAATGTGTATATCCAGTTGACAGTTGAGGTTTTCTGAAAATAAAATAAAAAATTTCAGACTGTGAAATTTAGCTAGAGGAAAAGTGTTCAGCTGGATGCACCAAGCTCACACAGGTAAATGGCTCTTTATAAAGCTAATTTATAAATACTTTGGACATGCAATGAAACAGTTTTCATGGGTTATATTCAAACATCATCTCTGGTGAACAGCCAAAGTTACGTAACGAAAGGTTGCATGTGGAATACCAACAAAAATAATTGAATTATAATAATTAAAATGACTGTATGTAAAAATTGAATAATACACACAAAAAAATGAAACATAAGGTGTTAATCATGAAATAATAATCTATTCTCTCTGGCAGCAGCATGAAGTTTTTTTTTCTTGTTTCTATCTTTATTTGTCAATTTATAACTTATAAATCTCCAAAGCTGTGTGTGAAATATACATTACTCCAAAGAGAACTGATAGCCAGGTATCCAACAAAGGAATGGATATAGCCCCACTCCAGATCATTAGCAGGTAAGACCGTGTAAATAACTGATGCTAGGCATGTTTTTGGCTGACCTCCCCATTTCAGAGTAAATGGCACAAGGGAATTTTCAACACACTTAATACTGACCTCTAGTGGCTACTGTACCAAATTACATTATGGAACCATTTGGATGACACCTCATTAGCATGGCTGTTTATACAAGATGAAGAACTAAATGAACCACAGAAAAGGCCACATATAAACCACTTGGACATTTTTTTTAAAACGTGTAACAAAACATGACAGATAATCCTTGGGGCTAAAATGACATCAGCTGGCTTTTTGTCTTCCAGCTAAAGATTAGCACAATCAGAGTCATCACAGAGTCATGAACGAAAACAGTTCATGCACAAGTTTAAGATAGTTCATCATTGGGTTTATTCAGTACAATGGCCTGGCCTTTCTTGTTGTCACAGTAAACTTTCTCCTAAAAACAAAGCAAAGAACCACAGAATATTATCGCCATTGGGGCACAAAATTGTATTTCACTGCCGAGGCACCAGATACGTTTGTGGGAGACACACAAGACCGTAAGAAAATAGGACAATAATTAGATCATTTTAATTAAACAAGCTATTAAATGCCTTCTGAGAAACATCTGTGATTGACGTATGGTAAGAGTGAAGACTATTGACCTCCCGCGGTCATCCGCATGGGGCGACCGCAGTCCGAACGCTCTGTGCGTGTGCCCCCACCTCTCACAGCTGCCCTGAGGATCGTAGTGCATGCTGCCCCAAACGGCTGCAGGGCTAGTCCTTTTAAAAAGACGAGCCACGCCCCTCTTTCAGATCGGGGAGGCCACGCTGCCCAAGCAATGAGATTCTCCTCATTGAGCACGCGCTTCAATTCCTTCGGCCACGGGCTCGAGATATTCTCACTCCACGTTGCAATCCACTGGTTGTGCCTCATTCTGGCATCAATCTCTATTCTCCGTTCACAATGCAGATCAACAACAACACATAAATAAAGTCAAGAGTCAAGCTTTATTTCAAGGACTTGTTTGTACTATTAGAAAATAATAAATAAATTAAACAACAAAACAGGCAGTTAGTGAAGAACAGGCTATACGATTTCCACTTTGGTTTTTAGTATCCCCCTTTTCTCCAACAAGGGATTAAAATGTATTAAAGATAAATGTTGGATGAATTCAAAAGAAACAAAAAATTCTCATGTTTGTTTGATTTCCAAATGACACTTTAAAATTGGGAGTTTATTTCACATTTCCTACCTGACCACTAACTGTCTTATACACCACATCAACATCATACACAGCTACCCGTCAATTAACATTTTTCTTTTGTATTATTATTTGCTTTCTAACGGCTTAAACAGGCCGATTAGATAGACAAAGAGTGCTAAAACACCCATCTTGAAATCTTCCATAAGTGCGTTCATGTATGCAGTGCCCATAAAATCTATTTGTACATTTGTCCATGAATTGCAGTAGTTATAAAGCTCTCTCCTGTTTTCAGTGGACTCCGGGAAGGACACCCATGTTGAATGCCTGCCTGGCACATCTTTAGCCATCAGGTTGAAGGGCTGTGAACATATCAAACTCGGCCCAGCCGAGTTCACCTGTCAATCAAACGGCAGCAGATCCATGACAAGACCTCATCTCACTGCACTGAGACACTGAACACACATTTTATATCCAGTGTGGTAAAAGGAAAGGTCTTGTTTTTTTGTTTTTTTAAAAACTCAACGGATAAGTATAACATTAAGTCATGCCACGGAGCTGACATTGTGTGCAACTTTTTTTTGTACTGCACTGAATATATTTGGTTGTGTAAATCCTATTTGTTATTGGATTAGGAAGGTGCTGCCTGTAACAGCTAACAGTATCCTGTCCAAACGGGGAGATCTAATTATTTCGGAGCTGCAGGCGCCACGCTTGGCATGCTGTAGTATTGTTTACGGGAACGTCAGGCTGATCGTGTTTGTTTTCATCAACAGCTTGCAGTGTTCCTGTCAGATCGCACATGCCCCTATCTTACAGTAATGTGACTATCAGATAAACAGAGTGAGCTGGCAAACAAAGAAGCGCCTGCGACCGCAGGGTGAGGCGTCTCCCCTGCACCAAAAGGGAGAGGAAGACAGCGGGAATGATCCATCACCTGCCCGCTCCCTCTCCTCTCTTCCCTGGGGCACCCAGGCCCACGTGCAGGACCTCGGTGCGTGCCGAGGGCACGGTCGCGTTTGCAGGTGCTCACAACACTCCAGCCCCATGGCCTTGGGTTTGAGAGGGAGCGGGGGCGACGGGCGAAGCCATCAATAACAACCCAGGTAAATAGGACACACAGGAAGGGCAGAACGACTGGAGGTGTCCGTGAGGTAAAACTCGGAAAAGTGTTATTTTTTTTCCTCCCGATTCTGACACACCTGAGGGAATTTTGGCTAGGGGTGGGGGTGGGGTCGGAGGGCTGAATACACAAAGGTGGATCCTGTGGGTGGGGCTGAGTGATAGGGGGAATAAAGTCATCTGGATTTGAAGGGGTCTTGTCCGGGATGACGGTCTAAGGTCCAAGCCGGCTCTGAGTTCCGCCAGGCAGAGCAGGCTAACTCAGTCATCTGTGAGCGCAGGCTAGAGGACAGTTCCCGCCATTTCGCAGTCCGGGCCTGCGATGTAGCACCATGGTGTTGGCTCTGGCTCGGAATAGCGGTCAGCATACATCTCCCGGCTCTGTTCAGTCCTCCTCTTCCACATACGCAGAGGGGAACAAGCCCACCTGCAGAGCCCAACAGAACAGGAGGATGAGCGTTAGAGGGGCAGGTTACAGGGTCATGCCAGACCATTGTGGTTTAGGTCAAAAGGAATCCAATGTGGTATTTGAAGAGTGAAGGAGGGGAGGGCTTGAGGGACAAACATCATGTTACATTAGGCAAAGCGGTCACCACACAGGTGAGCAGCTGTGTGGGGATGATTAAGCCAAATGGGGGACCGACTCGGAGTGCATCCTCAATTATCCTGCTCTCCCGTCTCCAAATCCTCACCTCCGGCATCTGCATCATTTACTGGCAAAAAGAGGCTACCCTGTCCCTTTTAAAGAGGAGGCAACATGTCAGCATGGAGATGGCCCTTACAGTGGCCCAGCGGGTCTCCGTGACTCTGCTGGGGCCCAATTTAAAGCTGTGGCAAACACAGAACCTATACATCAAAACCTGTGGAGCCCATTGATCCGTAAAAACGACGACTTACGACCGAAATCACTGGGGTTTGCTGATGCACCATCCCCTGGTTCCCTGTTGATTCCCTAATACGTGTCACGGTCAGCGAATTGAACGAAAAGACAGGAGAGTACTAACCCAGTAAATACCCAGCTGTATAAAAAGAACAAGTCTAAATGTAAGCTCTCTAAGTTGACGTGGACATGTAAATGATGCTAAATAATGTTAAATGTGTAGTTCCACTCCTTTCCCCTTGGGGACAGCACTCACCCGGCCATTGACTTCCCCTTTCCACCAGCCATTAGCACCCTTGCTGTAGATCTTCACCATGTCTCCCTCCAGCAGAGACAGCTCCCGCAGTTCCCTGGAGCAGTAGTCATACCGGGCGATGGCAAAGCCCATCACTTTGGGAGTGAACACTGGAAGATTAAAAAACACATTGGATTAAATTGGAGAAGACAAATATAAATAAATGAATAAATAAAAGTGCAAATGTTATTCCCCCACCCTGGAGTTGAAATAATCTAATAAAACCATGTGTGAACTGAACATCTGCATGGATTTATATTTAAAATAAGGCAGATCCTTCATACGTATTGTTTTATTTTTGCACTTGGTAAAATGCTCTTCAGTCTGATGATAAAGTGCATTGTGGTTCGGTGAAACATAGCCCAATGGGTCATAATTTATTACACTGTAGCCTGGATTCAAAAAATATTTGTCCATAACTTTGGCTCACAATTAAATGTGTTAAACGTGTTAGGGCCAGATTTACTAAGGAAATAGTCGCAACACAAAAGCAGTCCCTACAACAAGGCTAATTACGCAATCAAAGAAATTAAACGCCCTAATTCACAATTTTGCGGAAAGAGACACCCATAAAAAAGGGTCCGAAACAATATAACATGCTTCCACATCCAAACGCCAAGAAATGGATACGGAGCAGCAAGGGAACCACGAGAGAAAAAAACGTGCAGATCAGGAAATAGAAGTAATGTTCAATGAGGTACAGCGCCACAACGCCGTAATACAACATAGGAATACAACACCAACGGAGAGGAGAAACATTTGGAGTGACATCACAAAAACATTCATTAGGGACAACAAAACAAACAGTATATATGTCAAGAAATTACAGCATGATGTTAGAATAGAATATTAACGCCGGTAGAACAACCGGTGATATCCACATTTTAAAAACCTTGTTCTCTGTCTACTGGAAAATATATGTAAAGACGCATCTCGGAAAGCACAAACAAACAAAAAAAGTTATTTTTACCTTTCTCTTTTTAACTTTCAGACCAGTTCAAATTAAATCACCCATAAGAATGAGCTCTTCATTGTGGTCACATTGTTTGAAGAGTTTATAGAATATGGGCTAGGCTATATCAGCGCTGAGCAAAATACTGCATGCTTTTAGGTATTCTTAAAATTCTCACGCAAAGAGGAGAGTCGCAATTAAGGTATGCTTTAGTAAATCAGACGTTTTAACACCATGTATACATATACATGAACAGATTTAACTATTTATCTAAAGGAAAGTTGTGGGAGTGACAAACCCCCGCAAATTACACCCTAATAGCAATTTGACCCATTGTGACTATGTAGTAAATCCAATGTAGATAGTGCGTTCGAAAAGCAGTCGCAATCCTTTAGCAAATCTGTCCCTTAGTGTTTTATCTACACTAACACAGTTTGATGACTTCAGCAATCACCAAAATGAACTCACCAAACTGTCTGTGAAGAAAATAATTAACACTTACATTTATTTTTAAGTCAAAATTAAGGAGAAATATGGGCCTGTGTAAGATCTGGCACTGCTTCAGTCTCTGCCTGATGTGTTGGTTAAGCCACCAGGGTGCTAGTCATGATTAGAGGAGTGATAAACCACCAAAAAATCACGTAGTTTTCTTGAAAATCGAATTACATGCAAGGACATTGACAGTCTTCAGAAATGAAGCCCTTATTCGGAAAGGTTTAGCTCAGTGGTCTTTATCCCCTTTTTTAAAATAAATGTATTTATAATTTTCCCCCATTTTTCTCCCAATTTGGTTGCCAATTATACCCTCTATTTATCTCAATTCCCCCTCCCTCCACGAGTCCGCCGCCCGTCCTCCGGGGCGAGACATTATTTCCAGGCCGAATTTATCCGCTTCTTCCGAGACGGAATTCTACCACGGACGCCTTTTTCCTGCTCCTCGACGGACTCGTGCCGGCTCACCCTCCCCCCTCCCCCGGAGGCAGACAGCCAAATGCCGCCTCCGATCGGGCTGACGACCAGGGCCAGTCTGGTAGAGACGCGGGTTTCGAACCGCGTCCCTGACAGGCAGCACACACCACACCGGACCAGCCAAAGTGTGGTGCGTTAGACCGCTACGCTATCCGCCAGCTTTATCCCCTTTTTTGTGTGGTGCTCCCCTTGGTTTCTTATGCTGTTGTTTTACAATTCTTTGTAAAGGCTTTATACAAAATTGTTCACAAGAAAATGGGATTTAGAAGCTGAGCAAATGAATTCCTGTGCGTATAACAGGGAATATCCATGTGTTAAAATAAATGAGAATGAGCGACAGTGCCATTGAGCTGTGCTCTTTTGAGGCTTGTATTAAGACTACAGGCTGCTACTGAGCCGAAATCAATGCAAAACAGACAACAGATGATTATGAGGACGTGGTTTTCAAAAGCAAAAAACAGGCTCCTGTTCTCTTTGTTCAAACTAGAATGTTTCATAACCAAGGCTGTGCCAAGGACAAGGCTGCCTGATTGGCTGCTGAAGTGCCCAGTCTGAAACGCTTCATCGCTGTGTTCGTGGGGCTCCTGGGGGACTCTTGCAGCCCGAGGGGAGTGGTTTGCAGGGTTACGACCCCAGCAAACCCTGTTCTCCTTTCTTTATCGACCATGTCTTTTCTCTGTGGTGCAGCTGACTGGAGGCCACCGCTGTTCACATAAACACACAAACTGGCACACTCATGTGCACACACACACGCACACACATAAACATACACACACACACACACGCACACAAACATATGCTGTCGCACACATAAACACAAACATACACAAACTCACTCATGCACACACACACACACAAACGCATGCTCTCTCTCACACACAAACACGCTCTCACACACACAAACATGCACAAACTGGCTCATGTACCCACATACACAAAAACATGCTCTCTCACACACACAAACATACACAAACTCGCTCAGGCACACACACACAAACCCACACTCTCTCACATACGCACACACGCACATGCACACAAACATATGCGATGGTGCAATGGAATGCTCAGGCAGAGAAAGAGAAGAACACAGAGAGGTGCATGTACCTGACCAGAAAGGAGCAGAGGAGGGAGGAACAAAGCTGCAGCCGTCAGGAGATGCAAAAGAAAGCCCACACAGCAACGCAGCTGGAGGTGGGAGATGGGGGAGAGAGAAAGCAAATAAAACAAGTTTAACATTTGCAAACGTCAGACAAAAAAGCTGACAGAGAGAGAGCAGCAGACAAAAACGCAAGAACAGCAAATGACATGAATCTAATCCCAGGCTGCCGACTTGTCATGTTCATGGAAGTTCTGCAAACCAGCAGGATTTTAGGTTCAAATCCCGTGTGTATCACTATGGTTACTACGGTTAAGCAAGACAGGTAACCTAATTCCAAGTAAATATCCAACTGTATATATGGGTAATATGTAGAATGTGAGTTATTAAATTCAAGTCTGCTAATCAAATGAATTTGGTAATGTAACCTGGAGTAGTTCTGTCGGAAAACGGAGCGTAAAGTGGTCAGATTTACGAGATCATGCATAGATAATCAGTCAAGCCACAGCAAATGGACTTGCTTGATACCATATGTATAGCTTAACACCGTCCCTGGGGTACACTTTCAAATGACGTTTGGTCCGAAACGTACAAATTAATGTACAGCTCCGCTTTAATATATTTTGATGATAAAGCGATAACTGCAAGGAGAAAACCTTGCTTTTTTTTTCTTACAGAAAAGCTGCCCTCACACAGAGACCCAGGTGGCGTCTTTGATACTCTGCCCTGCCTTCGCCTCACACCGTGAGAGAGAAATTTAAATGTGTGCTTTTGCTTTTTTTTTTTTTTAGTTCTAGGAATCTCTTATTCAAGTCACAGCCCCCCTCCGCTGGCTCGGAGGACAGCAGCTCGGAACCCGAGCGCAAAGCCGTGTCACACTGGCACCTGGAAGCTCCAAACAGTTAAAAAGCCACTTCTGTCGCCATCTGAGGTTCCATCTGACCAGCCTGGCCGCCGAGCTGTAAACTAGCTGGCATCCTCTCCGCAATATGTCTGCCGCCGTCCTCCGCCTCCCCGCGCACGGAGAGCCAATATGTTTGTGTTTGTCGCACGAGCGCGGACCGGGCCGCCAAACACGACGCACCCCGTCGAGGTCGGCCGATCGCTTGTTTTTCGTCCTTTCGCAGGCTGGGCACACACACAGCGCACGGCCATATCCCCGTTTTCAGGGAGGGTTCTTTTCTATTTTTCCCCCTAATTCAGAGCTCGTGCTGTTTTCGAGAACTTCTCAAATAAAGAGCAGGCGTCTCCTTTGTGTGCGCAGCGCTTCACGAGTGACAGGAGCTCTTCCCACAGACGCCGTCGACAGAGCACGCCTGTCACGGGTAGGCTGTTAGATCTGCGGGGTCCCTGCCCACGCGGCGCTGGGTCGGGGAGGAGGCGGGTGGTCTGCTATGAGATCCGTCCCACAATGCACCGGGGCCCTGTGAATGTGAAAAGGCTTAGGGATGAAGGTGTGAGAGTGATTGCCGGGGTACAGGGAAAGACGCGTGGCTTCATTCTTCCTTGCGCCCTGCTGCTTTGTTTTCGCCGCGTGGTGTTACGTTTTCATTTTTTAAGACAAAGTACGTGCGCTTATGCTTTCCTCTTTGATTTGTATTCATTCTGTTTGGTTTCTCCATGGAGGAAAAAGCACCCAAAGCACTGGAAAAGGCTCCTTTGAACTAGCTTTCCCCAAAGGTAAATATGTTGCCGTCGAAGCACTTCAAGCTATCTGAGGTAACTTGAATCCAGCGCTCTGCTGGGAACTCTGCATGGGGTCTACACGGCCATCGCTGTGCACAGAATCTCTGTCTTGGCCAGTGGCGGGGGTGGGGGTGTGTTTGGTGGAGCTGATGTGCCTATTGTGGTTTTTTCTCTCCAAACATCTGTTTGTGTCTTTAAGGAGCCATTCCCAGTGCTCTGAGAGAGACATACATTTATTCATGAGTGCACACTGCCACTCCGAAACGTCTCCCCCAGCTACGCTGTCCGCTCCACAACTCCATGATGTCAGGCCATCTGATGGGCATTAAACAGGCACTTTCGATTCTCAGGGTGTAGCGCGCATAAAATAAGACAGCAGAATGTGCACCTTCTCACCACCTAATAAAAATCTTCTGACACGATGGCTAAAGTTTCTGTTGGACATAAAGCAAAATGAAAGTTATATTTCTACCACGCGTACGCGTATGGGAGTCTGGAATGCATATCTGGAAAAGTTTGAAATGAAGACGGTACGTAGGCGCCAAATTTAAATATGTAAGGGTAAGCCCAGTTCATCAATGAAATGAGCAAAACACAATCAAAACAGTACAAATCTCAAAAACACAGTGAAATAAAATCCAAACACAACAGATGTATTTCCTGAGCTCAGTAAGTAAACATAAATGGCCATTTTGTTGTGGAGAAGAGGAAGTGAGAACACTAAATTATGACATACAGGTAACTGCCGAAATAAAGGAAACCCCAACATAAAGTGTCTTAATAGGGCGTTAGGCTGCCACGAGCCACCAGAACTGCTTCAATGCACCGTGGCATAGATTCTACAAGTGTCTGGAACTCTGCTGGAGGGATGCAACACTATTCTTCCACAAGTAATTATATTATATATTATATCTGCTATATCTGCTAAATGCTTGTAATGTAATTATTTGGTGTTTTGTTGATGGTGGCGGAAAATGCTCAGGCGCCGCTCCCGAATCTCCCATAAGTGTTGAACTGGGTTGAGATCTGGTCACTGAGACGGCCATGGCATATGGTTTATCGTTTCCATGCTCATCAAACCATTCAGTGGCCACTCATGCCCTGTGCATGGGGGCATTGTCATCCTGGAAGAAACCACTCCCATCAGGATAGAAATGCTTCACCATAGGATGATGGTGATCACTCAGAATGCCTTTGTATTTATTTGAATTTACCTTGCCCTCTAAGGGGTTGAGTGGACCTAAACCATGCAGGGAAAATGCACCCCACACCATAACAGAGCCACCAGAACTCTTTATTTATCCAAGGGTTTCCTTTATTTTGGCAGTTACCTGTACATTTATATGAGGATAACTTTCTACCAAGGCGTGATCCACCGGGGTCACCATATCAGGCATCGGCTGATGCATCGGCAACATGGTTCGCAACCTTTTTATTAGACCGTCCTCCCTAATTAGTTTACTCAGAGAAATCTATAAACATGTTTTATGTTGTAGATATATGTTGTGTATACAGTGAATTCACCAGGTTACTTTATGAGGATAACTATGACTAGACAGACGGGTAAACAAGTTGAAGGTTCTGAAATGTAATATAGGCGCTCCTGTATGCTCCAGACACACACGTGGTTGTCTTTTAGAGAGCCTTGAATAGAAGAAAGAGCTAAACACGCACTCTGCCAATCCACTGGGATCCAGGAGAGACGATCCCCAAACAAATACTGCAATAACACCACAACTCTCCAACTGCCTTTATTCACAAAATGTTGTTTTGGAGACGAGTTGACGTGACGATGCGGGAGTTATTTGCATGATGTTACAGAGCACCTTGAATGAACATAACTGACAAGCCTGGCATTTTCAGAATTCAGAAGCCCATAGGAAATATATTCATGAGCAGCCACCGATATGAGCGATAGCTAGCAATGCCGTGAAACCGCCACAACCTTGCTTTAAAAACGTTCAGAAATTCTGAATTTGAAAAAGACTTGAGGCTGGACGTGGACAGCTTTGCTGTCACCTCTTTGAAAGAAGAACTTTGCGGCGCTGAAAGTTTTGTCAAACACGGTCACTCTTCCTTTGAGCTGCACCGCTGGCCGTGTTTGCGCATTGTTTGTTTGTTTAGTCCCACGATGCCCTGCTGAATGTGCTTGCGGTAATGCCGCGATCACCATACATTTGCATTTATTCCTGTGGCAGTTCTGTGTTCTAAGGTGTAAAGGAAGTGCGGAACTGTTGGCGCCGGCTGTGTTCTGTGAATGAGGGCCTTTGGGAAGGGGGAAAAAAAACGCCCTGTCTAAATTTCATTTCATTGTTTTCTTCTTTTAGTTTGTTTTGAGGCACCACAAAAAATGGAATAACAACCTTCTAAAAATGAATGTGTGATTTGTGATCTGTGTGGTTTTTCCACACGCAGAGAGCCCCTAAGCAATCATACCCCTCCAAACCTCTCAAACCCACATTTTACACAGCAGTCTATCAATGGAGCCACATTAAATTCATAAACAAATGACTGAGTCATATACACTTCATGAAAGAAGGAGCAGGTATAGCCAAAGGTACACTGGTAGTGGCAGGCCGCGGATTTAACCTCCACGCCCTCCAAACACAAGAAGGCTAATTCTACGGCCTTCTCGTTTCCTTGGCAACCCCCACATGACCGCAACTAATAAAAAAGGTAACTCTTTATCCAGAATTTTTATTTTCTCACAATCTGTAATAAAAAACAGTCCTTGAATCTTTTATTTTCTTCAAGAATCTGTAATGTCCAACAGTATTTGTAGATCTGCCCCTTCAAGCAACTCCCTCTATTCAAGAAAGTGCAGACGAAAGAGGCACTCTCCTCAGACGTGCGTGTTGCTTAGCTGTCCTAATCCTCGATTAGGGGCATTGTTCATTGTTAATGGAACATTAACAGGGGAGGGGCCCCAGAAAGGTGAGCCGGCTCGGGTCCGCCGTGAAGCACGTAAGGAGTCTCCAGAACGTGGGTGGGCGAATTCCATCTCGAAGGAAGCGGAGTTCGTTGCCCTCGGAGATGAACGGCGGACTCGTGTGGGGAGGGTAAATCGAAATAAATAGAGGGTGTAATTAAAAACTAAATTGGGAGAAAAACGGGAAAAAATCTGAAACTATTTTTTTTAAATGTAACAAAAAAAAAGTTAAAGGCCAAAAAACAAAAAAGACACCATCAGTTTTTAAACCTTCCTCATCTAACAGGTTCACTTTGTACCAGTGAACAAATGTAGTGGGTGATATTTTTATTTGAATTTGTAAATGAGAAAATACTTATCCGCTAGTACAGAGGTCCCCAACCCTGGTCCTGTAGAGCCACAGGGTCCATTTTTGTGTGGGGGGTTTTGTGGGCACTAAATTAGTGAATTAACATGCACAAAGACTTGACAAGCTGGCCACACTCACTGTTTTCCCATGGATCCATTGGTTCTGTGCATTCCAGTGTTTTCTGGACCCTTGTAGGGAAACTGCAGAGTGGTGTCCAGGTTCCGGAACCCCTCCTTCAGAGAGTGATGCTTGTAGTACTCAACCAGCTCCTGTTCACCACATTTCCCACAATGCATTAGTGCTCTAGAATTTCTACTAACTCATACATCTGGTTAAATCTGTGATTTGTTTTACCTATCTTGAATTTTAAACAAATCAAAGACATCACACAACAATTGGTCTGTTATTGCAGGCATATTTATTATCATTTATTGTAAGCCTCCATAGATATGGATATCTGAAAAGTCAATCAGTTGTAATAATAATAAAATAATAAGAATTTGAGATCATTCCTTTTAATCTGCTTATTGGAATATGAGCATTATATTAAAAGATTATAACGTCTATCATGACATTCATTTCATACAAACAGCAAAGGCATAATCATAACCTTAGAGACTTATGTAAGCAGTAAGACCTCATGATTCCAAAAAGGTTCTTGTGCCTCATTGAGACTCCACCTATTCAGAATTAGAAAAATAAAGAGTGTGCGATTGATTCAAACCAAGTAGTTTTAACAGGATGCTTACCAAAATGCTCCTGAACTTCTTGTTCTCTGCAATGTAGAACTGGCCGTCCTTAGTCAAAATCTTGATGTGCTTCACCTCGCTGTTGAACCTGTCGGCGATCGATAAGCGCAGAGTGAAATTAGCGGCCTGATTATCGTCATTGAGCCCGACCACACGGGATTCGGCAGCCATAATAACGTTTACCTTTTCTGAGAGTAATGAGCGGAGATATCAATAGACCGCTCTGTCCCTCATTAACAAACTGTATTCAGGGGGTCATGGTATCGATGCAAACCTATCAACTTTCCACTAAATAATTCTGTGAGCTGCTAATTGTGGGGGCAATATTTTCTGTCGGAAGAAACAGCAAGCAATCAGATTACCCTTTGTGTCCCGACTCTCTGGTCTTCATTAGATTTCTGAATAATTTCCTTACAGCGTGATTGAGGACACGGGCCCCTGATACGTATATGGTGAGTTCATATCATTTATATAAATAAATTCCCAATCATAGGTGTAGGTTTCGGGGGTGGGGGTTCCTGTTTCACCCAATGTTGGGAGTGTTACATTTCCCCCCTTTTTGCCTGTTTCTTAAATGTTATGCACTTTTGTCCGCACCATAAAGGGTTAAGGTCATAGCAGTTATTTAAAAAAATTAAAAAAATTAAAGGCCACCAGGATGCTGAGACATATTGACAAAAGAATATGCATTTAAATATAAAATACAATACAATACAAAATGTAATTAAAAATAAATATGTAAAGCATCCTTGGGTGCATACTGTCAAGTGGAGAAGGGTTTTAATAACTGTTTCAGCGAACACTGTCTACGGAGAATGCTTGTTTGCTTTTGTTTCACTAAATGGCCTTGAGCGTTCATCGCGCTGCTTCTTGGTGCCATTCACAGTTCGAATGCAGTTTGACAGCGGGCCATTCTGAGCATTCAGAACAAGCCCTGCCTGAGAAATGAGCATGTGCCTCATGTAAAGGGGCCCCTTTCTCACTCTTAGGCCTCCACCTGACGTGGGCTGAACATCCCAAGACGACACGTACTCACACCTGAGAGGACCCACGTTCAGGGTGGAATGAGGTACGTCCGTACGAGGCAGGGGGCTCATCGCGTTCAGAAACAAGTGCATAAAAATAAATAAAATGTTGGTCTATTCGTATTGTTCTGGATGTAGGTAAATGGCGAGTCAAGAATGGGCTGAATGGCCTGTGATGTTACATCGGACCAACTGTTCAATTCTTTCCATGCTGTGAGTATGAAACAAACAACAACCAAAAATCCCCCACTCACGTTTCCCGTTGTTTCCCATACAAACGCGCTGCCAGGGGGCCTCCGATAGCGTAGCGGTCTAACGCACCCGTATTGGCTGGTCCTTTATGAGTGTGAGCTGCCTATCATGGTCCGGAACCCGACTGTACCAGACCGGCCCTGGTGGGGAGTCCCGATCGGGGCGGCGTTTGGCTGTCCGCCCGGGGGGAGTGGGGAGGGTGAGCCGGCAAGAGTTCGCTGTGAAGCCCGTTAGGGTGACTCCAGAACGTTGGTGGGCGAATTCCGTCTCGAAGGAAGTGGAGTTCGCTGCCCTCGGAGAATTAGCTTGCCTCGTAGATACAAGTGGCAAACTTCGTGTGGGGTGGCCAAATCGAAATAAATAGAGGGTATAATTGGCCACTAAATTGGGAGAAAAACGGGAAAAAATCGTATTTTAAAATTGCAGTTTCCTGTAGAATACTTACTTTATGCTGACAGCGTACTCTGTGCACTCCTTGCTCCGGAACCTGATGAGGTAGGTGCTGTTCCCCCTGTCCGTCAGCTCAGCCTCGGCCTGGGGCCTCTCCATGGACCCCGCGAACCTGTGGTTATAAAATGCTTATATAATTTCTTAATCAAGCAAATATTAGCTTAGTTTATTCTGGTCTTTAGATGTAAGTTTTGTATTTTAATTGAATATTTTACAACATAATGCGATAAAACAATACAAAATAAAAAAATTTGTGGCCCCACTCTTTCACAAAGACCTTGTGGCAATCTTTCACAAAGACCTCTGAACATACGTACCATTACTGAATTCAGCTCAAAGACAACCATGTCAAATGTACGTATGTTGCTGTGGAATACAAGGGAATGTTCTTTCTCTAAGCACTGTTTGGAAACAGAATAGTGAATAATGTGAACATGGAGGAAGCTTACCAGAGCTGGGAGGAGTAATCAACAGGCTTCGGAACCTGCAAGAGAGGACAGACAAACACACACACACACACACACACACGCACACACGCACAAATGCACACAAACACACACACACACACACACACGCATATACACACACACACACAGACACACAAACACACACACACACACACACACACGCATATACAAATGTGTTGACTGTTGTTCACAAAACCCACAACCATTTTAACCTTTTTGTGAACTGTGCAACATGCATTGGGCAATATCATACAGTGATTAATTATTGGCACCCTTCATAAAGATGTGCAAAAAAGGACATGAAAAAAGTTCTTGATCTTAAACTCAAAATATGAGGGAAATCTAATCTTTAATTGAAGTAAAATTATTCAACAACCAAAAACATCCCTATCAAAGAATATAATTTTTCTCAAAAATGTGTTTCACAATTATTGGCACCCCTGCATTTAGTACTTTGTGCACCCTCCCCTTGCCAAGATAACAGCACTGATTCTTCCCCTATAATACTTGATGAGGTGGGAGAACACATAGCAAGGGATCTGAGACCATTCCTCCTCACAGAATCACAATCACAGGATCTCTTCAGAGATCCTTCAGAGTCCTTGGTCCTCGCTTGTGGACTCCCCTCTTCAGCGTGTAAGATCAAGCTGATGAACAACAAATATATTTTTCCATAGCCTTTTTTGCTCATCTTCACCAAGGGTGGCAATAATTCCGGAGGGCACTGTATGCTATTTTAGTCCCATGCTTATAAAGCACTTTGAGATCCTTACAAACCACGAAATACACGTAAATCATGATCATTCCCATCACCATCAGCCCCCAATAGCAGTCAGGTCAAGACCTAATTTTTGGTTCAAAACCTCATCTTGCTAAGGTACTGTTCTAGTGTGTGGAGGAGCCCCACACGAGTCTGGTATCGAAGAAGAGTGTCTTGTTTTGTCATTTACAGTTACAGAAAAAAATGTAAAGGCAAAAAAAGAAAAAGCCACAGACCCTACTTCTGAAACATATCGAGGGAATGAGGGATGATGACTTTGAGGGATCATGGCATTGTCATATGGAAGAGGGCTGAAGCTATGCTTGTTTCCCGAAACAAATGCTGTTTTTCATATTATCCCACATGTTAAAACAATTATTGGACTGAGAATACTCACACATGGGCACGGCTTCACCGCATCACTGGGAAAAAAGCCAACTTCTCTCATCGTCAGGATTTTACCCTGGAACCATATGGGATAATTGCATTACATTCGGCTGGAAGAGCACCTCCCCCGCCCCCTTCCCCCCAGTAAATCCAATACAGTCTGCCTGTGTGACTAATTTACAGAGTTAATTATTGTTCAAAACATACCAATGGGTAGATTTGTACACCATCAAAAGGAGAGCCTTGTTTAAGTGCCGATAATGAAAATGATAAAAAATCTGTGAACGCCAGGGCAAAAAAACTCTGGCGTCACAGAGAGGGTCACTGAGAATGAAGCGACGTTCCTTATTTACTACTTCAGAGCTGACAAACACGGCACTTTGAACCGCTTCCTAACACAAAATGTGCCTGTACAGGAAAAGCTGTCTAAAACTTGCAATCTTTTTAAACAAGTAAATGTACTATGTGTTTTTGTGTATTTGCTAAATAAAATCACCTGTATAAACACATACATTTGTATTCCCTCTTCTTTTCAATGTATTTGTATTACAGGGGCAAGTGTTTTTGTGCCAATGCACTCTTCAACACAAATTAGATTTAATACCATATCCTAGAGCATCCATGATGCACTTTAGCTTAATAACATTTTATCAGTCCTCTTGAAAGCCTATTTTATTTGTCAGTCCACAGATAAGCACACAATCAAGATTAAACATATAACCCTGTCAGAGCAAGCAGATGGTAACAGGAGAGTGAAATGAAATTACCGTGAGTGATTGTATTTTTCTGGCACTGGGATAGGAATGATTGTCTCCCGGTTACATTGGAGACGAATGCTCTGTGTTTTGTAATCCCTGCCTTTGGCGCCATGGGGCCTTGAAGATTAAGTGGCCCTGTGTTGCGCTAAGTGACATTTTGCATAAAATAATAAAAACAGATAATACTAATTTCCGCTGCACAGACGGGATTTAATAATAAAAAATAAATAAAGCGTGCCTGCGTGCATTTAGCCAACCCAAGTGTGTGTTCGTCTTACTGAGTGGGTCTCTGGGTGTCGATTTTCTGTTCTCCTTTGAGCTATCAGCAGTTATGTACCGCAACACGTTGGAAATCACACCAAGTGTCTTATCCTATCTGGTCTGTCAGCGGTGTAGCAGCCGGACTGGGAAAGCAACAGGAGGCAGACTTTAGTGCCGTAATAAAGTCGAAACCAAAAATAGCTGCCGCGGTACGAAGCGAGACTAAATAAACAAGGTGTGACGAGAAGAGTCACCAAAACACCAGCGCCAATTTACAGTCAGAACACTCCAAAGACATCCGTGTATCAACCCCTGGGGTAAACACCCCCATAAGCCATGCCTCTCGATTCATGTAGCTGTGTGCTGTTTGTGTGAACGTATTAACAGGAACATGCTGTCTCTTTCAACTTTTCGTCACACACGTCGCATGTAGCCTACTAACAGAGGCCTGAGACATCTTACAACAATAACACTGAAATCAGTAGGCTCTAAGCCACTAAAAACTGCAACAGACCTCTTCTTCCGCAGTCTTAAACATTTGGTAACGGCCAAACCCTTGTGACAAAACAATAAATGGCAATATTAAGCAAAATATGAAATCCATATAATCATATATTCATGCACATTATGCTTTTAAATAAATGTAAAAATATAATGTAAGAATGACTAAATATGTCAGCTTTTTCATATACATTACGTACACTGGAAGGATACATTTTATAGCTCATTATATATTTTGCAATATGTATGAGAATTTTTAATTGCATGCCCATTTACAGTTTTTTCTGATTGCTTAGGCACTATCTTTGAAACTATAGGCTATTTTTGCTAAACTCTACACACTAATCACAAAACCTTACACTAAACCAGCAAAAGCAAACAATTCTTGCAAAACTCTTCAAACTCTTTAAAAAAAAAAGTGTTTTGCATCAATACAGTGCACACAAACCATAATTTGAATAAGCACACGAAGCACCAACTACACACTGATAGTATAAATGAAAAACACTTGTGGCTTTTTCTTTTTCTGTGTAGTAAACACACATACACACAGGTATCCAAATTTGTAAAGTATGGATGTGTATTCCGAACATAACACACTATCAATACAAATAAGGGGAAAAAGTTTGATTTTTTTTCCTCAAAATGTTCTAACACTCCTCAAACAACAAAAGCGCAGTAGAAGAAAACAAAAATATTTGTGTTAGAAAAAAAGAACAGAAAAAAATTTGGCTAAATCTCACCCTCTTTGTGCGTCTGGCCATAAGACTTAATTCACATCACATGCGATGTTGTGTTGAGCTAAGCAGCGTGGAAAGTATAGTGTAGCAATGTAGAGACCAATGTTTACAGTTTTGCTAGAAGTGTGTTAATAAATAGCAAACTGAGTGTAAAGCAGTGGTTTGTGTTTACAGTTATGCAAAAAGTGTGTTATAAAATTACAAACTGAGTGTAAAGCAGAGAATGTGCATTCAGTTTGGCACACTTGGTAAATGCATTGGCTTCAAGTGTTAATGGTTTCAGAGATAGTGCTTCAAGAATCACTGTTAGTGTTTAAGCATTCAGAAAAAACTGTAAGTGACACCACTTGACATTTATATATTGAAATAGACGGCATACGTATATTTGACACAGAAGTCAAATGCACCCCTCACTGCTCGGGTCTGTGTCTTTGAACATGTCTCACTTTTGCGGTGAGATGCGGCCTTACCTGCCACCAGGAGGAGTGCAGGTCAGCACACAGGAGCTCGATGACGTCTCCCACCTGAATGTTGAGCGGCGGGCCACCCAGGGGACTGGGGACGCCGGAGTAGTCGCGGATGGCCAGCATCTTTGGCAGGCCTGGAGGCACAGACAGGACAGGAACATGGAGAGATCTATTTTTTTTTGGGGGGGGGATGTTGCTCTGGGAGAAGAGGAGCAGGTTTTTTTAAAAAGGGCATCGGTTCCTGCTGGTTGATTTACCCTTTTGTTTGACTATTTATATTATAGCATCCTTCACAAAATGAGCCACATTTACAGTTACAGATATGTGTAATGTATCTCAAACCATGCAGAGCAGCAGGTAAGACCTTTTCTTCAGTGTTTAGATGCTGCCACGCTTCCATTACTTCTGTCATTCACACTTATTCTGTTAACATGACGTGTGCATCCGCTCTATCGTTCCACATATATTAACTTTGCACAACATTAGGTGTTGCTGACACTTCAATATGCGGGAGAGAGACGAGCTTCATTTACCTTTGCCTTGATTCAAATGTTAAACACTATATTGCATACAATGCAGTAATAATGTCATAATTAAAAGTACTGATTTACATTACAGCGTAAACTTGTGACACCAGCCACCGAAAACCTTGGATGACCCGGGTTTCCCAGCAGCGTAAGCTTGCAGTCAGTTTCTTTCTTTTTTTTCAATCCTGTTCGTGCATATCCATCCCCAACTGCTGATGTTGACAGGTGAAGATGAAGCATTCGAGAATGTGTGTCACTTTAATCCTCAATGAATACATGGCTCCATGGCCCCTCAGACCAAATCTAAATGAACTGAGTATTTTTGTGGAGTCTGGCTTGAGTATATTGCAGGTGACACAATGAGGGGAAATAGTACCCGCGCATTGGGTGCCATTTCTCCTCATCGTTTACTTTGGCTTGGATTCAATCGATATTTGTCCTTTACCTTGGCTTTAGAAGACACAAAGGTGTTTGTTTGTTTTTTCATTCACAAACCCAGTTTGTCGAGTGATTGGGGTATGCCATGCTTCATCCAAAGCAGGAAACACTGCCTCAGTGGTGATGAAATCATGGCCAGCCCCATTGAGTGGGGTTAAACAGATCACCACTGGTTCTCTGAGCTGAAACTTCATGAGCGCTCATGTGTTTTCATTACCACCACGTAGGTTCTTGTATGTAGATGCTGCCTCGGACCATAATACTAATGACAGATCGCACCGGTCTGACAGAAGGATTACCGCAGCTGAGCTCAAAGAGGCCCGACTGCGCTGGCAAAACAAGAAACTCACAAAAATCAAGATGGCAGCAAAAGCTATTCGAAGTGTGTTCTGGGCGCAAGAGGCGGAAGGGGGGAGGGGGCCTGGCGAACCGCTAGTCCCCAGTCTTTGTCTTCTATCGAGCGGAATGGTGTGTGTTGTGTGCCAGAGGAGGAAAGTCCCTTGCTGAAGGCCTGTTTGAAGTCAGCTTAAAGCCAGAGGACACCCTCCCTCCTGTGAACGCAGCCCTCCTGAAGGGAAGGATGAGCACGCTCTGCGCCTTTGTGGCGGAAGACAAAGGATACCTACGTCCCAGAGCAGAGTGAGGCCTTCTTCCCTCCGAGGCTCCGGACCTAAAGGGACCCTGAGCGCACGGCCCTTCCAGCCAGAGCTCTCACAGACACCAAATAAAAGAGGCCCACAGAGGATATTTTACCTTGCACAGTAACCCCAGAAAGGTTATAATCAAATGTATTACGTTTCAGGCTTTTGGAGGACTCGCACACTCTCCTGATAAATCTTTCATATGAAACTCATTCCATGTTGTGGCTAGGGTGACCAGATGTCCCAAGTCCCGGAATGATGGACATTGTCCACATTTTAATAAAAGAATAATATAACGGATATGACCCCCCCCCTCAGCAATATCATTCCCCAACCCCCCCCAACAACAAACAAATTCTCTTTTACAGATATAAAATATGGATGTGAATCCTTGACTTCCACTATGCATATTTTGATTACTCCACCCAACCCATAATATCCCCTAAAATTCCTCCTGCTGATCCTGCATTTGGATTGTTTTAATCTGGTCACCCATACTGCAGCATCGGTGTCACTCTTGGAAGGCCACAGTGCTCCAAAGGGATCCAATGAGTCCATGTAGTCCTGCTGTCATAGCTTTCCCAGAACTTTCTCTGCACTCTGTAAGTGTCTTCAGTATGTGTACAGAACCAATGTTTTGCTATTTCACAATTTTCTCTCATTTTGTTTGTTTTTTACCAGGTTTAATCAGGCTCCAAGCATGGCTTTGTTTTCTGTGAGAAATAAAATCGACGTATGAAAGTCACTCTTTCCCAAAGGCTGTGGAACCGTTTAAGGGCGGGTTGTGATTTATTCAAATGCCTTTATTGCAGCCTTTGCTCTAAGGGTCTTGGACTTTTGGCACTAGCACTCTTCAAACATCTAACTCTTGTTCTGTAAAATGTGATTTTTATAATCATAGCTTCAAGTCATCTCCCACAGTAATGACTACTGTGGGAGATGACTTGAAGCTATGATTATAAAAATGGCTGGCTGGCTTTTCTGGCTGTTTATATTTGGCCATCTACTTAGCCAATATGGACAGTAGGGTGTTTTTAAAAAATGAACTTGGAACTTGGAATTCAACTTTGCTGAACCCACCATTTCGTGACATTTAATGAAAAAAACTGAAGCAAATTTTTGTGTGAATTGAATAATATTTAGAGGTTGCTCAAGAATGTTGTAACTTTTGCCTTGTACGTATAGAAGATTCCTTCCTCATTCCTGGATGTGGACCCTGCTGACTGGGAGCAGGATGAATCATTCTGCAAGGCACACCAGCAGAATCACTCAATGTTATCAATGATAATGCAGAACGAGGCCTGTTGCTTATTCAGTCCTTCACTACGAAAGCAAGGACAAAGGATGAGGAGCAGGTCCAGTACCTCCTTCAGGTAGTTGAGGCGCACAGAAAGGCATTCTCAAAGGCCTCAAGAGCTGCTCTGCAGAAGTAATCTGTGTTTTTGTGCACTGTTCTGATTCTGCGCACATCAGTAAATGATGAAAAGGTTTTGGGCAAACAGTGTTGTATTTTATCGTTATGCTGTATAATGTTGACATAGTGTAAAACTTTGGTGGCTTTGAGCAACCCCTAAAACGAGTGTTGCGAGTGTTACTTTTTTTAAATTACCACATAAAATAATGAGTTCTGCGTTGCCATCTTGTTTGATAAAAATGTTCCCATATATTATAAAATCACCCTGATGGACAGATATGATCTTTGGGACTGTGGAAGCATTGCTGTAACTGTGTTCTTTTTCATTTTGCAAAGAAGGAGGCGCTGAAACAAGGAAAAAATGTTCCACTGACATTCAAGAAATTCAAAATTCAAAGGACAAACTTAACAACAGGAAGCCTTTAATGGCTCAAATCAGTAGAATTCGAGGGGAAAAATATTTACCAGTTTTCTGGCATTCTTCACTGTGTGTATGTGTGTGTTGTCTGGGAGGTGCATTTTGGTCATCCTGCGCATGCAAACAGAAGGTGGCCCAGCCTAACCTATATAAACAAGCATGGTGTTTAAATCATTGGCAGGTACTAAGATATGTAGCTTTGAAAGCCAGCGCAGTTCAGCACTCCCAAGCCTATATTACACACCACAATTTCGTGGTTCTACCTATGAGCTGGAAACTATGGGTCAGGGAGAAAATAATTATGAGCCAGAAATAAGCGGAGGTTAACATGGTATGATTGGCCTTGTCACATGGTAGCAATATTATTTGTCTGAGCATATTATGTCTTTCCAGATATCAGCTCAACCAACATCTCTGTATAAACCAAGCCCTCTTCCCCAGGCCCTATCGGGTCTGAACCTAGCTTCCACAGGGCTTCCCCCAAATCATAAATGAATGAGGCATGGGCTAAAGAGGGAGGGAGCCAACCCCCCCTTAAACACTTAAAGTGTGACCGGTTGATGGGAGTCTAGCCAGAATCAAGGGTGATTCTACATCATTCCTGCTTTCTTGGGAGATCTGGTCCCAGCTCACACCTTGGCTGCATGTGTTTGCATTTGGAGAAAGACAAACTTGGTTTGGTATCATTTACTTCCATTTAATCTCTTTTGTGATTGTTACATGTCAATTTTATGTCTTTGTCTAATTGTTGCAATTTAATAAACCATCTGTTATTTGAATATATGCCATTTAGCAGACGCTTTTATCCAAAGCAACTTACAGTAATGAATGCATACATTTTTTCAGGATATGTGGTCCCAGTGGGAATTGAACCCACAACCTAAGCGTTGCCGACGCCATGCTCTACCAACTGAGCCACACAGAACCACAACCATTTTGTAATTGAATTGTGAGTTGTATATGTTTATGAAGGTTGATCCACCAGATTGCTCTGCCTATCAATGAATTCAGTGATTTAATTTATAATTGGTATCATGTGTAGTAAGTATTATATTAAATCAAATACATATATTTTACATGTTGGGTAAGTGAGGGGTTTTAATACGTTATACAACTTGTGTTCAGTATTCAGAGTGCTGAATTTTAAACAAGGGCATTTGGCTGTTAAAGCTATTGGATTCCGGGAATAGACTATTTTTATTCAAACTTCACTGTTTTGACAGTGTGTTTGTGTGTGTGTGTGTGTGTTTGTGAATGTTCTTTTCTTCTGTGAGCACAGTGTAGTTCTGCTTTATATTTTGCTCAGAGGTAATAGCGATACATCACACTTCAGGAGTGTAACGTGTTATCAGATGAGTACAACACAAATAAACCGGTGCATTTGAAACAAATTGCCATTCCACGATCTTCCTGAGATAGCGACGCCCCCAAAATGGTTGTAATCAGGGAAAAAACCATTAGAATAATTTGATGCATACCATTAGACACCCGGATTATGCCAACAACCACCGACACCTGGGTCTGGTTTAGGAAATAAAAGCCTTCAACGCAAATCATTCAGAGCGATTATAAAATAAAACTCATTTGCTCTCCGATGTTTGGTGTGCAGGTCTCCGCCAAGCGTATGCAGCCATCACACTTGGCAGGATATTCAGACACTGTGTTGCTCAAAGTGCCAAAACAGGCATCTGCTATCACGCAGAGCCTAATTACAGAGGATTCTGATGCTCAGGGAAAAAACACCTATCGCATTTGAGTTTGAATCAGGAGGGAGGTGTGCATCCAGGGGCCAAATCAGAGCACAGATGAGCATGGTATATATAAACAGTCTACTCCAGCATTATTCACACCCTTGATAAAGATGAGCAAAGGAGGCTGTATAAAATACACAATATGGGTAATGAGCTATATTGTACACTAAAAAACTTAACTTATATTGTTTTATACTAATACAATTTCTCAGAGAAAAGTATTATTTTTTGCCCTGAAAAGATGTCATAATTATTCACACCCCCCAAAATTATTTTAAATAAAATCCAACAAAAATGTATCTGCATTAACATGTTGTATTCTACAGTGTTTTATGAGATTGGTGAACCAGATATTTGACCACTTTTTCATACAGAATCTTTCAAGATCCTTCAGATCCTTCGGTCTGTGCTTGTGGACTACCCTTTTCAATTCAAATCAGGTTGAAGTCTGGAGACTGAGATGGCCTTTGAAAAACAGTAATTTTGTGGCCATTGTGTGGATTTTACATATGCGTTACATCAGTTTTATACATTAACACTTTGTTGTACGTCGCTCTGGATAAGAGCGTCTGCCAAATGCCTGTAATGTAATGTAATACCCCAGTGAAACCAGAAGCCATGGGAGGCCACAATATAGTTCCCTATTATTGAGATGAGCTTAAAAGCTTTTTATTAGCATAAAAAACTATAATCTTCCCATTGTTTTAGTATACAATACAGCTCATTTCCTGTATTGTTTATTTTATACAGTGTTCTTTCACCATCTTTATCAAGGGTGTGAATAATTCTGGAGGATACTATATATATACACACAGTGGGTATAAAAAGTATTCACCCCACCAAGAGGCCTATGGCAACTCTGAGTTACAGGCTTCCATAGCAGAGAATGGTAGAAACAGTCCATGGTACAACAGTAGCCTGGGCGATTCACAAATCTGCACTTTATGGGAGGGTGGCAACTAGAAATAAATTTTTGAAGAAAACTCACATGAAATCTCACCTAGAGTTTGCCAGAAGGCATGTGGGAGACTCTCAAACCAAGTCAAGGAAGATTCTATAGTCTGATGAGACCAGGATTGAGTGTTTTGTAATCAATGTTAGGTGCTATGTTTTGAGCAAGCCTAACAGTGCACATCATTCCAAGAGCACCATCCCTACCATGAAACATGGTGGTGGGAGCCTAATGCTATGGGGATGCTTCTCTGCTTCAGGGACTGGAAAACTTGTCAAAATTGAGGGGAAATGGATGCTGCAAGATATAGACAAATCTTGGAGGAAAACCTGCTGCAGTTTGCAAGAGACCTCGGACTTGGGAGATGATTGTATTCCAGCAGGACAATGACCCAAAGCATAGAGCAAACGCCACATTGGACTAGTTTAAAAACACAAAAATCTATGTCCTGGAGTGGCCCAGACAAAGTCCAGACCCCAATCCCATTGAGAATCTGTGGAAAGATGTGAAAATTGCTGTTCACCATCCAACCTGATGGAGCTCTAGCAATTTTGTAAAGAAGAATGGGTGAAAATTGCAATGTCCAGATGTGCAATGCTGGTAGCAGCTGAAATAGTCTCACAGCTGTAATTGAAGCTAAAGGTGCTTCTACCAAGTATTAAGTCAAGGGGGGGAATACTTATGAAATCAGTTATTTTATTTGACATTATAGAGTATTTTGAATTGATCAGTGGCAAGAAATCCCAATTAAATCAAATTTTATTCCATAAAGTAAGAAAATAAAATGTAGAAAATGTCAAAGGGGGTGAATACTTTTTATACCCAAAGTATGTATATACATATATATATATATATATACACACTAAGTGGCCACTTTATTAGGTATACCTGTACACCTGCTCATTAATGCAATTATCTAATCAGCCAATCATGTGGCAGCAACTCAATGCAACATCAGTTGATGTTCAGACCAAAAATCTGAATGGGGACGAAATGTGGTCTAAGTGACTTTGACAGTGGAATGATTGTTGGTGCCAGGTGGGGCGGTGGGATTTTCACACACAACAGTCTCTTGAGTTTACAGAGAATGGTGCAAAAAACAAAAAAACATCCAGTGAACGGCAGTTCTGTGGGCAGAAATGCCTTGTTAATAAGAGAGGTCAGAGGAGAATGGCCAGACCGGTTCAAGCTGACAGGAAGGCAACAGTAACTCAAATAACCACACGTTACAACAGTGGTATGCAGAAGAGCATCTCTGAATGCACAACGCGTCAAACCTTGAAGTGGATGGGCTACAGCAGCAGAAGACCACACCGCGTTCCACTCCTGTCAGCTAAGAACAGGAAAGTGAGGCTACAGTGGGCACAGGCTCACCAAAACTGGACAGTTGAAGATTGAAAAAATGTTGCCTGGTCTGATGAATCTCGATTTCTGCTGCGACATGCAGATGGAGGGTGAGAATTTGCCGTAAACAACATGAATCCATGCATCCATCCTGCCTTGTGTCAATGGTTCAGGCTGGTGGTGGTGGTGGATGAGGTGGAACGGGAGATTCATGAACATGAATGTGCAGCCGACAAATCTGCAGCAACTGAGTGACGCTATCATGTCAACATGGACCAGAATCTCTGAGGAATGTTTCCAGCACCTTGTTGAATCCATGCCAGGAAGAATTCAAGCTGTTCTGGGGGCAAAGGTGGGTCCTACCTAGTACTAGAAAGGTGTACCTATGGCGGCGGATGGCATAGCGGTCTAACGTGCCACACTTTGGTGTGGTGTGCGCTGCCTGTCAGGGACGTGGTTCGAAACCCGCGTCTCTACCAGACCGGCCCTGGTCGTCAGCCCTGATCGGAGGCGGCATTTGGCTGTCCACCTCCGGGGGAGGGGGGAGGGTGAGTCGGCACGAGTCCGTCGAGGAGAAGGTTAAAGGCGTCCGTGGAAGAATTTCCGTCTCGGAAGAGGCGGAAATAATCGGCCAGGAATGTGTGTCTCGCTCCCCGAGGACGGGCGGCGGACTCGTGGGGGTGGGGAATTGAAATAAATAGAGGGTATAATTGGCAACCAAATTGGGAGAAAAACGGGAAAAAAGTTGAAATAAATGTATTAAAAATTTAAAAATTTAAAAAAGGTGTACCTAATAAAGTGGTCACTGAGTGTATACAGACAAAATAACACAGAATGAAAAAGGACTCATATTTTTAAGTAACTAAGTTGCACTTACAAAAGACTCTACATACGTATGTTCCATATTAATGTCAATAATAATTGGAAATATGTTTCATCATCCATTATCTAATCCGCTTATTCCTGGTCAGGGTCGCAGGGGGGCTGGAGCCTATCCTAGCATGCATTGGGCGAGAGGCAGGAATACACCCTGGACAGGTTGCCAATCCATCGCAGGGCACATACATCTAGGGCTGTCCCCAACTAAAACAAATCTTGGTCGACCAACAGTCGTCTGTTTTTTCGGATTGGTCGATTGGTTGAAACTTAAAAAATATATATATGACACACCCTATTTGTTTTAATAAATACAACTATATGCACACTGCGCTTGTCTCATGTTTTAAACTTTCTTAAGTGAATGTCACAAATGACTAACAATAGGCTAATAACTTCATGGAGCCGTAGTTCAAGATTACTTGAAAGGAATTCTGCCGTTACGCTTGTGAAGTTGCGGTATGGCCACATAATAGGCTGATGCTTTTATTTGACCACAACCATAACACATTCTAATGCGTAGGCTATGTTTTATTTAATTAACCAGGTGGGTCTCATTGGGATTTAAAATCTCTTTTACAAAAGAAGAGGCTAACAAACGAATGATCACACGTAGCCTAATGTCTTAAATTGTAGCCTAAAGCTGAGCATAAAGTGGCTATAGCCTATCGAAAATAACTTACTCGAGTCGGAGACCATCCGATGGCCTACTTCCCCAATCGTTTCACGTTATGGCACAGGAACACTAGCTTGTCCACATTTTTTGGCAAAAGGCTGCTCCTCGTTTTATTAACGATAAACCCTGCCTTGGAAAACGCGCTTGCAAAGTTTACATTCCACTTTTTTTGGATCGTCCGCGATTAAAACGAAATGCTGCCACACTCGTTACAGATTTTTTCTTTGACATTATGTTCTTAGGTTAGGTATATTGAAATGAGTAATTCAAGTATGCCTATATCACTAATCTTAACTGTAGGCAAATCTTAGGCTACAATTAAAATGCACATTCGCGTGCATAAAACAAGAAGGATACAATATAGGCTACATGAAAGGGGGTGTTACGCATGTTAGTTTAAATAAATAAACCATACAATTAGCAAAACACATTTATTATAAAATGTTACTTTTATTAGTTTTGCTGAATTATTCACAACATTACTATTACTTTAACTGCCTAATATACTTTAAAGAGAACATATATAGGCCTAGCTATGTTAAGAGTGAAGGACTGTCACTGCCATCCCCGCAGCATCCAGAATGGATTTTTTTTTTTTTTTTTTTTTTACGACTGCTCGACCAAAACAAATCTCGTCGACCAACAGCCCATCGACCAAACAATCGACCAGTCGACTAAATGGGGTCAGCCCTACATACATAATTCACTCACACACTCACACCTACGGGCAATTTAGAATGCATACCTAATGTGCATGTCTTTGGACTGTGGGAGGAAACTGGAGGAACAGAAAGTTTCACCACACAGAAAGGACCTGGCCGGGATTCGAACCCGTGACCAGTGCTACCCACTGCATCACCGCGCTGGCAGCAATATGTTTGTGCTATAAAATACATTTTAAAATCAATACTTTTTTTTTTTTTTTTTTTTTTTTTTTTTGATTTGTTTCTGATTTTATCACATTTTCTCCCAATTTGGTAGCCAATTAGACCCGCTATTTTACGTCAATCCCCCCTAGTTAAAATCAATACTTTAATATGTGAGTTTCTAAAGCAACATGAGTGATCTAACAGATTTTAAAAGAGTTATTGTCAGTCACAAAATTATTTAATGTGACAAGGGAAATCATGTCGAAAATCATGACGGAATGACAAAAATCTAATTGCATCAGGAAAGAGGAACTGTAGTCGAAAGGCCCCCGACAGGGATAGACACTTCTATACACTTAACAGGAGAGAGTTGGTAAAAACCAATGGCCTCAAAAACGACCACAGAGCTGAATCTACACCTCCATGACCCAGTCTCAACAAAAACTATACGTCGTGAGCTTCACAAAGCTGATATTTATGGCAAGCCTGCCAATTGTAAACCACTTGTAACCAAGGCCAATGCGCAACAATGCATAACCTGGTGTAATGAGCACAAAATCTGGACTTCTGAGCAGTGGAAGAAAGTAATATGGTCTGATCAGTCATCTATTACTCTTTTTCCTACATCTGGACAGGTTTATGTTAGGTGAAAGCCAAAGGATTGCCTGTTCCCAGCTGTTATACATAGTGATGGATCTGTTATGGTATGGGCAGCCATCTCATGGGAGTCATTGGGTCTGATTATTACTCTGGATGTTAGAATTACAGCCAAGGAATACAAAGCTATTTTAGGCAGCCAGGTGCACCATATGGTGCCAACATTGTTTCCTCAAGATTCCAAGACAATAACGCCCCCATACACACTGCTAAACGGATTCAAGAGTTGTTTCATGAATACCAGGATGAAGTCAAACACCTTCCATGGCCTCTCCAATCACCAGATCTAAACATCATTCAACCTTTATGGGAAGTTCTATAACCTAGAGTGCGTAGTAGATTTCCACCACCTTCATCTCTCAAAGAACTGGAGGCTTTCCTTCTTAATGAATGGTCCATTATCCCACTAGAATCGGTTCAAAACTTGTATAACAGCATTCCGAGAAGGATTGAAGCTGTTCTGAAGCCAAAGGGCAGCCCAACTCCTTATTAGCTAATTAGTTATTAATATTCATATATTGTTTGGTGTTTATCTACCCCCTGTATATACAGTACTGTGCAAAAGTCTTAGGCCATTTATCTGAGCAGTGTAAGTGTTTATTTGGTAGAAAAAACACAATATAACATTGATGAAAAGTAACAAAAAACTAATTGTGTTTTTAAAACAAGGCCTTCCTTAGAATGCATAACTGAAGCAACTCGCTTTGGTAGACTGTTGTGTCATTTTTGTTAAATAGTCCTGTGGTAAATTCTTCCAAGCTTCTTACAGGATTTGCCATAACTCTTCTTTCGACTTTTGGCTGCTTTTTGTTCTTTTCCCTGTCCAAGTAATCCCATACAGCTTCAATTATGTTGAGGTCGGGGCTCTGAGGTGGCCAATTTACTACTGTGTGTTCCTCAAGGAGGATATCACAAGATCTCAATAACTTTTTGGAAAATGCAATAAAATCATATTTTTTATTGTATTAAATGTTTATTTGTATTTATTCTAATGTTATATAGTGTTTTTCCAAGCATATAAACACTGCCCAGATAAATAGCTTTAAACATAGCTTCAAACATTTTCTTGGGTGGCCTAAGACTTTTGCACAGTACTGTATATATATACACTGGCCAAAAAAAAAGTCACCACCTGGATTTAACTAAGCAAATAGGTAAGAGCCTTCCATTGGATAATTACTGCAGTGATTAATATGTTTTAGCTGGCAACAAGTTATTTAACCCTAACTGATGCAGTGAGTAGCTTCTCATTTCTTAAACAACCATGTCGGAAGACATATCCTGTGGTCGGGAAAAAAATTGTTAATCTGTTTCAGAAGGGTCAAATTATTGGCCTGCATCAAGCAAAGAAAACAACTAAGGAGATTGCTGAAACTACTAAAATTGGGTTAAGAACTGTCCAACGCATTATTAAAACCTGGAAGGGTAGTGGTGAACCATCATCTTCGAGGAAGAAATGTGGTCGGAAAAAAATCTTGAATGATCGTGATCGGCGATCACTTAAACGTTCGGTGAAATTATATCGTAAAAAACAGTAGAACAATAGTAGAACATTTCCACATGCACTATCAAGGGATTTAATAGTGAAAACCACTTGTCAAGAATCAGAAAAAAAGGCATTTGCAGGAGCATGCTCTGGAGCAATGAAAGAAGGTCAATGGTCTGATGAGTCAGATTGACCCTGTTCCAGATTGGGATCAGGGTAAGAAGAGCTGTGATGCAGCCATCATGCCTAGAAAACCTGTGGGGGCACTTTGCTGCAGTTGGTCAGGCTAATCAGAAAAAAGGTCTTCAATTTGCTAGGGAGCATAAAGATTGGACTCTGGAGCAATGGAAGGGAAGGTCATATGGTCTGATGAGTCCAGATTGACCCTGTTCCAGAGTGATGGGCGCATCAGGCAGTAAGAAGAGAGGCTGGCGATGAAGTGATGCACCCATCATGCCTAGTGCCTCTGGCCGTAGTGCCAGGCCTGTGGGGGCAGTGTTATGATCTGGGGTTGCTGCAGTTGGTCAGGTCTAGGTTCAGCAACGTTATGTGCCCAAAGAATGAGGTCAGCTGACTACCTGAATATACTGAATGACCAGGTTTTTCCATCAATGGATTTTTTCTTCCCTGATGGCATGGGCATATTCCAAGATGACAATGCCACAATTCATCAGGCTCAAATTGTGAAAGAGTGGTTCAGGGAGCATGAGACATCATTTTCACACATGGATTGGCCACCACAGAGTCCAGACCTTAACCTCATTGAGAATCTTTGGGATGTGCTGGAGAAGACTTTGCGCAGCGGTCCGACTCTCCCATCATCAATACAAGATCTTGGCGAAAAATTAATGCAACTCTGGACGGAAATAAATGTTATGACATTGCAGAAGCTTATTGAAACGATGCCAAGGTGAATGCGTGCCATAATCAAAGCTAAAGGCGGTCCAACTAAATATTAGAGTGTGTGACTTTTTTTTGGGACGGGCA
The DNA here is from genome assembly GCA_029706075.1 of Aldrovandia affinis. NCBI lineage: Eukaryota > Metazoa > Chordata > Actinopteri > Notacanthiformes > Halosauridae > Aldrovandia > Aldrovandia affinis. The sequence continues at coordinate 5,072,939 of JAINUG010000030.1, read as the reverse complement.
GTGTATATATATATATATATATACACATACACACACACACATAATGTACACTCAAAGTATATGATCAGATTGAATTATACCTCCACTATGGCCTAGAATTGATCCATTTCAGGGTATTATGGAGAGATGGCAAAGATTTTTCCATGACCTAACAGGAGAGATATCAACAGAAGCCCCGTGTGTTTAACGTCAATTTACAACCCATTTATCATAGCCGAGTTGTAAGTGGCCGAAATGCAAGCAATCTTTCACACAACAATCAAGGGCTGCATGGGCTGAGTGTCCGATTAACAAGTGCCCCTCAAGAAAAGGTAACGCGCTAGAATGTAAAAGGCATACAGTACCAGTCAAAAGTTTGAGTACACCTGCTGGAAACTAGGTTTATCTCATAATTGACAATGTTTTACACCATATGTTTCTTTAAATACTTGAAAATGACAAAAAAACACATAACAAACACAAACAACAAACAAACAAACACTAAACAAAAGGAACATCAAAGCAATGTTCAATAAAATGTAATTGAAAATTGAATCTTGGGAGTCCTCAAAATAGCCACCATTTGCTGTAATAACAGCCTCACAAACACGGGCCATTCGTTTAATAAGTTTCAGCAGGAAATCACCCAATATGTCTTCCCAGCTCTCCTGCAGTAATTCCCAGAGGCACTTGTGGGTTGCTTTGCTTTGACTGTTCTGTCCAGTTCATCCCATACAAGTTCTATGGGATTGAAGTCTGTACACTGGGCAGGCCAGGTCCTTAGTTTGAGTTGTCCTTCATGTTCCCCCTTCACCAGATAGTTCTTGCACAACTTCAAGGTGTGTTTCGGGTCGTTATCTTTCTCAAGAATGAAGGAGTGCCCGCTTAGCCGTAGTCCAGATGGAAGGTGTACTCAAACTTTTGACTGGTAGGCTACTGTACATATTATAGCATAAGTATATTATAGTACAATTTAGAGAGCTTATATGTTATCCATGTATACAGTTGTATACTGACTAAAGCAAGTGCCTTGACCTTCAGTGCCTTGATTAAGGGTAAAATGGCAGAGCCTGAGCAGCTACTACAGCCTGTAACCTTTTGATAACAAGCCAAGTTCCCTAACATCAGCTCCACACCACCTCCACATTCATTGCACTGTGTACAGCATGTATTTAAAACATTGTCACCTTCATATATGTACCACAGCCATACACTATACAGAACATTCGCTGTGAAATGTAACATGAAATCTACATAACAAAAATGTATATTCTGCTATAAGTATACAAATGTATGTGTGAAAGTTGCCATTATTGGCTTTTTGGAGTATATAGCATAAAGGTATGCATAGTATGATGTATTTCTTAAGATTTTTGGACTTCATAATTTATCATATACTGTGTTTTACCAAACACAGCATGCATCTTCTGCAAACAGGTTTAACTGTGGTCCCACTTCATTAACAATGAGGGAAGATTAAGATTAGGAGTTTTCCCCTGATGTCCTGGTGAAATTCCCAATCCAGCCATCTAATCATCCCTCAGTTTAATTGGATAAATAAACCCTCTCAAACTAAGCTGGTGTGTGGTGAGCGCTCTACAACAAAATGGCCACCGTTCATCAGTCAATTCGGGGCTACGTATTGGTGGTAGTTCATTCAAAATTCTTTCAGATCCTTGAAAGGCAATATACAATGATGTTAAATTGCAACATAAAAAACGTACTAACCTGGATTAATCCGTCTTTTCGCCGCAAACCCTTTCTGTTGGAAAGACAAAAAAAAATCTAAATTCTACATACTAAAATTCTGTCAATACTTTTGTGTGCAAACCATGTAGAGGATAAGGCCATAGTGCAAGACAAAATCAAATATATCTTTCTTTAAATGTATTACAACTGTAAAAGGAAGGATCTCGGAAGCCACGTCTTGGACTGGTGTTTTGGCAATCAGTACATACACATTCTGTAATGAGTTCAATCTTACATAACACTGAAAACAGGATTTCTTCTACAGGGAACGTTAAAAAAATTGTATAACTCAGTGCAAAATATCATGAATTTTAAATTTCAGATGAGGAATGGCATCTTAATAAATGAGATGCATAACATAGTCTAATTGTGTAATATATATTTTACAATAACACTATATATTATAAATGCATAAACGTCGCTGTGGAAGGCGGAGTCTCGGCAGCTAATCAGGGCAATTAGCGGCCACGCCTACTGGCAGAGCAGCCAGCGCACACACTAGTCCAAGGTTTGGCAATTACACCTGTGTGCTTAAAACTGCTCTGCTCTCTTCAGGAGGTGGCTGGAACCAGGAAGGAGAAGGCGTGAGAGACTTTTCTTTTTCGTCGTTCTTTCTTTCTTTCTTTCTTTCTGTCGTTTGTTCTTTCTCTCTCTCTCTCCGCGGTCTCTCCCTGATTAGCCCTGATTAGCTGCCAAGACCGACGCCTTCCACAGTGGCCTTCTTCAAACCCATTCCAATGAGGCTTATATACGCACAGGATATTGGAGAGCTTATGTGCACTATATATCCCAATCTGACAACACAAATGACAGAAACAATATTTTGTAAATATGAAATTGCAAGAGTAGAAAACGGGGAGGTCAATGGTGCCAGCCTTCCCGTGAAACTCCATGCAAGTTAACATTTGCCCACTGCATGCACTGCACATTATGTTCACTTTTAAACAAGTTCACGGGCAGCTTTTAAAACACAGAGCTGCCCCTTAAAAGAAGTGAAAGTGACACGTGTCTTACCTGCAGCCTCGACGTGTCGGATTCTGAAACAAGTTTAAAAACAGGCATGGTGAGCAGACTGTCACTGAGGCTCGTCTAGCGCTGCTGTCACTTGCCACTTTCACTCCTGCTCAACCGCGAGCACCTGACATGGGCCGAGACTAGGAGCCCTGAGGCAGGACAGACAGCGCTCTGCTCCCACAATTCATCTCACTGGCTCCTTTAAGGGGAGCTGCCTTTTATTTGGCTGTGTGTGCCACCCTGAGCTCTGTCTAAGCACACATGTGTGGTAATGTGACAGGGAGAAGTTCATCGAACTGAGGCACAGAGAGCAGTGACGTGTGCAAAGGACTTCCCTGCGACACAAACGAAACATTGTACAGTACATAATGTCCTGTTCTGTACCGCACAATGCCGTATTTTCTGTGCTATGGCAGGTAAATGGTACATTTGGTATCCATCCAGGGTGGTTCTGTTCAGTTCTGGTTCTGTTAATATATGCCATTTAGCAGACGATTTTATCCAAAGCGACTTACAGTACTAAATACATACATTTTTCTGTATATGTGGTCCCAGTGGGAATCGAACCCACAACCTAAGCATTGCCAATTCCATGGTCTACCTACTGAGCCACACAGAACCACCACAGAACCCTCAACTTGATTACATTTTTTTTAAGTATATAATGTATACAATGTAAATGATTGCTGTTTTGTTCTTTTTATTTTCCTTTTTACAAATTACCATCATGAATCTACTGTGGGGAAAAAAATAAGGTGTTAGGCCACAGGTCACTTTTAATCAAAAGTGAGAAAAACTGTGAGTGAATTTATCTTAATTAAAAAAACACATACTAATTATAGTTTATGGCCTTAGTCATAAGAATCACCTAGTGTATCTGTTGAAAGAGGTGCCAACTACATCACATCTCATTGTACATACGTATTTGCACTGCAGTGGAGTAATGGCTTCAAATTAGCATTACTTGGAAAACAAAGGAAAACAAACCCAGGCGTCCGATCACAATTCAAAATCACGATTTAACACAATTCAGGGCACAGCAGCTGGCCAGCTCACACTGTGCTGTGTATCTTTCATCAGTCTAATTAATCTGATCCATATGCTTGTTTCACATATTTTAACACAGTAAAGTATTATTGTTTGTTTGATATTATCTGTTTCATGTTGCTGGGAGCATCGTGTGTTTGAATATTAAAGTTGTACTTTAACTTTCCCAGCAAATTGTGATAAATCAATCGCACATATTTAATGAAACATGTAATACGTTTATTTCAGTAATATATGACAAGAGCTCACAGTCTAGCTGGACTTTATGTTTCCCAATTTGTATTTTGTATCATCATTGTACTTTCACTATACAAATATTCAATACTGCTATGATTTCAGGAAAACAACAATGAATTGAAAGATATGAGGTTTCCAGGAAGTTGCCAAAGTGGCCACTAGGGGGAGCCTCACCCAGACTGGACTTCCCACAGCAGCCAAATCTCCCCAGGCACTCTTTGTGGGCTCCTGCCCCACACTTGGGGCACAGGTATCCCTGGTTGAAGATCCCCCTGATGGGGTGTGAGAGAGGATTATAGCTTTGATTAATGAGACAAGCGCCCGTGGCAGAGTAGAACTTATGTATAGCAGCTCAGTATCACATGAAGCTATGGAGGTGCGGTCAAGAGCATCAATCACTCCACGCCTTTTGCATAAGAAATCCAGTAACCTGTGGAGAAACTCTGTTTCTACATATGAGTTAGGTCTCCTGTTGAGTGGCCTAAATGTCTCATAGGCATTAAACAGTCCTGTCAATTATGACAGACTCCAGTGGGCAGACAAAGCCAATACAGTCATTGTTTTTTAATAACCACAGTCCAAACGACCATGCACCGTAACACAGCAGCAATTTCAAACACAACGGGGGGGAAAAAGCAAGGTGGACATTTTATGTGACCAAGAACAGTGCCGTGTGGACCCTCACCTTAGGAGCATGTGACAGGAGCTGCAAGACGTCGTCCTTCTCGAACGTGTGCATCCTGAACTCATGTAAGTTGCTATGGGCATTCTCTGGACAGATGTTGGAACTACCAGGAGAGAATGTGGGATGGTTGAAGTTAACAGGCAGCCAATCATAGTGCTTCAGTCCAACCAGGAGACCAGTATCTTGTGGAGGTGTCACATCATTGGGCAACAGGGTGCTTGAAAAAACCAGAGGGTTTGAATCCTGGGTGGGACACAACTGTTGCTCAATCTCAATAGCTTCAGAAATGTAAGCTATGAGAGTCGCCCTGAATAAGGATGTCTGCCAAGCAAATAACTAATGTCTGTTGAGGCAACTGCGCTGTCCTTCAAATCTACAGCTGAAGCTATTGGAAAACACATTATTGAATAAGTGTCTGTGATTGATTCTTTCCTCAAGAGCACGTGTCTGTAGTGAGAATGAGGTGGTATGACACCAAAAATGGGTGGAACTACAATTAACTATCTGTCAATCACTGACTTGTTTGGACAAATCAAAATGTGTTTCTCTTCACAACAAAACACAGGTAGCAGGTAAGCTAAAGGTGGCATATGGTAGCTTCACCAATAATTAAGGAACAAGTTGGATCTGCAGTTAAATGCAGGTGATTGCATAGTTGCATCAAGTCTAATGGTCAAGAACCTTGGTTTTATTATTGATCAGGATCTTACATTTGACACTCATATTAACTCATATTAAAAACACTTCCAGAGTAGCCTTCTTTCACCTAAGAAACATAGCTAAATTTAGGCACATTCTGTCATTAGAGGATGCAAAAACCTTGATGCTATTTTGTCGCATCCCTTATTTGAAATCCCTTATTATCTGGCTCCTCTAGTAGCTCTCTTAAGAGTCTTCAACTAGTACAGAATATAGCAACTTGTATTTTGACTAGATCCAAGAAGTATGAGCACATTATTCCTGTGTTAGCATCACTACATTGGCTTCCTGTTAAATATCGGACTGATTATAAAGTACTGTTGCTAACTTTTAAAGCAGTGAACGGACTTGCACCTATATATCTAATCGAAATGATTGCCCCTTATAAGCTGACATGACTGCTTCGTTCACAAGAAGCCGGCCATCTATTACTCCCTAGAATTTTGAAAAGCACAGCTGGTGGTAGAGCCTTCTCTTTTAGAGCTCCTCTGTTGTGGAACGGTTTACCAAAGCATGTTAGGGATTCGGACACAGTTTCAATTTTAAAGTCTAGATTAAAAACATATCTTTTCAGCCTAGCCTACTGCCAAACATAGTCTAGGTGGAGAGATGGAGAAGAACGTGCCCTAGTGTCTTATGGAGTGAGAAACTTTACATACTTTATCCTTGATTGGGTGTGGATGGTTTGGAACTCTCTTGGCTGCGTGTATACTCTGTCCCTCTCCTAATAGGTATGCTGCCATAGCTTACACCTGTCGGGGCTATCTGTATATTTCCTATGCTTGTGCTCCCCTGCTCTTACATAATGCTACTGGCTATAGCACTGCTTTTTTGTCTGACTGCATGTTTTCTTCTCTGCCTTGGCACCTGCCCCCGAGCCCTAGATCCTGCGAGAAGTGTGAGCTGCCCCCATCAACCCTCACCCCCACGCCTACCCCAGTTTCTGGATCTGGACCCCCTTCACATGGCTTAGCCCCCCCCCCACTGACTATCTAACTCAGGAGGCGCAAAGTCATTCAGCCCTGAGTCACCTTGGACTGACTATGATAAGGTCCTTTTGGGGGGGTCTAGGCCTTGGTTCCCCCTCTCTTAAGCGTTCTGTGACAATTCAATTGTGAAATTACAAATAAAATTGATTTGATTTGATTTGATTTGATTTCCACTCATGTGCTGCGTGCGTCACGGCGCTTTAATTGAAGGTGCCCATCTGGTAAGCAGAGGCAGCCCTGGCCGGGTCAAACACAGCGTGGGGTTGATGGCATTTCTGGCAGGGCTGGCGAGCGTGCAGCGTGCCGTGTCGTACGACTTCTCTGTTCCGAAAGTGTCGATTTCACAGCCCGACAACCCGGTGCAGCTAACGGAGACTAAACGGGCGGGGCAGCCTCCTTCCCCGGCACTCACAGAGCCATGTCGAACTGCTCCATCCACTTCTTCTTCATCTCTCTGGTTTTGAAGAAGAACTCAAAGCCCGTTTGCCCCTGGTTGTGGGTGAGGTAGAACCCGTAGGACCACTGCGAACAGGAAGAGAAGCACTCATGAGACACATGTACTGTACACAGACACACACACACACACACAAAGCACACACACACACACACATTCTGATGTATTTCATCCCTGTTCAGGGACACGTCCCATTAAAACATGGTGGGGCAGCTGCTGATACAGGTCTTTGTAGGTTTGTCAGTGACCTTGTGTGGCACACACATATATCACTTGGCTTTTTTTGGCACTTGGGGGCAAACAGCACACACAGAGCATGGGCTTATGGGGGAAAGGAAGGAGTCAGATCTCAGTGAGCCTCAGATCTAGTGTGAGGGAGGCAAGGGGGCCACTTCAAAAAGGGCGGACCAGTGGGTGTCAGTTCAGCCAAGCTCTCCTTCACAAAACACCATGTTTTTTTTAACTGGCGGCTCAAAGGCACCTCCCCGACCACAGTGGATATTGAATGGGACAGGGTGTTGAAAGGAAAAATAATTTCTTGAATTTAAAAATAATAAACCTGACCAGCCACCTCAGCCCATGGAGAATAGCGCATTGGAGGGAGGAGAGGGTGGAGGAGGTGTTGCCGGGCAGGTTAGTAATTTTTTATTTTTTTATTTTATTTATTTAAAAACAGCTATTTTAGGTTTACAGGTTTAGGTTTAGGCAAACAGGTTCACACTTCACTTTGTAAGTCCCTCTAGTTATGGACATCTGCCAAATGAATGTAAGATAATGTAATGCAGTTTAATGTAATGTAAAGTAAGGTGCTGTAATGTAGTGTAATGTAATGAAAAGTACGGTAATGTAATGTCATGTAATGTAAAGTAAGGTAACATAAGGTAATGCATTGGGTAACAAGGTAATCTTGCTACGCTATTCAAAGCCCCAGTAGTTTAAATTATCATTTAGCACTGATATTTAAAGGCAGCCATTAGTATAAGTAATTACTAAATAAATGATGAATTAATTTTTGATAAACCTCAGGGGAGGTGTACAGTTGGACAAATTGTGCACAAATGAAGTAAATAGCCTGATAAACACTTGGTATGGCCAACCAAACACTTTCCATGGGAGAAATAGTCTCCTATTTAAATTTGCTGTGAATTATGAATCATTTTCTTCACTGTAAAGTCAGCATGCAGATGAAAGAGGAGGAACACGACCATGTTGTTCCACAGAACGTGGTCAGTATTGCATGTACAGCACCACAGTTGGAATGGATATTTATGTTTGAATTGGTGCATAAAAAATAAGGGAGGCCATACATACTTTCAGTTTGGCCATACAGTTTATTTATCAGTGATGAAAGTGGTCAGGCTGAAAAAAAGCTGAAACGTTTAATAACGTGTTGGCGGTGTTTACAGTGGGGTTTTACAGACTAAATTAATCCTAGTCACCCAATAGACTATAGGCTACACATGGTACTTTGTTTACTTGGTACACAAAGGTCAGCACATGTGGCACATGCCATTTTGTGTGCCGGATTTAAATGGAGTGGACACCACGCCCGAGCGGCACAAAACCGGCAATGATATGCTAGCAAGATAGGCGCAAGGTATACTGTTTCATGATGACTGACTGCTAGTAAACCATGCTAGTGCTAGCCAGCTAAAATGTTATCAACAAAATTGAATTGTGTATCGTTTAAGTGAGTTTGACAAAGGCTAAATATTCATTGTGACTATAACTGGGTAACCACAAACCTTCAATTCTTTATTCTATTTGTTATCCTACCTCTTGGTTTTTCACACGGTCATCCACTGCAATTGCTGGTAGAGCTGTACAGACTGTCCCTGCTTGTTGAGCTAATGTTATATGGTGTAACATTACCATCAGTGAATGGTGAAAAAGCCATAGACAAAGTGTAATTCATACGGCAAATATTAATTTTGTTGTTGTGTTTTTTGCTCCGGATGTGATCTTCCAAAGCCTTAAATTGTCTGGAGCCATAACTGACAATATCTGAACAATATGTGCAGAGTATTTTGCCAGGAATATCAACAATATTGATAGTTGATATCAAACAGTGACAACGCTTGTACTGCTGTCAATCTGATTGGTCTATCAGTAAGTGTGGTGATTGACAACAAATGAAAACCAATGAGGCTTATCGTGGGTCATCAAGACCCCCCCACCCAAAAAATAAATAAAAATCAGATCTACACAAATCTCGTGATTGATGCTTTTTGATCCGGGAAAAGCGGAAATCTGTGTATCCGCGGAACTCTTTCATCACTGATTTATTGCAGTCCATTTTGCCAACAAAATCTCAATGGCAGTTACAGTCGACAGCCTGGCGAGTGCCGTTTCGCAGGAGGATTTTTCGGAGGAGACGATACTTCACCTTTGTCACTGCCGGTCACAGGGCTACGACAGCGAACTCACAATATGAGGGGGGGATTGACATGAAAAATAGAGGGTGTAATTGGTTACTAAATTGGGAGAAAATTGGATAAAATCCCCTGTCTCATTTGGCCACCTGAAATGTTTTGATTGCAGGGATTGGCTAACGGGGTGCATCCCCCTGACTGACTGACCTTCCTGTTTTCTTTGTCCGTGGTGGGGTTGTTGGTGATCTTGAAGTGGTTGAGGTCGATCACCTCTTTCAGCTCGTAGTTGTCACCCCGTCTCTTGCAGACGATCACGGCGATGTCGAAGAGGAAGATGTGCCTGCGTGATCACACGGAGGGGGAGCGCGTCAGCGCCGCTCAGAGGGAGGGAGGCGCGTTCATGCGCTACGCACAGAGGGTACGCTCCGCAAAACAATCTCACCGGTCCTGTTTTGTCCGCTTGTCGACCGTAGCGACTCGCACCTCCCCGTCACCTTTGGGTCTCCCGTAGTTCCGCAGAGAGTGATTCTGCATACATGCAGCCAAGAAAATGTGTCACTCAGACAGATATGACATTGAGCACATTAATACCGTAGAAACGTACCAAAAACAACACATATTTACCTCATCATTACAAATGATAATGATGACAATGATGATTACAGTTATTATTATTATTACTTTTATTATTATTACAGCTTTTCTCAATTGGTTAAACACTTTAACTGTATACACAGTTCACACAAGCAAAAGATCAAGTATCAAAACAGTACACTACTTCTACAAAACACTCAAAGGCACGCTTGTTTTCATTCAAAATTCAAAATCACACATCCTCAAAACACTTCACACACATCTCCACATGTAGAAGGATTCTCGTAAAAAAAAGTGTCTGTAATTCCCATGACAACCCTGTTTCCAACCAACAAGCAGTTACTTCCAATTGCATTCATTCACACCTCACCTGTGCAAACACTATTTACACTATTTAACAATCAGCTGTCAAAACTGTATCATGAATATTTTTCATAATTATTTATATTATAAATAAATATTATATTTTTCATATTTTTATTTGGGAAAACGCTGACCTGATTGAGGTTTCATTCAAGGGGAGGGGGTGACTGAATATTTCCCAATGATCTAATAACAATATAATAACTGCAGTGCTGCCTAATTCAACAATGAACACACATAAATACTATGAGAACAAGAGTTTCTGTGTGTCTGCAAAGCTACGAAGAAAAAAATCCTATTCAACAAAATATTAGAAGGTTCCATTCTTTTTAGGAAACACAATCTCAATTTCAGGTAAACCAATTAAAATTAAACATTCAATACAAATCTATTCAAACACAGGTTTGGGAAATACAAACATTGGTTCACTTTTACATTCTTGGACAATGATCTAAATAACTATGTACTGTCTAAATAAATAACTGTCTAATAACAGCCAATGGTCCTCACTGGTTGAGTTTGAAGGACTCACCAAGTTTTCGATGGACCTCTGGTATTGGTCGATCTCCCGCAGGGTCTCGTTGTCCCTTTTCACTTCATTAACATATTGAGCAAGGTCCTGCACACCAGAAAAGAACCAAAAATACAATCATTTGCGAGGAAAAGTTCATTTTCATCCCAGATTCCATACCCATCACCATCCATTAGCGTCCATTTACACCAAACTTGGAATTTCCGCTCCGCTCCAGCCACTTTCAATGAAGAGAGGGTGGCGTGGCAGCATTTTGACTTGGTCACTGCCCTCAGCATGCTCTGAAGTTGAAAAAAGTTTGTCTTCTGTGATAATCGGCCTGAGTGGCAAGTGCGCCAACCAATCACATGAAAGGGTCAGCCACAAGGCCGTCCTGTTCAAGACATTTATTTTCGTTTTATGCTGCCAGGGGCAAGCTGAGGGGCAGCAGAGAGTGGTTAACTCTGCTTAGTGTCAGTCCTGGGATATACTGTGCATTTTGCATACAGAGAAAGCCTCCGAGAAAGCTACAGCTACCTGCCTCAAGGGTGTGTAGACTTAACGAGTCTCGGGAGGACGGGAGGACTTGAAGAACACATCATTAATATCCACTCAGGAAAACAAAAAAGTGACCAAAAACGTGTGTGGGCACAGAGGGTCACAGGGGCCTGCCTTCAGGGCGGGCGGTTAGCCAGCTGATTCAGTATTGCAAAGTGCTTTACAGACAGCTGTAGACCCAAGGAACACAACATCTCCTTCGGCGACACCACGGACTCTCCATAGTAACCAGACGGTCAGCTCCTGCATTCCTTCCGCCCTCTCCACTTCCTAACTAAAAAGAGTTTCTTTAAGAGGCATCTGCACTTTCTGGTGCTATATTACAGTTTTTTTTTTTTACATTTTGTTTCTGATTTTCTCCCATTTTTCTCCCAATTTGGTAGCAGTTTTTTACGGATGTTCATCCTGTGAATGCCCAAGCACAGAATGTCCATTGTCACCGCCAGAGCCGACACTTGTCATGGACCACGCGGGAGGCCCTATATTACAGTTTACGGATGTTCATGGAATGCCCAAGCACAGAATGTCCATTGACACCGCATTGTCATTGGCCACACCTTCATGAATATTCAAATTGTAAGGTTTCAGCTTCAACAGTAGTGTGACAGAATGTTCAGTGTTATGAGTTCAGAGGGTGTATAGAATCTGTGGGGACACCCCTCCTTCAGCGCATCACTGACTGAGACTCTGAGGAGTCCCTGGCTCAGCCAGCGCACCGACGGCGCCACACGCAAACCACGGCGCCCCCGGTGTCTCTCAGGCGCTAAGATGAAAGCAGCCACCCGTGGACAAACAGCGGAGCAGGAGGGCGAGAGCGTGATGGCATGGCGTCGGCTCCACGGCTCGCACAGCCGGCATTAAGTGGATAATCTCACCAAATGAAATCATCGCAGCCCGTCTGCACGATTTGCAATCCCCTCTCCGACTGATCTGCTTCAATTACGGGGACCCAAACTGTCAGGGCCCATTGGCAGCTGCCTTAATTACTCCTGCAGATCGTTCAGGCGGGAGCCACTACTGATTCCTCAAATAGAGGTTTTATACAAAACAAAGATGGCAAGTGGCATTAAAATCCACCCTAGCAATAAGGCATTCTCACTAAATTCATTCATTTAAGAACTTTTAATTGATTATTAATATGTATATAAAACTTTACCAATTATCCATTACGCGTTACTGCCTGTTAACTATCCGTGCATTTAGGGCCTACTTAATTCATGAGCCCTGATGTAATAACATGAAACATACAGTGCCCACAGTCTTTCATAAAAGCGCTAGAAATCGTATCCTGTATGCTAATGTGTACCAACACAAAGCATGCTGGCTATGTAAAGATATGTAAAAGATGCTTTGGCTATTCTGGCGGGTGAAGAACCAGGGCGCTGGGTGTCAAAGCTTGCAAATTATCTGCCAGGCCCGGGTCCTCCCGTCCACGGCCGCACAAAAGGTGAAAGGCACTTACCTTCATGGCGTCGAGCGCCATCCGTAAATTGCTCTTGTCGGCGGCGTCGTGGGTGTGCTTGACTAATTCCTGTTGGGTTTAAACAAAGGGAGCGAGTGAGCGGTCTTATCCCTGCCACTTCAGTCACTGTGTTTTCCAGCAGTTAATTAGGGCTAAACAGTGGAATAAAAAGGCACTTCTCTTCTCTGTCACAACAGAAGACATTGAGATGGCGCACTTAGCTCGGGGCGTATGTCCTGTTTGAGAGACACTTAGCGTGCAGCTGAAAACCAGGCAAATTGGACCCGGCTGCTGCAGAGCGTAAAACCGCTTTTATTCGACGGCGGATCAGCGTTTGTTTACCCTCCTGCTATGGTTAATAAAATACTGTGGTGAAATCCAAGAAAATAAGCATAGCCTTCAGTAAATACAACACACATGAAACGTGAAACGTGTTTGAACATTTGTACAACGGCTGTACTTGATTCACTTGGTTTCATATATGAGTGTGTTTGTGTGTGTGGTTGTGTCTGAGCATGTGTGTGTATGTGTATGTTTAAGTGCATGAGTGTGATTGAGTGCGTGTGTGTACATGTGTGAGTGAATGTGTGTGTGTGTGTGCGCGTGTTCAGGTCCATGTATAAATGAGCGTGTGTGTGTGTGCATCTAGCATTGTGTCAAGACAAAGACGTAGTGTGAGTCTGCAATATTGAGAAAAAACATTCAGGATTACTTTTTGCATCTCGAGAGATTTGCCTCTTTTTCAGGGTTGGCAACTCTCACACATTGAGCTGGAGTCTCACACTACACCTTCAGCGTTTTTCATGGATTTTAATCTAAATGCAGTTTTCCTTTGCTTAGGGCATACCAAATATGTGGGATTCGGTAAATGTCACATACATTAAAAATATACACTAAAATATTCCCTGAACAAACACCCCCCCACCAATAATTTACTAAATGATTTATGTTAAACAGCTAATTACACAGTCAATCAAGAATGATTAGCGCCAGTCACAATAAGATCACCATACAAAAAGAGTCTGAAGCACTGCCCAAGCATTACACATCCCACAGTCCAGATCCCAAGACCTTAATGGACAATAAAGATTCTGCATCAATTACAGGTATTATCCTGTGAGCCTATATTACTTCACCTGAGGAAAGGGCAGCAGTGTGGAATTAAATCACACCAGTAAAGTAATGCTTTGGGAGTAATGAGATTAGCAACAGGGGATCTGAAGAAAAGAAAAGAACTTTCCTTCGATGGCATTATTAGACCTTGGTCAAATACGTGCCTGAAATACTTAAACTCTTTACATCTCTTTAGATTTTAATACACTCTAGCAGATCCCTGAGAATTCTGAAGAGTTCTGAATAATGGTGGAAATACATGTTTCTTTTAAAATGGTCACAATTTTGTGTCTTAAGGGAGAAAGTATTTCAAATAATTATTTGGCCCAGGTCTGGGAGCGGATGTCATAGTAACATTTAATTAGTTGTCTTTTAGTCAACGGGGAAACGACTGCCCTAAATATCCAGGACTCCTGATTCGTTGACGATGTGATGATGTCACAGGAATTACGGCTGTCATAGACAATAGCATGACTTTAGGTCTTTATTTTTTCTTGTTAATAGCAATGTGTAATTAGCGCAGGTCTTTGGGGGCGGTTTGTGCACAGACATCCAAGAAATCCACATGCACATATAAAATGACGTATGCACCAACGGCAAAGCCACGCTGTGCAGCTATCAGCCAGAGCAGGCTCATGTTGTGTTTGAGTGCAGTGTGGGTGCAGTGTGAATGCAGTGTGAATCCTGTGTTACTTTTTTGGGTGTTTGCACCTGTTTTATAGTCATTAAGTTGTTTATTGAATCTGCCCCTGTATTAAAATATATACAGGTAACTGCTCAAATAAAAGAAACCCCAACATAAAGTGTCTTAATAGACACCACAAGCCGCCAGAACAGCTTCAATGCACCATGGCATAGATTCTACAAGTGTCTGGATGCAATACCATCCTTCCATGAAAAATTCAATCATTTGGTGTTTTGTTGATGGTGGTGGAAAACGCTGTCTCAGACACCACTCCAGAATCTCCCATAAGTGTTCAATTGGGATGAGATCTGGTAACTGAGACGGCCATGGCATATGGTTTACATCATTTTCATGCTCATCAAACCATTCAGTGGCCACTCGTGCTGTGGATGGGGGCAATGTCATCCTGGAAGAGACCACTCCCATCAGGATATAAATGCTTCACCACAGGATGAAGGTGATCACTAAACATTTACCTTGCCCTCTAAGGGGTTGAGTGGACCTAAACCTTGCCAGGAAAATGCACCCCACACCATAACAAAGCTACCAGAACCCTTCATTTTCTCAAGTGCTCCCTTTATTTTGGTAGTTACCTGTACATTTATATGAAGATACTTTTCTACCAAGAAAAAACACTATTTTCTACTTTTCTACCTCCATTGTTGATTTCTGTGTATCAACAATGGAGGCCGGAGTTTGATTTCTGTGTATCAACAATGGAGGCCGCACACTCACTACACTAACTTATTAAATGTATATACGGTAGGCTGAGGTAACCTGCCATGCCAGTCCCTAAAAAAATCACACACACACACACACACACACACAGAGTCATCCCAGAGCTCCCTGTGTCAGTAAGGCTGAGCTCCCCATCAATGTCACACAGAGGGGACAGTGTTTGTGACAGTGTCCCCAGTCCTGAATGCAGGGGGAACACAGAAGGGGTCCAGACAGCAGGTGCTTGCCGAAAAAGTGAAAGTGAGTTTGGGAGGGGGGGCTCGGGAATCGGGTTGGTAGTAAGGAGAAGAGAGGAGGAGGAAGGAGAGGGTGTTGAGGGGAGAGTCACTCCCTGAATATTGGGGCTGTCTGTTGAGACAGGAGCAGACCTGGCAGGGGAGGGGTGTGGCCCCTTATCCACCCCCCCAGGAAAATCCATGCACCACGCACTGCTGCTCTGCTTAAATTATCTGTTTAAGCTGCTCTGCTCTGTGAATGGGGTGGGGTGGGATGGTGATGGTGCTGAAAGCTGCCCCGCTGCAATGCTCCATCAATGCTGGCCGGTCTACCCCAAACACTGCCCCCTCCCCCGCCTCCCGCAGTGGTTCGTTCCGCCAGAGGAGCACACAACGGTGAGGTCACCCCGCGTCCGGCCGTCTCTAGCGCGACGCTGTCACCTGTCTCCGCGGGCGACGTGAAGTGGCAGGTGGACAGGTGTGCCGTGTCGCACATGCGCTCCCCGGGGTCGCACCGCAAGACCCCTGTCTGCCACCGCCGAAGCCACGGTACAGTGCGCTCGTTACCACGGCAATTAATGTCAATCATTCAGAGCAAGATAGCGTGCGCCTTGGTTTTTTGTTTTTTTTAACCTTCACTTACATGTTCTGGGAACTGGAGGAAGATAACTTAAAGACAATAATGGTTCAATCACATTTTTATACGTGCAGACAGACTGTCAATTAGGAATTTCTAAAGAACGAAATAATTCTGTTTAAAGGACATTGGCGCCACCTAGTGGTAGCGTCTATGATCAATATAGACCCAGCAAACTAAAACATTTCGAAATTTCTTCCAAATCTTAACAGTCTCAAAAAACACAAAAGCTAACCAACCGTCTGTTCATCACATATTTTGGTACCATCTTTTGTGTTCCAAAATGTGATCCATAATGTCAATAAGCTGAAGTTATCTGAGATTAATAAACACATTCTAAAAAAGATGAGAAAATTCAAGTATTAGAGTCTGACACAGAGAAACAGACATACATAGGACAGTTGATGGGGGGGGGGTATGTATAGTAAAGGGTACATATTTCAGGTATATTTCAGTATGAAGGAGCTTTGAAGGTTCTCATGAATTCATTATTTGAGTGTGACGCATTAGCCAAAGGTCACACTGTGGACTCTGCAGCCAGAGTGCAGTCAGGGTTTGAGAGTTTTAGTTTGCAGCAATATTATGAACTTTATTTAACCAGCTAGATCAGCTGAGAATATGTTCTCATTTTCAGTGACAACCAGACACATGACCAGTAACAAAAAGCAGCAGCAGGGACAGGCAATGCGAGATCAACCACAAAGTACCAATGTTTCTGTCAGCGAATTCATTTATAAGCTACCATTTTAGCTCTGACATACAAGGCATCTTTTTATGGGCGACATCCCTTTCCTTGTCTGTAGTAGTTCTGTGTGGCTCAGTAGGTCCCACTGGGACCACATATACTGAAAAATGTATGCATTCACTACTGTAAGTCGCTTTGGATAAAAGCGTCTGCTAAATGGCATTTACACCGATCAGCCACAACATTAAAACCACTGACAGGTGAAGTGAATAACATTGATCATCTCGTTACAATGGCACCTGTCAAGGGGTGGGATATATTAGGCAGCAAGTGAACAGTCAGTTCTTGAAGTTGATGTGTTGGAAGCAGGAAAAATGGGCAAGCGTAAGGATCTGAGCGACTTTGACAAGGGCCAAATTGTGATGCCTAGACAACTGGGTCAGAACATCTCCAAAACGGCAGGTCTTGTGGGGTGTTCCCGGTATGCAGTGGTTAGTACCTACCAAAAGTGACAAGGTCATGGGCACCCAAGGCTCATTGATGCGCGTGGGGAGCGAAGGCTAGCCCGTATGGTCCGATCCCACAAAAGAGCTACTGTAGCAGAAATTGCTGAAAAAGGCAGGTCTTGTGGGGTGTTCCCGGTATGCAGTGGTTAGTACCTACCAAAAGTGATCCAAGGAAGGACAACCGGTGAACCGGCATGACCCAAGGCTCAAGGTCATGGGCACCCAAGGCTCATTGATCTTGTGGGGTGTTCGCGTGGGAAGGAGCGAACCGGCTCAGCCCGGCTCATTGATGGTCCTAGATCCCACAAAAGAGCTACTGTAGCAGAAATTGCTGAAAAAGTTAATGCTGGCTATGATAGAAAGGTGTCAGAACACACAGTGCATCGCAGCTTGTTGCGTATGGGGCTGCGTAGCCACAGACCGGTCAGAGTGCCCATGCTGACCCCTGTCCACTGCCGAAAGCTCCTACAATGGGCACGTGAGCGTCAGAACTGGACCATGGAGCAATGGAAGAAGGTGGGCTGGTCTGATGAATCACATTTTCTTTTACATCATGTGGATGGCCAGGTGCGTGTGCATCGTTTACCTGGGGAAGAGATGGCACCAGGATGCACTATGGGAAGAAGGCAAGCCGGCGGAGGCAGTGTGATGCTCTGGGCAATGTTCTGCTGGGAAACCTTGGGTCCTGGCATTCATGTTGATGTCACTTTGACATGTACCACTTACATAAACATTGTTGCAGACCAAGTACACCCCTTCATGGCAACGGTATTCTCTGATGGCAGTGGTCTCTTTCAGCAGGATAATGCGCCCTGCCACACTGCAAAAATTGTTCAGGAATGGTTTGAGGAACATGACAAAGAGTTCAAGGTGTTGACTTGGCCTCCAAATTCCCCAGGTCTCAATCCGATCGAACATCTGTGGGATGTGCTGGACCAACAAGTCCGATCCATGGAGGCATCACCTCACAACTTACAGGACTTAAAGGATCTGCTGCTAACGTCTTGGTGCCAGATACCACAGGACACCTTCAGAGGTCTTGTGGAGTCCATGCCTTGACGGGTCAGAGCTGTTTTGGTGGCATGAGGGGCAATATTAGGCAGGTGGTTTCAATGTTGTGGCTGATCGGTGTGCATATATATATTAAATCGGTTTCCTCTGAAGTTGCTCACCTGTAGAAGGAGATGATATTTGAGGACTCTCTGCATTGGAACAACGAGCAGATCTCTTAATGTAAACTTCCCGTTGTTCGCTCTTTTCGAGCACTCCTACAACAAGAGCATGTTATAGAACTTACTGGAAAAAAAGGATTGACAGTAGCCATAAACTTAATAAACATCATTAAACCTTAAACTTAATTAAGCATAATGTACAGACCTAAAGTACCTAAAATGACTTCATCATAACACAACTGCCAAAAATACATAAGAACATAAAAATACGTAATGAGGGGGATAGGCCATTCAGCACATCTAAGCTCATCATTTACAATATGTTGTACTGTAATAATCTGAACTCAATTTACTTGCAACGACTGCTGTTGAACATCAGGGGGCGCTAAAGTTTAAAAAATCTTTCTAGTGTGGCCATTCTAAAGTAGATGGAAGATGTTGATATATTTTAAGTTACAAAGGTAAAATTGGAACTGCATCACAGAGTTACCTCGAGTTTAAGACGTACGTCCTCTTTCTCTCTGCAGATATAATCCAACACCGCAATGGCAATTTCCACTTGACTGCAGTATATTCCATAAATAAGTAGTCTAGAACACAATGGGAAAAATGTTGAAAACAGGAACATGCAAGCACACTAGCATAACAATCAACACGTGCTATTTGATGATAACTCTAGTTTTATAGCAGACGGTGATACTTACCTCTCCTTGTAAGTAATGAAAATCTGATAGAGGTTCTGGGCGCTTTTGTTGATAATGGAGTCTTGAATGTCGTGCATTAAGCCTTTGTGGACTTTGACAAGGTCCTGCGTTGGAAAAGGACAGTCAGCAGAACTTAAATGTGTAAGAGAGAACACACATGTATCTAAGACGTGACCACCTCCAACAATCCCCCCATCAGATGAAAGGGGCTCAACTTCACGTCATAAACACCTTAAAGCAATACCATCTGCAAACAGGCTAGCGTCATGAGTTTGTGTTCCTTTGTGATTGAGTAGCGCCCGTACCACCAGTAGTGGACAGCATCTCAGGTCTCTAGTCTTCTTCTGTGGTTCATAATCAGTGCTGAGTTGTCACTTCATTTGAAGCAGCTGAGGTGTGCTACACTAATGACAAAGTGACAACTCAGTGGGTTTATTTTCCGAAGAAGAAAGGAGGAGAAGGTATGGAAGGGGGATAAACTCTCTTTCCCTTTAGAAATGAATATATTGCAATAGATACATGTTTAAACTAGGGCTGTCAATCAATAAAAAAATGGAATCCAGTTAATCACATGTAATTTATTACCATAAATTCAGAATTTGCTATAATTGACCCCTTTCCTTTACGTAAAAAAAACCATTTAATACATTTCTAGAATTCATCTAAATTATTTTTTATTACCATCTCTTCAGAATTAATCACATGATCAATACTGTATGTGAGGCCTGTAGACCCCCATCTCAAGGCCTGACTGAGAGGAACATGGACATTTCAGTGGGAGGATTTTCTCTTGAAATAATCAGTAGGCCTGTGCTGTACCCTAAACAAGATGAAGATCAATGGTCCTGTTTAACACTGTAAATTAAAATGGAAAATTTAATATTATCCCAAAGAATTGTTTTACAAAAAAAATAAAAACATTTTTTATACTTTTTAATACTAATGTATTCTGTCCCATTGACTGAAACGTTCAGAAAAAACAGCACAATTTGACAGGCAGTAGTGGCAGCAAATTAATGTTTGAATACTAAAAATGTAACTGGTGCGCCAATGGAGTGTTGGCAGTAGTCACTGTAAATCCTGCCTCATAGCAAAAAAGACCCAACTGATTGGTTTAAAATATGTTTGTTTTCGTCATCTTGACAGATTTCTCTAGCCAACCAATATAGACATTGGGTTTATGCTGATTAGTTTCAGCCTTGAAAATCACTCCAAATATGTTGAAATAATGACACAATGTATTTTACAAAACCACTATCATTCCCATAGGCATTGGACCTTCAAAACCAGTATATTTAGCTATACCTGCTGTCTACGATGGTTTTTACTTACTGGAATGAAACCAGTATATTGTTATGCCTGCTGTCTGCAATGGTTTTTACTTACTGGGATGTTGATGAACACTTTCTCTATTTCTGTTGGTGAAACGAACTTCCTGAGGGGAGTCATGAAGTACTGCAGAGATTAAAAAGCAGAAGTCCCATTTAGACATGTTTCTCAGGCCCGTTTAGGGTCTGTTTAGGCAAATGCTTAAGGCCTCTACTGTACATGCTTCTGCGTAAGCAACGGGACTGCAACGCAACTGCTAATCTAGATGTCACTCTGCATAAAAGCGTCTGCTAAATGCTTAAAATGTAAAATGTCAAAAAATGATGTACTAGCTCGATGAACTATGACCATGACAGCTCCGCCTCCATTCACTAACCAACCAATCAATGCTGTGCAACATCTATGGGACATGTTGCGAGTTTGATTTTTGTGCTAGGTATGCAACATCCTCTGCAACACCCTCTGCAACATCAACGCAATGCAGAGGATGTTGCGTTGCAGTCGAGCGAGCATGTATAGGCCTTTAGTCCCATGTTAGAATTAACATTCAATTGATAACTCAGGATTGAATGTAATTGTTCTTTTTAGTTTTCATTTGTAAGTATATTGAAGTCTCCACATTTAAAAAATAAAATAAAGTCTACTTTATTTACATTCAATTTCTAGTAGTTAGGGAACTTCACCTGCAACCACCTGGCATGAGAAAAGTGTGGGAAATAAATATAAAAATATGGAACAAAATTGATTAAATGGGCTGTTGGGTGGCTCATTCTGCTAAGACGCCTGAAGTGTCTTCTTCCAACTTCCTCCGCCTGACCGAGCCTAACCTGTAGACTGCGGTGTGAAAAGAAGCAGCGGCTGACACCAGTGTTTAAGAGGAGAGCGCACATGTTTGTCTGGGCTCTCTCTAATTGACAGGAGGTTGCAGCGAGCACGGCTTAGAATACGACTGGGCATTCCAAATTGGGAGAAAAAATGGGGGTAAAGGCATGAAAAAAATTATAAATAAAGAAAAAATGATTCAAAGAAAAAATACACATAATCTTTCTCCGCACCTTTTCTATGGACTCCAGAGTCTCTGTGTATTTCTCCTCTGTGAGTTTAATCTCTGCCACGCAGCAGCTCCAGATATCTGTCTCAGTCTGCTTCTGCTGTCAAACAAGGAAAAGACCCAGCAAATCCATCAAGGGTCCGGCGCATATAACAAGAGGCCCTGGTGTGGGCCCTGGTGCTTGTTGGCCTCTTGTTCAATTCAATGTGACATACAGTGTGTGTGTGCATACATACTGTGCCTGTGTCTCCACACTGATCACGGCTCTCAAATTGAAAAATAGAGAAAGAAACAGAGAAAGGTAGAGAACGAGAGAGAGAGAGAGAGTGCTCGAACATTGTAGCATCGAGTAGTTGTTCATCTACTCGAGCTGAATGTACTTTCCGTAAGTTGCTTTGGATAAAAGCGTCTGCTAAATGACTGTATTGTATTCATGGCCCTATCTACCATTGAGGACACAGAGGTCATGACCTCTGTATTTTTTCCAAGTCTGAGTTTTTTTTTTACATACTGATTCAGTGTAATACTGAATAAAAGTGGTGAACTACTTCCAAAGCCAAGATTACCGCTTGATCGCCCGATCACCGTCATCGTAATTACTTCTGTGTATGTGTGTGGTGGTGAAGTGGACCCGTCCCGAGCAGATGCATCTCGTTATTACTGCAAAATCTTTGTTCGGCAAAGATGACGAAGTGACGTTCGGGACGACTTTTCTGCACAGCGGAACACAACTCAGACTGCTGATCTGAAGCCAAGCAGAGCATGATGTAGGTGTAGAGATCTCTCACGTTATAAAAAACTTGAGACTGCTTGTATTATAACCAGATTAATGCTATTCACCTCCAGAGATCATCTATTGATAGCTACTTTGTGCGTAGTTTTGTGCAGTCGCGAGCCCAACGTAGCTGTCTCTGTCTAGCTGACTGTTACACAAACCATTTTTTTGTCACACTTTACAGTGGTGATAGGCTAATTTAGGCTAATGTTAGCTAACGTAGCATACGTTGATAGTGGTTATAGGCACAAAGCTAGCTACATTTTATTGTACATTTTCAGTGGCCATTCATAAAATCATGACAGTCTCTTGTAGTGAATTAGCTACAAGGGTAGACTGATGACATAAAATATTTCTTAGGGCCCTTTTCCACTACAGAATAAAAAACAAGTCTGGTTCTAGCTACCATTTTTGTTTCCACCAACTTCAGGGGAAACAGTTACGGTTTGCGCTAATTCAGAGCAAACATCTGCAATGCAAAGAACAATTTTTTGCTTCATTTTGGTTAAGCTGCCATATGAAAAACGTATCATTTGTTACCAAAAAAGTACCAAAAGTTCTAGTTCTTGTTTTTTATTGTGCAATGAAAAAGGGCCCTTTTAGTGATATTTCTCGTGACGAACCCCCCTAGAGGGGCTAGGTCTCAGGACCTCGGTAATTCTTGACTCCTGGACACGGCCCTGATTGTATTGTATTGTATTGCATTGCATTGTATAGAGAAAGTGAGAGAACCAGAGACAGAGAAAGAAAGAGAGAAAAAGACAGAAAGAAAAAGATAGAGACAAGAGAGAACACGAGACAGAGAGAGAGAGAGAGAGAGAGAGAATGCACAAGAAAGAGAGAGAGAAAAGGTTGGTTGTGTTGAGAGAGGACAGCGGGCTCTCTCTCTCTCTGGTGTGTGACGTACGGGAGGGGGCACTGCCTCCGTCTTCATCAGGTCCTCGTAGACTTCTCCACCTTCATCATACACGCTGTCGTACAACTCCTCTTCATCCTCCACTACATCCTTACTGTCACACAGTAAACACAGGCTGGATTACCATTGAATTATTCTCAATAATCATCACCATCCTCATCCTCATTATTGGTGAAGCCATTTGACACCATTCTAATAGAATTGTTGCATGCTCTTGTCAATAATTCAGTGAAAATCTAAAAGTTTTTATTCATGTAATGTAATTTCATTCATGTGTGCAAATTTAAACCCCTCCAAAATGCTTCTTCTTATTATTACATCTACATCAAACTGTTACTCCAGAATTCAGTTAAAAGCCAGTGACTTTTCCCATGCTTATAAGGTTACATTAATTTCAGTTAAATCTACAGGGCATGTTTCACATCTTGTGAAAAGTAAACCATTGTTTTGGATTGTTTTAAGAGCAGCTCGGGGCCTCCAATAGCGTAGTGGTCTAACGCACCCATATTGGCTGGTCCTTTACAAGAATGAGCTGCCTATCATGGTTGAGGTTCGAAACCGGACTCTACCAGACCGGCCCTGGTGGGCAGCCCCGATTGGCAGTCCGCCCCAGGGGGGGGGGGGGCTGAGTGAGCCGGCACAAGTTTGCTGAGAATCGCGTAAGGGTGACTCCATTCTCCAAGAGTTTGCTGCTCTTGGAGAATTAGCTTGCCTTGTAGAGACAAGCAGCGAACCCATGTAGGGTGGGCAACTCAAAATAAAATAGAGGGCATAATTGACCACTAAATTGGGAGAAAAACAGAGAGAAAAAATAAAAGAGCTGCTCTCAGTGCCGCTTAAGAAACGCGTCTATCATAACCATCCTGCCGTAATGTCATTTCAACATCCGACATTCATCTGTTACCAGACACAGAGATGCATCCATGTGACAAACTAGGCTGTTAAGAGTGATATCAGAAATAATTACGGTGTCCCAAGCAATTTACTCATCAGAGCCAACATTGGATCTGATCCAATAATGGCAATATGGCAGAAGTGTTGAAAGTGATCTTGGCACAACAGTGTGGAAAAATGAGTGGAACAGCTTTGGGCTTACAGTAGAGTGGCAAGTTCTATCAGTTGAGAGGCTTGTTCTGATGAAAGTAGTTTTAATTTTAGGGGTATTAATGTCACAGTGCAGCATATATTTTGAGATACTGTATGTGTGCACTTGTATATACATGTATGTGTGTGTGTGTGTGTGTATGCATGTACATTACTGATCAAAAGTTTTAGAACGCCTCCCATTTTCCAGTTTGTTACTGAAATTTAAGCAGTTCAAGTCCAGTGAATAACCTGAAATGGTACAAAGGTAAGCAGTAAACTGCCAGAGGTTAAACAAAAAAGTTTAGGTTACCAAAAACTGAAAAATAATGTAAATTTTTTTGGCAGTGAGTGGTTTCCTACACCATCAAAAGGCACTTGTAAACTGGAGGAAACTCACAGCTTAACACTGGTTGAAGTAAGGAAGTCTCAGTTTCAACTGTGAAGAGAAGACTTCGAGCTGCAGGTTTGACAGGTCGAGTGGCAGTAAGAAAGCCATTGCTAAAATGGCAAAATAAGAAAAAGAGGATTGCCTGGGCCATGAAGCACCGCCAGTGGACTACTGAAGACTGGAAGACTTGTGGTCTTATGGACCGACTTTTTTATAACAGTGACTTATTTTGAACCTCTGGCACCCATTATTTGTTCCATTTCCCTTTTTTCATAACTCTGAAATTTACATTATTTTTAACCTCTGGCAGTTTCCCGCTTACCTTTGTACCATTTCAGGTTATTCACTGGACTTGAACTGCTTAAATTTAAGTAAAAACTGGAAAATGGGGGTGTTCTAAAACTTTTTGACTGGAAGTGTATATGTGTTTATATAATTTTGTGTATGCAGGTATTCGTTTGTGTATGTATGTGTATGTGTGTGCATATGTGTCTGTATTTGTGTGTGTTTGTGAGTGAGTGAGTATGTGTGTGTGTATGAGTGTGAGTGTGAATGTGTGTGTGTGTGTGTGTGTGTGTGTGTGTGTATACCTCCATCATTTTTACATGGGGCACGGTGACCCTGTCACATGGGACCAGAGCGCACTGTCATTGTTGCTCAGTGCCTGTCCCCAGCCCACATACAGACCCCTCACAGTCAACCTGCACTGATGCATGGGCGTCACGCTCATGTTGTAAAACATCTCAATTTTGTCACTTTTACCGAAACACGTGGGCACCGGAAACCCCACAACGGAGCGGCCAGTAAATGTGCCGTTTTTGTGTTTTACGGTGGGCGGATTTCCATTTGTTTAAACCACAAAAGAAAAGAGAACATTCTCGTAGAATGAAGGCCATACATACTCTATCAAGTCTTCCAGGTCATTGTATATATCTTCATCTTCCAAACTTTCCTCTGTTGGAAACGGCCTGTTGAAAAACACACACACACCCACACACACAAACATACACACATGTGCAAACACAAACACGGACATGTACACACACACACACACACGTGCACACACACAGATGAACATATACATTAACTTATTTTTGATTACCTGAAGGTCTTTGGGTATGGTTTGATTATAGGTAACAGTTACCTAAATTAAACTGGGGGAAACTTTCTGAAGGCTGTGTCCAATCCTACCTTATCCCTGCCTGCTGGGCAAATGGCGAGTGTGAAAGCCTGGACAGGGTATCCATGACCTGAAACAACAGGAGGAATTTACAGAGCAGCAATAGTGCAACAAACATAGCACAGCTTCTCCACATATTCCACAACTTTTCCCATCGTTTGATTCAGTCACCTGGACTCACCAGTCATCCCCCTACAGAATGAAATCAGTCTTACAAGCACAACAGCCTTTGTACATGGTCAACGCCTGATAACTGCATACACACGGGACCACTGTGGCCTTGTGCACCTATCTGGAGTATGCATATAACAGGAGTACTGCATAATATGCAGTTATCCAGTGTGTAATGATAAAAGGTGCTTGAGAAACCTGTTTTTGTTTGTTTTCTCTGAAACTGGAAGAACTTGCAGCTCAAGGACCACGGCTGTGTTTTGACGGCGATTGTATATGTCTCTCGGGTCTGTTTACACAAACAGTGCAGTGCCTCTCTGGAGGAAGTGGTCGCGCTCCATCGTGAACCCTGCTCGACAGGAAGCAGTTGCATGCGGCTCCGGGCGTTCTCAGAGGTAGCGAAAGATGAGAGAGCGCGATTTGGGCTCCTGCCGTGGTTTCCGAACCTTGTCCTGTTAAAACACCTGGTTCAGTGCCGGCTCACACAAAGCTGATTGGCTCTCACACATCACCTAACTAAGAAACCGCATTTACCTCTTTTTCATAATCTTTTTGTCAATCGTTTTTATTTGTAGTTATTTTAGATTCTATTCTCTATTTTATTTATTTTAGATTTCTTATTTTATCAAAAAATGTCTGACATTTTTCATGGCTGTCACATTTTTTGTCCTAATGCATTTAATTAATTAATTTTGACATTTTAATTAATCTTAATTAAAATTGTTTTTACATGTACTTTTAATGATCTGCTCTGTCTCTCCACCTTTACATCAGTTTCAATCAATTTTCATTCAGATGCATTATGACACCAATCAGTGATTGATGGGACCCCATGACCTAATGCTTGCACTTTACACTGTGATTCAAATGCACTGTCCCTAGAATGCAACTTTCAGGTTTTTGCCAGGTACAAGGAATCACATACAGTTCAAGCAAGAACTCTGGACAGAAAGGTTTTTAGAGGTTTTGGCAAATCGTTCTATTATTAATAAACTTTGTGCATTCTTGTGCAAGTGCATATGTGTTGTATCCTGTTTATCCTTGTGTGTTTACTTCAATCAAATTGCCTCTCACAGACAAGATCTATTTCCCAGATGGCTGCTCGACATTGGTGGTGGTTGAGGTGAGTTTCTCCCCTTCACTGTAAAGGGACTTGTGTTCCTTGAAAGGCGCTATATACATGCTATCCGTTATTATTATTACTATTATTATTATATATACACTCAGTAGCCACTTTATTAGGTACACCTGTACACCTGCTCGTTAATGCAATTATGTAATCAGCCAATCATGTGGCAGCATCTCAATACATAAAAGCATGCAGACATGGTCAAGAGGTTCAGATGTTGTTCAGACCAAAAATAGGGAAGAAATGGGAATGATTGTTGGTGCCAGACTGGGTGGTGTGAGTATCTCAGAAACTGCTGATCTCATGGGATTTTCATGCACAACAGTCTCTAAAGTTTACAGAGAATGGTGCAAAAAACAAAAAACATCCAGTGAGGGGCAGTTCTGTGGCTGAAAACACCTTGTTAATGAGAGAGGTCAGAGGAGAATGGCTAGACCGGTTCAAGCTGACAGGAAGGCGACAGTAACTCAAATAACCATGCCTTACAACAGTGGTATTAAGAAGAGCATCTCTGAACGCACAACACGTTGAACCTTGAAGTGGATGGCACAGGCTCACCAAAACTGGACAATTTAAAATTGGAAAAAAGTCGCCTGGTCTGACGAATCTCGATTTCTGCTGCGACATGCAGATGGTAGGGTCAGAATTTGGCGTAAACAACATGAATCCATGCATCCATCCTGCCTTGTGTCAACGGCTCAGGCTGGTGG
This sequence comes from Aldrovandia affinis, assembly GCA_029706075.1. Lineage (NCBI taxonomy): Eukaryota > Metazoa > Chordata > Actinopteri > Notacanthiformes > Halosauridae > Aldrovandia > Aldrovandia affinis. The sequence goes on along the minus strand of JAINUG010000030.1, from coordinate 5,045,036 downwards.
TGGTGGTGTAATGGTGTGGGGAATGTTTTCTTGGCACACATTAGGCACCTTAATACCAATTGAGCATCGTTTAAATGCCACAGCCTACCTGGGTCTTGTTGTTGACCATGTGCATCCCTTTATGGCCACAGTCTACCCATCTTCAAATGGCTACTTCCAACAGGATAATGCGCCATGTCACAAAGCACACGTCATCTCAAGCTGGTTCCACGAACATGACAATTCGTTCAGTGTCCTCCAATGGCCTCCACAGTCACCAGATCTCAATCCAATAGAGCACCTTTGGGATGTGGTGGAACGGAAGATTCGCAACATGAATGCGCAGCCGACACATCTGCAGCAACTGCGTGATGCTATCATGTCAACATGGACCAGAATCTCTGAGGAGGTGGGTTAACAGTCACTCTGTGCAAGTCGCTGACTCTGGATGCAGCAAAAGAGCCCCAGACCATCACGCTTCCTCCTCCATGTTTGACAGTTGGTGTCACACACTGAGGAACCATCCTTTTGCCTACTCGATGGCCTACAAAAGCCTTTCCAAATTTCAAGATTTCAAATTTTGATGAATCGGTCCATAAGACCTTCTTCCAGTCTTCAGTAGTCCACTGGCGGTGCTTCATGGCCCAGGAAAGCCCCTATTTCTTATTTTGCTATCTTAGCAATGGCTTTCTTACTGCCACTCAACCTGTCAAACCTGCAGCTCGAAGTCTTCTCTTCACAGTTGAAACTGAGACTTCCTTACTTTGACCAGTGTTAAGCTGTCCTGTGAGCCGCCTATCACGCAAGCTGTTGACTCTCAGAAACTTGTCTCCTGATTTTGTTGTGGCTTTGGGTCTGCTGGACCTCTTCCTGTCAGAGTTTCCTCCAGTTTCCAAGTGCCTTTTTACCGGTAGTGTATATAATTATATCAGGAGGGGAAGAGCGGCTGGGGAATCTAATATAATAATAATAATATTATATTGATACTGTGAACAGTTTGATGCTGAAATACATTTCAGAAAGGTATTGATTGCTTTCAGGTTTTCAGAACACGTTCTAAACCAATAAAATTGAGATGGGAAAAAATCACTGGAACACAAAAAAAAAAAAAAAAAAAAAGATGGCCACAGTTAACCACATTCCGCTTCTCCCAGAGAACCAATGAAAAAAACATCAACAAGAAACAGAAACGTGTTTTGCAGACAGGTCCCTGGAATGTGTTGCCCCCGCAGAGTAAAACATGCACAAGAATGCATCGAGGTTAAGCGCCCATCCCAAATCTAAATTTAAATCTGGGTGTAGATCTATGTTTTGAACGTGGACGAGATGCAGTGCTGGGATCTTCTTGTAAAAAATCACATTTGCCTCAGCCTGGCCATTTATCATGGAGGCTTGTGAAATATAAACCTCTGGGCTCATGTTTTATCGATGCCAGGAAACTTGTCCCCTGATAGTGCTCCATGTTCTCCCCGCTGCTTCGCTGGGGCTGATAAATCGGTGCCTATTTCTGTACACGGGTGGAGAGCACCTGCGTTTCCTGACATCCTGTGTTCAGCGATGTCTTTGCAGCCATACTGTACGGCGCAATTTACAACTACAGCAACTGTGAGAGCAGCCCCTTCGGTTTCTTGTTTTTCATTTGTGTCCTTATGTCTTTCAGAAACACAGTGGGCAAAATAGCACATGGGGCTGTTTTATTAAAAATAATAAGCCCATTACCTCCCACATGTTTTATAGCAAGTATATCTAATTAGAGTATAAAATGTGTTTCATGCTCACAGTCAAAAGGCAGTAAGAAAATGTTTAAAATGTGACACCGCACAAAAGGGCAGGATTGCATAGCGCCATAAGGAAGAATTTAGGCCTTGATTCATCCCAACAGCAATAGTATTCAGCTAAACTTGTGCTAAAGTTGTGAATTTAAAGCCAGCATCATGTTTGATAGTTTTTTCTTCTCACTGTTAGCACAAAATGTTATGTTAACTTGAGCGACCACCAAACTTAGTGGGAAAGAAATGAAAGAAATTCCTACAGACTAACTATTTGATAGTAAATTAATTTTATATTTTACAGATACAGTATTTCACAGTTAACCTGTACAGATCATACCAGTGATTAACCTCATTTTAAATGTTGCCTGTGTTGTTTGATAGAAAAATAAAAAAACAAAATGCACAATCCTGTAGATTAAATTCCATTGCTTGAATCTAAGAATGGGATTTATCAGTATAATACTGTGGACCCCGACAGCTTCTCATAGTGGAGCCTTTTCCCTGGAGAGTACAGGGACCCTCCAGACGGAATTTACCGCAACACCACTCTAAAGTGGGTTTTCTGCACGGTGGCACTGTCACGAGGCTGATGGTCTGCAAACGACCTACATATTTCATTTGACGACGCGCTCCACATCTTCTGCAGAGTTAGTCTGCACCCCTTCTGATGGAAGAGCTGAGGGGAGAGGGCAGATATCCACTCAATCCTCCCTGGGCTCATGACGAGCTGTGCCCCCAGCACGGGGGAAACAAACCCTGCGGTTTCAGCAGCGCATACTGCGCTGGGCACTAACTCAAAGGGAATATTGCAATCACGTAAATAACACGTCTTCCTCGTCGGGTTCAGGGGGAGGGCTGAGCCAGGTGCAGGACTCTTTTCATCTCACGACCTCGTTAGTGCTGCAGACAGCCCAGGGAAACAGTCTGTCTGCAGCAGCCACAGAACCTTATGGGAAAAACTCCCACAGATTTCACCTGTAAAAAACCCCACATGTGAATCACATGTATACCACACATTTCTACATGGATACCATATACAGTGAGCACCATAATTCAGTGGACAGTGACACATTTTGGTTCTGTACTCTAACACTTTGAGTTTGAAAGGACATAATGACAATGAGGTTGAAGTCTGACTGTCAGCTTTAATTTGAGGGTATTTTCATCCATATCGGATGAACTGTTTAGAAATGACAGCGTCTTTTGTACATACTAATATACTAATATACGCCATTTAGCAGACGCTTTTATCCAAAGCGACATAGTCCCCCATTTTCAGGCTGACAGTCTGTACTTCAACCTCATTGTCATTGTATCCTTTCAATCTCAAAGTGCTATAAAATAAAATAAAATAAAAGAACAAAAAACGTGTCACTGTCCAATGAATTATGGTGCTCACTGTATATATGTCATACTGTGTCACGTGTGTATATCATGTGTAATGTTTATCACGTTATCACTTCACAGCTATCTGAATATATGTGATTACCTGTGAAATTCATGTGATTTTTCCCTAAAGGGTGACTGGGAGGCCATGGGAACAGTAAAGAGAACTGAAGTGAAGTGAGAATATGAAGTCTTTCAAAGCTCCCTTGCACCATCAAGCACAGATGTGTACAAAGAGGTTTTTTAAAGTTAAACAGTGCTGTAAGAGCCTCTCCAATTTGTTGATAGACATTATGTTTTAAAGCTGTAACATTCTCAATTTCCACATCCCAACACTGTTCTGCACTATATCTGTGAACAGTTTGACGCTGAAAAAATTGTGTACTTTTGAGTTTGCAGTGCGCGAGACAAAAGCGACACAATAAAACCTGTTCACGTGGCTCAAGTATTGTCTCATGGGAAACAGCAATGTGATATGAAAACCAGTTATGGCAATTATTCTGACATTTTCTCTTCAACTCTCTAGCAGCCTGTTTTAGGAGCATTCCTCCAGTGTTACGTACTGGTTAGGGAGCTGGGTTTTCAACCAGCAGGGTGCAGGTCTCAGTCCCTAGCCTGGAGCAACACCCTTACCCTTGACTTGCAACAGTAAAAATATCAGCTGAATTAATTATGCGACATTGCATAAACGGACAGTGTATTAACAGGATATTAACAAACAGCGTCAGCGCAGGGTGTATTAGTTAATCATTCGTTACACAAGACGAATGTGAGAGACATCATATTGTGGGCTTCAGGCACACAGGTGGGGGTGTCGCTTTAAATATCTTCCTCCTACAAAAGTGCTTCCATCCTGTGGAAACAAATAAAACAATGGCATAATTATCCGCCACCATTACTGAAGCATGGCTCTCTTGCCAAGAACCCTGAAGTAGACCTAGAATTATTCATTACCCACTCAAGAAAATGGTATTGTGGCTATTTATGTGTGCTGTTAAACTGGCAGTCATTCAAGCACTCACTGCGCTAGTGGTAGGACGTAAGCTCTTTGGAGTTGGCGCTTGAAGAAATGAGAACTAATGAATGCGATTTGAACAAGGCATTGAATATATTACCAGGCAGAGATATTTTCTGACTCCAGCCACAAATATGAATGACTAATTATTTTTCCTTTCATATGTTACTTTTGAATCATTAAATGTTTAATGCCTTAATAGTGTCCAAGGGTGTCCCTTATGAACTTTTGTTGACACTAATGCTAATTGATGTTGACTGATATTACTGTTTTAAATTTGTGTTACAGCTGATACATGATGAAGACAAAATGTGTCAGTGTAATTAGGAGCCTGGTGCTTTGGGAAAATACAATGTAATAATATTTTGAGTTTAAGAGTCTAAAATGTATTTACTTTCTGCTTTCAAATGTGCAGAATGTGCAGTTACGTGCATATATTGTACTTATTATTATCATTTTATAAAATATTCATGCACTAAATACATTTTTTAAGGTGACAACGCATCAAATCCCATACCAAAATAATTACATTTCCAGTATATTAACTTATATATTTCTTAGAAAAATATATATATTATATTTAAGACATTGTATTGAATAAATATATATGTAATATATTATTGAAGGTACATGTAACATAAAAAAATAAATAAACTTTACTATAATACTGCAGCAGGTGGCAAAGCTGTGTGCAGGAAAATCTTGTTAGTGCACATGTGAATGTAAAGGTTTTGATGCTAATTTCCTGTCTTTTGGGGCTTTTGATCAAAACTTAAAAAAAATTGTTTTTAGGATTTAATTATAATAGTATCAAGGCCATTCAAACACCCTTTTTTGTTAACAAGACAAGGTTTTTAAAATCTGAAATATTCTTAAAAACTGAAAATATCCAGTTTGAAAAGACCAAATCTCCAGAAGGACATTATTGCAACTGCAACTTAATAAAGCAGAAAACCTTTAAAAGCCGGGCAGTGGTGTTGGGGGGTTCTGCTCTGAACACGGTTCAGAACACAGCACCCTGCCTGCTGAGGATGCCTGAGAAACGCAGCACATACGGTGAGGATCAAACGGGCCGAGCGGACCGCCACGTCTTGGGCTGCCCTACAAAACACACAGGGTTTGTTCTCACACGGTTCCCTGCAAAGCATGGGTTCACACTGCTCCCTCGGCCATGCGCATAGCTGCCAGGGCTGAGTTGTGAGGAACGGTTACAGTCGACAGAAGGTTTCAATGGCCTCCATCTGGGTCAGTGTGACGTTTTCTCCATTTTAACACTTGTAGCACTGTGTGATGCCGAGAGTGTTTTTACAAAGAAACAAAACTGCCCACGTGACAAACAATTTTCTAATAGCAGTATTACTCCCATCATCGTAAAGAAAACTTGCTACATTTCTCGGCATTATTAACTCCAATTTAATCTATAATTTCTTATTTTTTACAATTTGGAATGTCAAATCAAACCAAAGGGCTGGCTCAACATCCAATTTTGGAGATGTGCAGGCAGGCGCACGCTCTCCTCTGAAGCACATGCTGCCAGACGCCGCTTCTTCTCACTCTGCAGTCCGGCAGCTGAGCTTTGAACGGTGGCGTATCATTTTATGTTCCTTGAGAAGGTTGAATAGGACGTGAAATGATAGACTCAGTTCTTGTTCTCTTCATATTTTATATATATTTTAAAAAGTTAAGGGTTGAAAGCCCTTCTTGCAGGCTCCTCCTCTGTGCAGTCAGGAGAACGCAGCAGGCCTGTAGTGCTGCCCCTGGTGCGGTGACTAAGACCCTGGTGTGTCTCTCCGAGAGGGAAGGAGGGGGAACTCAAACTGCCCTCACGCTGCCTACAGCGTCCACTCTGCTGCCACAGGAGGAGCACACAACTGGAGGGACCAGAGACCAAAGGGAAAGCCACGAGTCCCACACATACACACACACACACACACACACACTCACACTCACACTCACACACACTCACACACATACACACATACACACATAAACACACACACACACACTAACACACACACACACACACACACACACACACACACACACACACACACACACACACACATACCACACACAACACAAACACACACTCACACAAACACACACTCAGAAACACACACACAAACACACACACACAGAAATACAGACCCACACACACAGATACACAGAAATACAGACCCACACCCACAGATACACACATATACATACACATCAACAAACACCCACAGACCCACACCCACAGATACACACATATACATACACATCAACAAACACCCACAGTTACACACACTCACACACACTCACACATATACATACACACACAAACACCCACACATACACACACATACACAATCACACACACACACACAACACACACATGCACTCACATACAGACACATATGCACAAATTCATCTATGTCTGTACTGTAGCTCTGTACACAGAGACATACTCATGCATACACTCAAAAACACAAAAGCACAAACACACTGATGCATATGCACACGCAATTACACACATATTCACTCACAGACACCTGGGCTCCCCTTCCACAACCAGGCCAGGCGAGGATGGTGGATGTGGCTGTCACATTTTTTGTGGCTTTGTCGCATTTCCTGCCTTTCCTGGCTGTGGCCCATGTCTCGGCTTTAAGTTGTAAAATTACCCAGCTATAAACCAACTCTCATTTTCTGTTTTGCAGAGCTTCGAACCGCTCCACAGAGACGCGTCGCTTATCTGCATATCAAACTCAGCAAACTGGCCTGCTTTTCCTCTCTGCAACAGCTCTACTGTAAATGGGTGGCTTCCTGTCCTCCACTCAAAACAAGCCCACTTGACCTAGAGCCACTGCTGCAGGGGCATCACTTTCCCTCGCGTAGCGTAGAGGAACATGACAACACAGGCCAGGGTACCATAATATTGGAGAGAAATATGATATCCCCCTCTTGGCTGTCATAAAGATACAATGACAGAATGAACAGGACCGACATGGGTAAGCAAGGGGCCTGATATACTTGTAATTGTCCACAGATTAATGCATGCAGTAGGGGTGAATGCACACATGTCCAGGTGACTTCACAGGTGCAGGATAGGCCAAATGAGGCCGAATGTATCCTGCCACTGAAGACATTAAAAACAGTTTTAATGAAGAACGAATTGACCCCAACTTGACTAAGACTGCTGGGGTTGAAACGCTGTTCATGAAACCCCCTTTTTTTTAGCAGATGTGTGCAGATATTTTCTTTCTTTTTCAAGAGACTAATGCACATCATCAATTAAATATATAGGCCTATATTTTTTATAAACACTGGTCTGTTGCAAGTGCAGGCTGGGATATGTTAGGGCCATTGCTCTGTTATTAGCTGACTATGACTACGACTTCAGTGGCAGGATGCATTCGGCCTCATTTGGACTGTCCTTTCCTTGATATGGCAAAAATAACTTTGAAAAAAAAGTGAGGTGACCTCTCATTCATTTTGTAAATGAATGAACACTGTTTGCTGTTAAATAGCCAGATATGGTTTAATGACTATTTCAATCATCAAACTGTTTTTCTGTCGTCCAGCAAAAGCAAGGACCCGAAGAATACATTTTTCTTTATATTTACATAAGAAGACTGCAGTATTATCAACCTGCATTCTTACTGAAGTGGTTCAGGTTAGGTACCTAGCTCAAGGGTAGAACAGCAGTTTCCTCCAAGAGTAAACTTGGGAGGTCCATTTAAACCAAGCACTATGGTGCTGTGCTATGGTAGGCAGGCAGTGTGGTATAATGGTTAGGGAACTGGGCTTGTAACGTTAAGGTTGCAGGTTCAATCCCCAGGTGGGACACTGCCGTTGTACCCTTGAGCAAGGTACTTAACCTGAATTGCTTCAGTTAATATCCAGCTGTATAAATGGATTGTAAAGAAATGTCAACTGTAAGTTGCTCTGGATAAGAGCATCTGCTAAATGCCTGTAATGTAATGTAATGTAATGGTGCCCTAGCAGAGCCCATCACTTGAAAAATCACATGGCTACCCTGTGCTCACTGAAGCAGAACGAACGAATGATTACGCGGGGCAGAATTTTCCCCATGTAGCGAAGAGGTTCCTTTCATTAACATCAGTCATGAGTGCTGCCAGGCATGGCGATGTTCACCCCATTGTCCAAACACAAACCGGACCAACGTCATCACAGAAGACCGCACCAAGCAGGATAGCCCTTTCCATTTCAACGATCAAACTCGATCCCAACAAAACCCCAGTTAAACACACAAATGAAATCTTGAGATCTTGTGTGTATTGGTCAAACTTAACTGCTTGTTTTTGTGCTTATGGTCAATTTGAAACAAGTAACAATCTTACAGAGAGTGCTGAATAACTAGATAATAACGATTATCCTTCCCTTCAGTGCAGTATTTCATCTTATTCTATTATATTTATTTCCTTTATTAGCAGTGATCATCTATGATTCACTGTCTGATTGTTATGCAGGTGTACTGACATAGGGCTACAGTAGTCTGTAGCAGTAGTCTATTTAGTGTTGCAGTCTATTAATACCTGATTGGGTTTTATATATATATATATATATACATGTATATATATATATAAAGGGAGTGTTTCCCTGAAAACAGCAAGCTAATTGGCTTGTGTGTAGTCTATATTTGCCATTCTTTAGCATTTTCCATAATCCCAGCAATAGTAAATATAATAATATCATTAATGAAGGAGGGATTCCACCCTTTATGGGGACGGGGGGGACGGGGGCGGGGAAGGGGGGATTTAACAGGGGTGGGGAGGGGGATTAGAAATGACCCTGAGAGGTCAAACCGCCCCTGTTGGATACAAGACAGGAAGTTCCTCCAGTGTGAAAACATCTCATTCGCTGTGCTGTGCGGCATGTGGACATAGACAGGATAGACTGCTTACAGTTACAGACTCATAAAACCAGCAGCTCTTTACGCACACAGAGAAATATCAAGGATACAGGAAACAGAATATAAACCATGGGGGAAATAAAACCATTGAAAACAATCCAGCTGTGATCTAAACAGCACCATAGACTGCACACAAACCATTTAAACAAACAACTCCTACAAAATTTATTACGAATAGCTATTCATAATTCTTCACTAATTAAATCTTAATTCTCGTGAAAGTGCAATAAAAATAAGGCAGTACTAAGTGCGTATTTATTCGTTCCTGTCGGCAGTGGAGTGTGGTATTTGTGAGGGCTGCGGGGCCTTGTTGGGCAGGCTTCCCCAGGCCAGCTGGTGCACGAGGCGATTGTTTGCCTGACCCAGTGACCGACAGAGAGGCGCCGTCGGGGGACATCACTGATGGCGGTGGCCCGCCACAGGGAAGCTGCAAAACATTTCCAGGCGCATAGCAAAAAAAAATTCCAGGCCGCACACTCGCGAACGGCACGAACGCTCACACAGGCGTACAGAAGTACGGTAGCAGAACATTTTTTAAATGTCAGCAATTATTATTGAAGTCAGGTGGTTTGATAAATGTACTCAACATAAATGTGCGCTCCGAATCTGCTTATACTGCGCACCTGTATACTTGGTGGTACGTACTCAAGAGCACACTTGCTGGAACTTACTACTGACTGCACACGTACATAGTGTGCAAGCAGGCATTTTGGAGCACGGCCCATGTTTGTTCGCCTCCTCTGCATAACAGCCGGCACAGAAGCCCTGCTGCACCACGGCCATCTTTAATTAAGTCAGATCCAGACTGTGCTCAACTCCCAGCAGGGGGGGCAATGATTTAAATCAAGAGAGTCCAGGCACGGATTCAAATCATCGCTGAGGATAACGAGGGGGGCAAAGGAGTTAGGAAGGAGAGGGCTTTTTTATTCTAAAGACATGAAACTGGAGAGCAACTCAATATTAATTTCCCTTTGCTTCAAAACAGCAACACAGAAGCTAAATTATTATGCCTCTGTGAGTTGCGTATCTATGCTATGGGTGGGCGGTATATCCTATTTAACCAATATAAAGACTCTTTTAGTATGGCATTTGGTTGATTTTATCTTCATTTATGGCTTATTGTCTAACAGTTTGCCCTTATTCAAGAGCCGAAGCATTCAGTGATATATCACAGCAACGATTGAAGGCTTCAAAGAAAAGAGCAGTGGTGGCCCCAGAAGACCGAATCGGGCTTGTTACCTTTCCAAAGTCCCGGACGTCGAACAAGTCGAATGCCTCAAACAGGTCGCTCATCCTCATGTTGAATATATCAGAGCAGGCATTTAGGAACGTCCGGATGTTCTTCAGGCAGAGAAACTAGCAAGGAGGGAGAGTAATATCCTGTCAGTGTCCAACATTCAACATTATATCTATAATCATAAATTATCCATACTTAATAGGAGTCCTGCAGGCACACACAAAATATTTAGATTTATAGTGATGAACATATTAATCAGGAAGGCAAATCAACAAAAACTTTGCTCTGCAGTTCTTCATTCTTCAATGATCTGATTGGTTTTATTGAAATGTAATATGCACCAGGTTCATAGATTTATAAAATACATTTAATAACTGTAAAATGCAGTGAGATAGCCTGATAGCCCAACTGGTTCAGGGAAGAGTAAGGATTGCAGAAAAGGTATATAAAGGATATTATATGCATAACCAGAAGGTGGTCTGTTTGAATCCTAGGCCAGGGACATCACTCATTTTGAAGTGCATGTATTTACAAAATGTATTTATTCAGAAGCCCATTATCCCATTATAACAACTCTTCCTGGGTTTAAGGACACAACATAACATGCACAACATATACCAAGGTCAGATGTCAGAGGTCAAAGTAGGTAATGATTTCTTCACTATTCTCTTGAGAGCAAGCTTATCATCTGTATGAAGTTACGACTGCAATGCAGGCAAACGTGTACAGACAGAACTTGTTTGGAACAATAAATATGTTCTAAGACTGTTTGTTGAACGTTCTCCTCACAATGTGATCTCACAACCAAACAGGAATCTAACCAGAATGTTCACCAAATATTTTCTGTGAGCTGGCTTGGCTAGTACCGAGGCATGGCTACTGGCACTGAATGAGTGCTAGCGGTCAAAAAATTCAACACTATTTGGTACTTAAATAAATATACTGTGGTTGGACCTTTACCTAAACATGTCAATACTGAGCACACGTCAATGAGGCCACAGGTCAGTCGCTGAACAAATCAATTTGTATTGAGTGATGAAAAAGCGCAGACTACAGCACTACAAATGTGATGGCAATGGCCTTTACCCTATGGTGCTGCGATGTCATCATTATTCCCTCTCAGCGTGCCCCTTCCAATTAAAGAACACATTTACTTTTGAACACATTTACTTCTGAAAGTTGCCCAGTAGGCTTCAGGATATGATTTCACCTATTCGTCAGCTTACTAATCACCACTCGTCTGTATCCAAGCCAAATGTATTAAGAGCGTTGGCTATTCTGACACGCGTTTAAACGCTTTACTTGAGCAACATGCCAGTTGTACAGGAAGTGGGGTTTTTTCTTCTCAGGTTGATATATCCTGTCAAATCCAAATTTAGAACGCAGGTTCATTTGAGCTTTCAGTGAATAAAGATGGTGTAGTCACAGGTAGTGGGTCTACTGTCAAACCATTGAGAATGAAAAAAAAATTGTTCTACAAAGCACAATTTAGTCGACTGGTGGATTGTTTGGTCGATGGGCTCTTGGTTGACTGAGATTTGTTTTGGTCGAGCAGTCGCACGAAAAAATAAAAATAATTTTTAAAAATCTTGACGCAACATGAGACACCTAGATTCGCGCCACAGTTCAGCGCGCTTGTCAGTAGAATAATCCATTCTGGATGCTGCGGGTATGGCAGTGACAGTCCTTAACTCTTAACATAGCTAGGCCTATATATGTTCTCTTTAAATTATATTAGGCAGTTAAAGTAATAGTAATGTTGTGAATAATTCTGCAAAACTAAAAGTAACATTTTATAATAAATGTGTTTTGCTAATTGTATGGTTTATATATTTATAACTAGCATGCTGTCACACACCACGTGACAAACCCTGAACGGGAACAGAGCAGTCCAGACACGGAGTGGAGTTTGTTGGTCTACAGACCGGACAAAAAAACAAACACTTTTTTTTTCCTGTCTCTCCCCCCAAAATAAACTAAAATAATCCAAACTTACGGGACACCGAGCCTCTTCCTCCGGAGTTCCCCTGGAACCTCCCCAGGCACACACGTATCCAGTGACCTTTCAAGTGCTTCCCACCCATGCATACTGAGACATTCAAACTTTACAGTCCGAGTTCTCTACCCCATTCATACAGAGACACTCTCCACTCTTCCAGTGAGAGTGCTCGGGCTGTTGCCCAGAAACACTCTCCACTGCCCGAGTGCGAGTTCTCTTTCAATCACACAAATAAAACAGAGGGCGAGAGGCGGACCCTCTTTCAGGGCGCCCTCTATCACGTTCACACTGGGGGAGAGGCGGACACTCATAGTGCGCCCCCTCTCCCTCTTTTCCCACTCACACAAGAAGCACTCTACTCAGTCACTTTCGACAAACGCACACAAAACTCACTCAACACTCAACACTCAACACTCAACACTCAACACTCAACACTCAACACTCAACACTCAACACTCAACACTCAACACTCAACAATGACAACAAACTTTCCATACACACGCAAGACAAAGACTAACTGATTCCCCACTCGCCCCACCTGCTCTTAAATAGGCTCACTTTCTGCCTGGCTCAGGTGGGACTCGTGAGGCAATCACCCATCCATCAATCACTCACTCACATTCTCACACAGACACCCAATCAGCCAATTGACTTCCATATCAATTGACTGATTGACACCAATTAAATAATTAAATAATAATTAAACCAATTATGACCTTTGGAGCAACCTTCCGGGTCACGGTTTGCTCTCACACCCTGTGAGAGGGCCAAACCCGCCCCCGGAAAGTCTACCTGCTCCAAAGGCCTCCACAACATGTAAAGACACAGGCAACCATGCCACTGCAACATGCCAGGCCGAGACCGACGTCCTCCACACATGCGTAACACCCCCTTTCATACAGCCTATATTGTATCCTTCTTGTTTTAGGCATGCGAATGTGCATTTTAATTGTAGCCTAACTGCCTACAGTTAAGATTAGTGATATAGGAATACTTGAATTACTCATTTCAATATAACCTAAGAACATAATGTCAAAGAAAAAATCTGTAACGAGTATGGCAGCATTTCGTTTAGTTGCTTTGCAAGCGCGTTTTCCAAGGCAGGGTTTAAAAGGAGCAGCCTTTTGGCAAAAAATGTGGACAAGCTAGTGTTCCTGTGCCTTAACATGAAACGACTGGGGAAGTTCAAGTAGGCCATCGGATGGTCACCGACTCCAGTAAGTTATTTTCGATAGGCTATAGCCACTTTATGTTCAGCTTTAGGCTACAATTTAAAACATTAGGCTATGTGTGATCATTAGTTTGTTAGCCTATTTCTTTGCAAAAGAGATTTTAAATCCCAATGAGACCAACCTGGTTAATTAAATAAAACATAGCCTACGCATTAGAATGTGTTATGGTTGTGGTCAAATAAAAGCATCAGCCTATTATGTGGCCATACCGCAACTTCACAAGCGCAATGGCAGAATCTGCAAGGGCAGCATGAAAAGGAGGCTCGGAACAGAGTTTTTTTTCTTTCAGGTAATCTTGAACTCCGGCTCCATAAAGTCATTAGCCTATTGTTACTCATTTGTGACATATTCATAACCCATAACAGAACGGTTCATGAGAAAAACCTCAGGCAAAAAACCTGATACAAAACTACTGGGTGTGCAGATACACTTAAACTTGTGAGTTGTGTGCATTCCTTTTCATCATTAATGTTCATCCTGTTGGCATGTCAAATTTTGGAACCTTCTACTGTGCCGAAGAACTGCATTTGTGCACAATCACACACACACACACACTCATTCTAACATACAAACACAACTGTATATATGTAGTAGATGTACAGTAGAATGTACCTGGGTAATGGCCTAGATTCAATCAACATTTGTTCATAACTTTGATTCACGTTTAAATGCATGTTTGAGTTTTCCTAAACAAGTTTGTTGAGTCCTGGGATCACCAAAATTAACTAGGCAAGCTGTGCTTCCATTTAAAAAAGTAACACAAAGTCAAAGTTCATGATATTGACAGAATCCATGTATGTATTTTCTTATTCACAAAATATTCATTCTCATCACAGTTCACCTTTCTACGGGATCGGACTGCCAGTCCTGATATTGGACTGTTGTTCAAATAAGGAAAAGAGAGAAAGAGAGTTTTGATTCAATATAATGAGGGGATCTGAGCTTGTTCAGTGTGTCGAGTCAGGTGTTCTCAGCCTTCAATTGCCTACTGCATGTTCCTGATAACCACCTGTAGAGCATAGATAATTTCATAGAAATGTTATCATTTTAAAAAACAATTGATTTTTTAATTGATTATCAATTTAAAAAACATATCAAGTATCAAAATTTAATATGTATCGGGACCTCAAGTTATCAAATTTAACCAATGAAATATATGTCAGAACCAGCCCTACAATGTACTGTTGAGCTGGCAATGATACTTACGAAAATAACTGGGGTGATGTTTCAGCGATGTCAAACTAATACCCACAATTTGTATAGAGACAACTATGGACAGTGATAATACAAGTCACATGACACTCTTAAAAGAACATGTGAGATGATTCAGTCTGGAAATACTTAATTTAAGCCATTGGGGAGAGAGAGAGGATATCCACTTATCCACCCTGTCCATCTGTATTAAAAGCACAGAACTAGGACAGTGAAATTGAGAAAATACTGAATAAATATCAAAAGAATAACAGAGAAGTGAAAGTTGTACAATATTTATATATTCACAAGCACTACTAATACATTTATGAGTGGTTGACAATTGATGTGATATATTGTGTAAAGAAATTGCAAGAACATATAAAGATTAGGCATGGATATCAACCAATTGGAAAGGCAGAAATACACAGAAGATTTTGATTGAAAAATGCATTATGACTCCTATGATGTTGACTATTGACATTTTAGCTTGAGGGCCAAAAGGGTTCTGGGGAGCACTGTCAATAACATTTGTGTTGAGTTAAAAAAAAAAATCTAAGCTAAATAAATCGGTCATGAGACTGGAAACCTCTATCATTGAAACATCTATCAACCTCTATCATGATAGAAGGACTGAACGACAGAGGAACAACCCCAAAACAAAAAGTATATTTCTCACCAGAATATGTGTCACAACATTTTTTCTGCATACATTACAACAGTGTTAAGTAATTTGTCATACACTGTAATACGCTGACGTGAACGGGCATGACAGGTGTTCATGCCATGCCATGATTTCATGCCTATGACAGCATTATGTAGACTTTATGACATATAGCTAAAGCAAAACGTTACATAAGAACTTTAAATAATCCCGATGAGACAATTCTTTAAAGCCCTCAGCTCCTGACTCCATTCCAATGGACTGGAATTATTAATGGAACGGTTCATCGTTATTGAACTGTGCATTTATTGTGCATTTAAGCTGTGGGCAGTTTTCAGCGGTGCAAAATGAACTAGACCAAAGGCATTTGCTCATACTGCAGAAGACATTTGTTTACACTGTTATAATTTCCTAATTTGTGTCCAACTGGGGTCAATTCTGCAGCCAGCTAAATATAGGGGTCAACCAAAAATATAGGGAATTTACTAAGACTGGAAGATATTTCTGTGAGTGTTGTATAGCGTTCATAGTTCATATATCGGGGTAGTTACTTACAGTAATTATGAAAATGATTCACTGCCACAAAATGTATGTTTAAATATTGCTGCTGGAACTATAGCACATTTGTGCTGCAGGAATGGAGTGTTCCTGTGGTTACAGGTCTTTTTTTTGTCTCATCTATCATAACGTAACTATCAATAACGTTTTTATCGCCAGACATCTCTAAGAGGGATGTTCAGGTAGAAAATGCTACCTCCATTTGAATTTGTAATCTCTAATGCCAAATATATTTCCTTCAAGAAAAAATACAGCAGCAATGTCAATCTTCTAATTCCTGAGAGTTAAGACCTGATTTTCCCTGTCGATAAAAATAACATTTGCATATGTTTCCCGGATTTGCGACCAACCAGTTATTCGCATTAAGTAGTTCATATGAATGTATCTTTGTACTCTCCTCGCAATCCCATATCGGATTTCCCAGAAATGCAGATGCATTAAAGCTAACCTGCAAAATTCAGCTGGCCTGATAAACACTAAATGCGAAGTTTAGTAAATATGAGCCAACGGTATTATACCCGCCACAAATACTTACAATAATTTTATAAATAAATCTTACACACATCTATCTATGCATAATATTAAAATGTATGTGTGATAGTTTAGAAACCTTTAGGCCAAGAAAATTTACATTACATAGAAGATATGACTGATTACACATGAACGTAAAGCAATATTGTTTAGTGTAATTTCAAATAAACTTAGTAAATCAATATGGCAGTGCATTTTATTGAGAGGCAACATTAAGTGCTTATAGAGATTTTGTACATAAAGAAGCTGATCCAAGGCTCTTCAGCTGACACCTGCCAGCTACATTTAAAATAATCCCTTTTATTTCAAATCAATTATAAGGTTTCATCTACCACATAATGTATGTATGTATGTTTTATATGAATAAAATCTATATTGCCTCACCTCATTCAAACACTACCGGCATATTGATAATACATACTCACAAATCAATACCTTTGACAAATAAAATGTTATGGGGCACAATTTACAATTATTTTATGCATATATATTATTTAATTTCAGAGCAAATTCTTGTCAATTACAAAGCAAATGAGTAAGGCTTGCCGCTGATGCATTAAAATAAAATCTATTTTTTATCTTGCCACTCTAATTTACAAATGTGTTTATGTCAAAAGCCTGCAGCACACAGCCAGATTGAATAAATCTACACTCAACTCACAACTCAACTGATTTGATCATTCAGCATCAGTTTCAGCAGTCTGAATGTCATTATTGCTGAAAGGACATTTTGATTTCAGTCAGGATACCGTTCGGTTTTTGAAGACTGAATGAGTTGAACAAGCTTGAACCTTTTTCAGTCACAGTTTCACTCAGATTTCAGTCTGCCCTGTGCGCAGCCATTTCAGCCCAAAAAAATGAAATGAATAAAATTGAATGACATTATTACAGGAGCTGGGTGAATTATATAAACAGGTGCATGCTCAGTCTTCACAGTGCGTGGCATATTTTTTAGACCAATAGATGAGATGTGCTGAGTTGAGTCTAGATTTCAGTTGGGCTGTTTTTTGTGGCACGTTTAACTTCTAAACTATGCCTTTCGGAAGCTGTGGAGTCCCTATATGAATTCCTCAGAAAGCTGCTTTAGATTCAACTTTTCCTCAGACAGCATCTCCCCCTCAAACTGCTGTGTCCACTCGGTCCATCATGGAGCCCATTTATCGGTATCATCCACATGTAGCGTAAAAGTGTGCAACCATTTATTTAGTTAATTATTTGATCATCCAATTAGGTAATTAGGCCTGACGCTGGCAGAAACCTCAGTATGTACTTGGTCAGTCGATTTTCTCTCTCACTCTCCCCCGCCCCCTCTTTCTCTGTTCCTCTCTCTCTCACTCTCTCTGTTCCTCTCTCACTCTCTCCCCCCTCTCTCTCTGTTCCTCTCTCTCACTCTATCCTCCATCTCTCTGTTCCTCTCTCTCTCTCTCTCTCTCTCTCTCCCTTCATTTGTATTCCCAGATATTTCAGTGTAAAACTGTGTTTCAGTAGTGACTCCAAGGCATTGAGCAAAAGAGCCATAGACAGAAACAGCTCATTTAACATGGTACTTAATAACGGTACGCTGCACTGAGCAAATGTACCGATTCCTTTATCCATTATCACTCAATAGATAAAGGAACACACACAATGAAAATGCCATTTAATTTCTAGAGTGCTCTGCGATGCACAGCTTTTTCATTCATGCACTGAAAGGCACTTGGAGTGAAGGCTGCACCGTTGCTGTGGGCTATATTCCCCTGGCCTTATCTGGGTCTCGTTAATTATGTGTGGACGCCTGTGCCCCGGTTTCTCCAAACACAATCCCTGCATACTGCAGTAACAATGAAAGAATGATGATCAAAACTGGACTTTATGGTCAAAAACAGTGATTCTGAAACTGGGGTACAGGAAGACCAAGCAGTTCTCTGCAAATAGGGAAAAAGACATGAACCCTTTTAAGGATAAATTGCTTAAATGGCATATTTTAGACTATTAGATAAAATAAACTTTGTCTGGCTTAAACACCCTTGGTAATATTGAGACCATTATAATGTATGGTATATATATTGTTATTGTTGTTATACTGCTATATTGTTGTAATAAATAGCTACATGCCTTATATATATCGTTAACATAATGGCAACACAATGTTTCCATACACAGTGAATTAAACAGCCACTGCATTGCAGCCTTTGGTAGGTGCTGGATAGAGGTGTCAAAAGGCAACCCTTTCATGGTCATTATAGAGGGCCTTGAAATGAAAATATTTTGGGAACTCTTGGGAAAAAGCATTGGGCCAATATTGCGTTGGGCCAATATTGAAAACTTACCCCCCCCACTGATGTGAAAATACAAAGCCCAATGCAAACAGCACCTTGGTATTGTTGTTGCCATCAGTTGCATAAATGGGGCTATCTAATTTGTGACTAGTATTAGTGTGTAGTATTGCCTTTAGCTAAAAGGCTATACTAAATGGGTTAAGAGGGTTAATCAATGCTATCATAGGTTTAGACCAGATGGATCTTGGTTATATGTATGTCATTACAAACAAATATAATGACATACATAACTAAACTAAGATAAAACATCACTGTGATGGACCACAGACAAAATAACCAGATCAACAGCGGGTTGTTCTTAAGAAACCAAAATAGGTGGCAAAACATATCTTCGATCTCCATCCTCTTGCCACAGTAGCCTCACCGCAGTGATGCATTTAACCCATTCCACACAGCATAATCATGCATCTACAGAATTACATGACATTCGGTGTTCAGGCATTTGTCTGTCTGTCTCACCTCTCTGTTAATATGCACATCTGATAGACAAAAGCCACTGTGACAGCATTTCATGCAGAAACGAACAATGCAACCTAACCGGTCATGATTAACACATGAAATGTATTTTTGTGTCATCTATATTGCTATTATCTTGCTGTTATCTCTATTGCCACAGGTTCTGAGTCTGCAGTTCTGTGGGCAGTGTTTCCTGGAAGAGTCTCAACGTTGCTTTCCCACATATCACTCTGACCTACACATGGTTGGAAGTAGAGTCACATTGGGCAGACATTGGAGGTGATAATATGTCAGTGTTATTGAGGTCACCTCATTTGATAAGCTAGCCTTGGGCAGCCACCCCTGGGGCCAGATTTGTACACCCTATGAACCACTGTGAAGCAACAGGGGTTCCACATCAGATTGACTGAATCCTGTTCTCATCGATTTTTGGTCCATGTCACCTGGGGGCAGGGTACTTGCACCAATCAGAGGAGAGTGAACATTAAAAGCTACACAGCCGTGTACTTAATTAATCAGACAATGTGACACATAATTCCTATGCATAGCTCCAGATCCTAATCATTTCACACAATTAAGTCACAGGGTTTCCTTATCAATGGGTGATTCCTGGAAATTAAAAATAAAAATAAAATACAATTCATTTACAGACAATGATGTTTTACACAATGTTCTCACTGACTACTGCCACATGCCTTCCCACCTCACTTTTAGTACCAGCTTGTTTCTTCTTTTAACTTTTCAATACAATTTTTGAACAGCCTCTTTTATATCTAGGTAATTGTGCCTCTCGTGTCACTATTGTGCCACTTGTACCCATGCCAGAAGCACTGCAGCTCAAGTGAAGCATTCCTCTGATGCCCTTGCCTGTAAGCCAGCAAATATTTAACACCCAACAAGCCATACAGTACTACAGAAGAGCTAGTGCTAACCGTATCGCTCACTGACAACAGGCAGGCAGCATTAATGGGATTATCTAAATTAAACAAATTACACCTGCCCCACCGCTGGCGGGTCAAGGCCAGTTCTGTCCTACACCTCCGTCACCCAGGTCCGTTTCAATTCTGTCACATCACATGCAGATTTTCTACCCAACCACAATAGAAACCCATCAGTACACATGGCCCATCAATTGACCTACCCCTGAAATCACTTGATTTTCATTACCCAAATGAATAAAACTACAACAAAGACTGTAATAAATCTCAATTTAAACATTCCAAACAGTAGTCGCTGCTCCTATTGATATAGCTCACCATTTTAAACAAACGTTAGTACATTTCATAACCAACCCACAATATGTTTCAACTCTGCTTTGATGTGAATATGAAATAAATTGCTTAGGGCCATTCTTTGCTAACAGATATTGCATGAGTAATTAAAATGACACATTTGTTTCTGAGCACTGGTTTCCAAACTGTAAAGTAAAATGTCCTTAGGGGGTACTTGCATCAAATTATGTCACATGACTTTATAAAACACAATTTTTCAACACTTTAGTCAACATTGTTTAATTTGTTACTTGTTTATTTTTTCCAGCAATATCCACTTGAATATTTTAAAATAGTCGGACTACCAATAGCAAGTACAACATTTAAGACCCAACAATTGTCAAGAACAAAAACATATGCCACCATTTCAGTGCCTAAAGAAACACAAGATTCCAGGGCTCTGAGGTAAAGGTCATTTGAAATTAATAAAAGAATGGGAACCATTTGAGGTGGACAAGATTCAGCAGTGAAACAGGGAACCATTATCAGGTGACACTGAAACTGATCAGTAGGCCTTTATAGCCTTAAATGAGACATTGAACTGGCATCATACATGGGAACTTCTTGCCTGTTTAAAGCCTTGACCGTTTGATTGAGAGAGTCTGCCTTTAATGCTGATTTTCTGGGAAGCCTGAACAAAGGCATTGAGGACTGATCAAGGTAACCTTGTTTTAATTTGTACTGTATGCCCAAGCTGGCTCTACATTTAAGCCTTTTTCACAAACTTTTGCTGTGTTTGCTGCTCTGCAAATATGCAAATATACGAATACCCCTGCAACAAGACTGGTCACTGTGCATTAAAAGCATGGGAAGCAGTTTAATCAGCAAATGAAACCAGCCAATCGTATCAAGCTTTTATTAATTTCCTTTTCCTGTTTGTGCCAGTGCCTTTCTGTGATTGGTGAAGGGGTGCTTTCAAATACTTCACTAAATATGTATAACACATTCCAATTAGACAGACGTATGAGGTCATGTACTGTGCTGTAGTGGTCCTTCGGCCTGTGTCCATCATGCACCCTGCTACCACATCAGAGTCTGACCTTGTGCTGAGACCTGCAGCCTTACATCTTCAGTCTGGTTTCCCTCAGCATTACACCACACCAAGGGTGCCAGTGAAAACTAAGGTGGGTTATCACAAAAATCCACTGACTATACATTTCTGTAAGCCACATTTCTCCATGTGTGTTATTCTAGTCCAAGGGTACCCAACACTGGTCCTGGAGAGCCACATGGCCTGTTGGTTTTTGTTTTCACCATAAAATCAGCAAGCAATTTAGACCAAAGAAACCGGAGGTTATCAATTGCTTTAATTGTTCAATTAAGTGTTGAGTAATAGCAACAAAAACTGCACACCCTGCAGCTCTCCCAGATCAGAATTAGGGACACCTGTTTTTAGTCTCTCCTCCTAAACTTGCTTTTGCAGTTCCCAAAAATGGTTTCGCCAAGAGTTTATAATCCTCTTCCTCTTTGCCCCCACACTGTCAGCAGAGTGTGTGTGAGGGTGGGGGGTGTACTGGGTTACTGCAAGTCAAAGGCGACAGGAAAACCAGCAAATATAGGAGGTCCCTCCCCGCTGTGATGGCAATATAAAAAATATAAAGCCCATATAAAACTTGGACCATTTGTGTGGCTTACCAATACCAATACCTTTTACAGTGAACAACCACTTGCTATTAAAACCACAGTGCCAATATATTTTACCAAACACTCCTGCTCGCCACTAAAACTACAGCAGCTAGATTTTTTGCCCATCAGCACTTTAGTTAGCTGCACTTTCTCAGCTTCTGAATGACATTAGTTCACAGAATCTTGTGATAAAACCATGACCAAAGGCTGGCTAGCAGTAATTGACAGCCAACTTCAAGCATACCCCCTCATTTTGATTTGGTGCCACCTCCACTTTGATGGAAATAAATGCAACCATGTGACCCACCCACTTGAGTGTTGCATATTTCAACCCTTTTAGATCAAAACCTAAACTTCTGAATGTCAAACAGCTGCCGGTTTCTAACAAAATTAGATGTTAGGCTCATATTTAAACGTAGGAGAAGCGGGCGGATGAAAGCTGATGAATGTGATTGAGGTCCTTTTCTTCTGCTTTCAGTACACACAAGACCTTAGTTTGATGGTGTACCATATCAACATATGGCCTCATATGACATGCTAGTCTTTTATTTAATAGAGTACATAAATGGCTATAATATCAATAATTATATTATATTGATATTATATATTTAATCATATACTCTATTAAATATTAGATTATCATATCATTACTCCTAATATTTAACAGAGTTTATGATTGCCTATGATATCAATTGATAATCTGATATTTTATATAGCATATGATTGCCTATGATATCAATAGGAATATTCAAATGTAATATTTAATACAGAATAGGGACTCTTGCATCCTTCATGGTAGACCTCGCTGCCATATACCCCATCCCATTTTCCTGTGGTAGGAAAGTAGAGCATTTTCTGGGCAGAAAGTCAGTAAGTGCTTGAAAATTAACCCTAGGGAAATGTTTGAACCAACACATTTTGCATCAAGTAAATGGACCTTACAATGCAGATTTACAAATGCTTTGTACGTCCAACCAAACACTATCCATAGGGTCCATCCTCTCATAGTAAGACCCCCTGGGCCTTTTTAATGTAATCCCAACAGAATTGTAGCACAATTTAAATAGATTTGTAATTGTAACACAATTGCAAAAGTAATGTTGCCAAATCATAATAGCACCTTGTTTTTTAAAGGCATATTTTGAATCCTCAGATTTTTACCAAAATATTAAGCAGTATTGTCATGCTTTATTTATTTAGCAGATACAGTGCCCTCCAGAATTAAATGAAAATGAAAAAATGTATTTGTTGTTCATCAGCTTGATCTTACACTCCAAATATGAAAGAAATCTAAAAAATCCTTATCAAAAATACATGCTTAAAATAATATTTTAAATTGTGCCTGCAAAGTATTTTTTTCTGACCACCACCAATATTAGCTAATACTAAAATATGGCAATAATCAGTAATGATTACTTTTTGATTAAAAAGTGTAAAAAGTTTGATCTTTTCCTAGTTTTAAATATATATTGCATAGTGTTTGTGCATTGTGCATTGTTTACTCATAGGTTGTGTTGTATCCAGCGCGGTTGACACCGTGGATTATGTTGTCCATCACAAAATTTACACTGTGATATTGCAGAACGCCCTGTGCGCCTAAGGGCTTTGTGAAGCACAGCTTGGTTCACCCTGAATAGGCAAACAGCCCTGTTTGGGCTCCCCTACATCAGCTGTATGTAACACATACATATTGAGCTACGTACGAATATTACACTCCTTTAGTTAGCGATCTTGGTGTGCATCAATTATACATTACATGGATTAGGCCAGCTCTTTAATATATGTGTGTGTGTGTGTGTGTGTGTGTGTGTGTGTGTGTGTGTGTGTGTGTGTGTGTGTGTGTGTGTGTGTGTGTGTGTGTGTGTGTGCGCGCGTCTCAATTACTAGTAACTAAAGCTTAAGAAACAATCATACCTAACTGCTGAACAATACCCACAGAGATCAAGGTTATTGTATTTCTGATAATTGTACAGTTTTCTGTAGAGTAGGCTAAAGCTAATACAACTTCCTTGGTTCAAGAACTGCGAGACTGGAGACTGTTTGGGTTTAGGCATCCAACCGTTTCCTTTCCAAACGCTTTCACTAACGTCTGACTGACTTTATACACAAGAAATAGTCCGTGTAGACATCATTTGTTTTTAATGAGCACCCGCGATCAGTGCTCATTAAAAAGCCAAAACAAGGCTGAAGTGACCATTGCGCTGATTACATCGAGTGGCGGTGTGAACGGAAGCCCTACCTGTGACATCTGTGGCCGGAGGTTGATCTCCTTCAGATTTATGGACTTGGCTCGCAGGTTGTTTAGAAGCTGGCATAAAAGGACCCCATCCCGAAGGGTTTGGGCTAAATCGAATACCTGGGCAGAATCCCATGTGACCCGGTGGTTCGGCGGCAGCACCTTGCAACTGATAAGCCACAACGCGCATTGCCTCCAGTACTCCATCGCTTCTTTGTTGGAAAACAAAGGCAATTACCCTGTATAAACTGTCAATAAACTGAATAAACAATACACGGAACGAGCGCCAGATTTAGATATAGTCGCCTACTACTGTGGGAGCGAAACGCACGGACCATATTCACTTCTCACTTGTCCATCGGAGATATGCGCTTGCATATTGATGCTCGGTTTGCTCAACCTTGCTGCGAGAGAGCCGTGACGGCTTGCTTTTCTGGCTTCGGTCCCTCGCTCCCCCCACTCTCTCTCTCTCTCGCTCTCTCTCTGGTTCTCTTCCGTCTGCGTCCCCAAGTGTTAGTAAAGCGCTTCGCTTACCACTTTACATTTAGCGCTAAAGATTTGCATGGAAGACTTACAATACAGACAAATACTAGTAGCGGTATGGTATTCAAACGAGTTATTGTTTGAGTTCGTATTAATTAACTATTAGGGGGGTTAAATCCATGTTTTCCAAAGCCATATGTTTTAAAGAACAACTTTGTTGGTTTATAGAGCAAGAGTATGGTACAGTAGGAAATATTGCAGTGGATTCCATTTGATTATAACCAATAGATGTCTGGCAGCTATTAACAGTATGTGGTAGCTATGTACATTAGTCGGTTAAGAGCAAATTCTTATTACTTGTAATATATGCTGCAGATAACCTGAAAATGGGCAGTTTTGTGTGCAACTGTGAGAATGATGACTAATGACTGGTAAAGTATTTGTTTTTAAATGCTCACCCCTTAACTTTAGGATTATTCGTTCATAACATATTTTGTAATGCATGTTAATGCATAATTTACAAATAAGTGCAAGGCAAGCAATACAATCAATAGGTGAGCAACAAAAACAGTGGGACTGTCAAATAAAAGCATAACACGAATTATACCAAAGTTGGCTCTCCCATTTATGAATGCAACTAATCCAATTCATTAAAGTGGTCTGATTTTTTGGAGGTAGTCTGGGAAAGGGACGGCAAAGCCCTTTCTGAGGTACCAGCTATGGGAAGACTGACATTCCATGGGGATTAAACTTGGCTTTGTGAGAGGCCTAAGGTGGATTTTACATGAGCAGCATTCCTTGAACTGGGACCTTCAATTTACGTACGTCGTATAAAGTCTCATAACTTTTCAACGATACCTGCTGTACTGGCACAATGTAGCAGCGCCACTTTGAAAATAAGTTGTTTATTGACCCCAAACCAAGCTTAATATTAACACATTAACTCAACATTGGAGTCCTGGCCACTCATCTTTTGGGGGAAGAAGCCAAGGAAATTAAAACAATCCAGGGCTCTTCAGACCATGTCAATCAGGAATTCCTCTCCATCCAATCCTCATGTTGGGTTTGACGGATTTCAGGAAGGTTCCAAGATTCCATTCCTTTGCACGTCTGCGCAGAGCCCCTTTGACCGGAGCAGACCATTGGAGGGTAGTGGAGAGGGCCTTGATGCCCAGTCACAGCACTGCCAGCCTGTTAATGAGGAGCCTGAGATACACCACTGACACAAACACCATTTTTACACAAACATTAATCTAAGCCTAAAATAGTAGGGTAAATAAAACCTCAAGACTCAGCAAGATATATCATCACTTCTTAGAAACATGGCAGGTGTGTGCATGTCTCATGTCAGGGATTTTCTGTTACACAATGTTTCAAACACAGTCCCTTTTCATCTGGTGTCATCTTCTATAGTGTTTTATGAGATTGGTGAACATATTGGGAGGGATCTTTGACCATTCCTCTTCACAGAATCTTTCAAGATCCTTCAGTCTGTACTTCTGAGCTGCCCTCTTCAATTCAAACCACACATTTTCGATGTACAAGTCTGGAGACTAAGATGGCCATTGCAAAACAGTGATTTTGTGGTCAGTTAACCATGGTTATTTAGAGGTATGGTTGTGATCGTTTTCATGCTGAAAGATATATTTGTTTCAGAAAGTTTCAGCTTCCTGACTTTTCAGCATAAGCGTCCTTCTGACCCCAAACCAGCGCTGCTGTACATGGCCAAAAAGCTCAATATTGGTCTCATCTGACCAAACAAAATAGCTTTCTCTGATTTATCTCGTCTCTTTATATTTATACAATATAGTTAATTACCTGTATTGTTTATTTAATACAGCCTTCTTTGCTGATCTTTATCAACGGTGTGAATCATTTTAGAGGGCACTATATAAAGAGAGATAGAGAGAGAGAGAGTGAGAGAGAGAGTAGGGGAGCATGCAACGAGCGAGGGAATGAAGCCAGAAAAGCAAGCCATCACGGCTCTCTCGCAGCAAGGTTGAACAAACTGAGAGAGACAGAGAGAGAGATAATCCACCTTTATGAATGCAAACTGCAGACTGAATATATGTCAATTTGCTATCAAGAATATACATGAATCATTACCACTTGTATTTGATTTTAATGCATACATTACAAAATATATTGTGAATTACAGTACCATGAGTACTGTAAGAGATCAGTAACATGATCAATAGAGGTGATTAATGTTTCAACACTTTCACCACCGCTGTGGTTTTAGTGTTGTGGCTGATCGGTGTATAATATAACCCTAGCTAAGAATTGCTAGAACTAACCAGATTGCAGCAAATGAGCCTCATAAACTGTAACTTCCCTTTCCAGACCCTCAAAAGAATGAGTGTCTGGAGTTAAGGCTACACTGTACCAAATGGTCCTACTCATGAAATGCCATGCACATTGGTGGACCCAGCTGCTTTTGAATGAATGTATTGTAATGGGGGTCAGCTAGCCTAGCTATGGAAATGCTAACTGACCACATTGTACTTTGGGTATAGCATGCTAGGTGGCTAACAGTAACCTAGGAAACTGTAACATGTCCAAGAGGCCCTTGTGGCCAGCTCAATTTAAGATTATTAGCTAGCTATGTTAATAAATGTGTAAAGGTTCTAATGTAAAGGACCACATATGTCTGGAATTAAAGACCCTTTTCCCCTGCTGCAAATTATGTGTATATGTGCCGACTAACCATCATTGGCCAAGATCTGCGAGATGGCGGCTGCAGGCATCATACAACCCTCTGACAGCCCCTGGGCCTCCCCTGCCGTGCTGGTGAGAAAGAAAGACAAGTCCCTGCGGTTCTGCGTCGACTACCGTCACCTAAATTACATCACTAGAAAAGACTCGTATCCTCTGCCACATATTGATTCCGGCTCCAAGTGTTTCAGCGCGCTGGATCTCCACAGCGGCTATTGGCAGGTCCCACTCTCCCCATCAGCACAACTATGGACAGCCTCCACTATTGGCAGGGGATTATGGGAATTCAACGTTATGCCGTTCAGTCTGTGCAACCGTCCGACCACGTTCAAATGGCTAATGGAGAAAGTACTACAGCCAGTCCCTGCATCAGCATGCGTGGTGTACCTAGATGACATCTTAGTATACGTGTCTACCTACGCAGTTGCACTAACCAACCTGCGCACTGTGTTCCAGTTAATCGCCAAAGCAAACCTACGCCTGAAACCGGTGAAGTGCAGCTTCTTCCACCGACAGACCAGCTTTCTGGGACACATTGTGAGCAAGAGGGAAGTGTCGACAGTCCCAGCGAAAGTAGAAGCGGTGGAAAAATGGCCAGCACCAGCGTCAACAGGTAAGGTGCGCAGATTCCTGGGCCTAGCCTTGTATTACAGAAGGTTCATCGCAGGGTTTGCCAACATTGTCTGACCCCTGCACCAGCTCACTGAAAAAGGGCAACGGTTCACGTGATCGCCAGCAAGCTAAGATGCCTTCGACCAACTACGCAAGGCTCTCATCACCACTCCCATCTTAACTATTCCAGACCCAACAAAGCCCTTCCTTCTGGACACTGACGCCAGTAATGATGGTGTGGGAGCCATCCTCTCACAGGCAAGAGAGGATGGCGAGAGAGTTGTGGCCTACTACAGTCGTGCACTGCACAAAGCAGAGCGCAACTACTGCGTGACAAGGCGGGAGCTGCTGGTAGTCGTCACAGCCACAAAGCACTTCAGGGCATACCTCACCAGGAAGTGCTTCATGCTCCGGACCGACCACGCCTCCCTGCAATGGCTGCTGCATTTTAAAGACCCAGAGGGACAAGTAGCCCGCTGGCTAGAGGCTCTCCAAGAGTTTGACTTTGAAACCGAGCATCGAGCAGGAACAAAAGTACCTAAATGCAGATGTGTTGTCTTGAAGCCCCTGCGGTGCGGAAGCCTGCCTTCACTGTGAGCTGGCAGAAGAGAGACGCAAAGAAGGGCCGAAGCTGTGCAGCTGCTGCTGTGCCTGACACCAACCCCCTTCCCCGACGGCGCTAGGCAACCTAGGGCCTCCTCAAGTCTGTACAGCCCAAGAGGGAGATGAAGAGGTCGGCCCGGCACTGCAGTGGTTCAGAACAGAGGCGAGGCCTGTTCGCTCCACACTCTCCCTCTTCTCCACAGCAGTCAAACAGTTGGAGGCTCATTGGGGCTCACTACAACTCCATGACGACATGCTGTACCGCCGCTGGTCAGTAAACAAAACGCTGCACCACCTCCAAGAGCAGTTCATGCCCTTATGATGGGACGAGAGCTACACACACCTGTCAGCCTCATCCTCGGCTGCCCACCCGACCTGGGCTTGAGTATGCTCACCGACTACAAGATCGCCTCGACCGCGTACACCAGCTGGCTCGTGATCATCAGCAGGGAGCAGAGCAGTGACAAGAGAGGAACTATGACACACACTGTACGGGTCGGGAGTTCCAGGCAGGCCGGTCACCGAAGCTGGACAGCGACTGGGAAGGCCCCTGCCTCGTCCTCAAACGACTCTCCGACGCCATCTACAAGCTTCATCTAAAGCGCTGGATAGTAGTGCTGCACCGCAATCGACTCACCCCTGGGTGAAGAAATACCCTCAACCCCAAGAGAGAGACACTTGTCACCTTATCACAGCTCACAGCCCGCGGACTTAACTCTGCTCCCCAGCGGCTCACCATCAGAGGCATGGACCCTGCATCACCGGCGCCTGCAGCTGGCCTGACATTGCCGACGCCTGCAGCCGGCCTGACATTTCCGCCCAGATGTCGGGGGGGGAGAAGCAGGAGACCGCTAGCATGGTTCGGTGACTTTGTCCCAGTAGACCAGGTTAGATACAGCGAGGACTCTGCAATTTTTTTTAAACGGGGGGTAGTGTAACGGGGGTCAGCCTAGCTATGGAAATGCTAGCTGACCTCCATTGTACTTCGGGTATAGCATGCTAGGTGGCTAACAGTAACCTAGGAAACTGTCACATGTCCCAGAGGCCCTTGCAAACTGTTATTAGCTAGCTATGTCCCAGTCTGGAATGAAAGACCCTTTTCCCCTGCAGCCAGCTGCAATGGAAAAGCAAAGTAAGATTATTAGCAGAACTAATCTTCATTCCTGCTAAACTGTTAATAAATGTGACATCAACCCTGCGCGAGGTTCTAATGTAAAAATGTCTTCCTGGAATGAAAGCTCCTGGTCCAAGCAATGGTACCTTTTCCTGCTGCTGGCTGGGCTTCCCGATCTGCCATCAGACCCCTATGTTTGAATGATGTCACCCCCTGCTCACTACCCTCCACTGGCTGCCTGTTATAGTGCAAATTCAAGACATTGGTCCTATAAGGCAGTCAGTACTGCAAAACCCTGGAAAGGAGCAAAGTGTCATGACTCTTCCTGATTGAGACCCTGGCCACCTGGAAGACTCACCTCTCCAGGGTGCACCTCTCCCCGTACCGGTTTTTGTTAACTTAGGGACATAGTTGCTTAGTTTATTTATGTATTGTATTAGGCTTAGGCATTATTTCCTCATTGAGTGCTTTATTGCTACCTCTGAATTGTGGCTACAGATTTATTCATTTGTCTCTTAACCCAGGAATTGTACCCCACTTAAAACTGTTCTTGAAAACACTTTGTTGTACATAAGAAGCCTGTAATGTAATGTAATGTGGTGTCCACCGCTATAGTATTTATTTAACTTGTGAATCATTGCCTCAGAGTATTCATTTGTCCTAAGATTCCATTAAAACAAAACCCAAGAAGAAGCCACAGGCTATTTTACTGTTTTATCCTATTTAGTAAACTGGCCACATCTGGTTTATTTTTGTGTGAAGTTATAGACATTCATAATGTCACAAATCTTACAGCAGAGACTGAATGTTGATTACAGGTTCAGTATGGATCCATGCAGCACAGATAACCTAACTTTAACCTACATACGTTAATGTTTAACGTTAGGCGGATTCGGCGTCAAAGTGTCAAAGATTCTCTTATCAGTAAGATATCCGACTCTCTGTACTGTTCTGAATTGTGAAATTCAAGCACGCCATTTATAAACGGAAGATTATTTTACCGGAACAACTTCTTTTAGCGTCTAAGTAATTGAAAAAACGGAACTTCTTTGCTCAAACAGGAAATAAACAAACGAATACTTCCTGATAATGTTCCCAGTGAATCTGGTGTTTCATAACTTTCTCCAAGCAGTAGTGTGTGTCCTGTTGACACATCGGGGCGGACAGAAAACAAGGTACTGACAGTGGTTGAAATGATTGCTAACCTACGTAAACATTGACGTTTTACATTTTCTTTTGTAAAACGAATTACTGAAGATAATTGATCTCTGTTCATTGATAGATTGTTTTAATCTATTTCCATAACTGCCTTGCTAACTAGCTAGCTTGCTGCAGCGTGAACTCTCGTAGCGAAATGTTCTTTTTGCACAATTGACGACGTAATTTTGTATTCTAGCTAATAGTTAAGATATTTTTCATTTAGCAACGAAAACCCAACATGTGATGTCATGGCAAATTGCATGTTACTGCACTGGACAGGATGCTTGCTGCTATTGCTAGTTAGCTACTGTAGCCACTTATTTTGTTTGGAGAATTAAAGATGTTATTAACCATTACAGATGGCCGTGGCCCTGTCCGTAGCCGACAGAGCTGTTGGAGCGATTATCGGTGCAGCTGTCGCGGATGCAGCAGGTAGGCCTACTTCTGATATTAATGCCAGTATAATCTCGTGATTTAACGTCACATTGCACACAGGAAGCTCCGTGCAGCTGACCATTGTTGAGACTTATGGTTTGAGCCTTTCAAAATAAAAGCGCATGTTCCTTTGGTTCAAAATACAAATGTATAGTTATTACAATAGAATTACAAATTCCAGTATACCAATAAAGTGAGACTCATATCAGATTTACGTTGGACAGGCAGCTGTTTTTTCCTGTGACCTCAGTAGCCATCCAGAAATGCACAAGTTGCACATATGAAGTGAATTTTAGGAAATTATTCCAGTTGAGTTCGGTTAGCAGAACGAGGGGGCATAAATGGAAACTGACAAAGGGTCAATTTCACACGGACACTAGGAAATATTTTTTCACACAGAGAGTGATCAATGCGTGGAATAGCTTGCCTGGACATGTAGTAGAGGCTGAGACACTAGGGGTATTCAAGGCTAGGCTCGATCCAGTGTTAGACACTCTAGCCTTTGGATAAACTAAGCATGTGAGCAGATTAGTGGTAGGAATGGACGAGCAGTGTTGGGCTGAATGGCCTGTTCTCGTCTTCCCCTGTTATGTTATGTTATGTTATGTTCCATCTTTTATGGGTTGTACTGGAAAAGCTATACATAGTGTCTTCATGGGGAAAAAACAGCTTAGACTAGTATAACAAACTGCTAGTATAACAATCAAGTGAGACTCCTATCACATTTAGGTTGCACAGATTGTTGCTGACTTTTTCCTGTGACCCCAGTAGCCATAGATGCACCATTTGCACATATACTCCATCTTTTATGGGCTGGATTGGCCGTGCACACCAGCTAGAGGAAGGGCACTAAAAGAGGCTATACCTATGGTGAAATATGGTGGTGGATCTTTGATGTTATGGGGTTGTTTCGCTACTGGTCTTATTAAGGTCAATGGAATAATGAACTTCAGCAAGTACCAATACATTTTTGCCAAAAACCTGATTCCCTCTGCCAAGACGCTGAAACCTGGTAGAGACAAAGACAAAGATCCAAGGTATACCTCAAAATCAACCAAGAAATGGTTTACTGACCAAAAAAATGTCTCTCTTGCAATGACCATCCCAGTCTCCAGACTTGAACCTGATCGGTGGTTTGTGGTTTGAATTGAAGAGGGCAGTCCACAAGTGCAGACCAAAGGATATTGAAAGGTTCTGTATGGAGGAATGTTAAAATATCCCCCCCTCAATATGTTCACCAGTCTCATAAAACTAAACTATAGAAGATGACTCAGTTGTGTCATCTTTGCAAGGGAAGAGTAACAGCAATTGGATTAGTATAAAAAATATAATTAAAAATGTTCTTGAGCATACAATATAGCTCATTACCTTATTGTTGTGTATTGCCATTGTCAGTTGTTCCTTGCAGCACAAAACCTCATTACATACTCACATTTTAAAATGTAAGATTAATTATTGATGGTATTAATGCAAATGATCAATAGTCTATCAATAGTAATCACAGTAATCTTAATGATTAACACTAACAGGTTTTGAAATTACATGAGCCGTGCACTGGGTTAAAAGGTTAAATATGACCGTAATAATTATAATAATG
Organism: Aldrovandia affinis; assembly: GCA_029706075.1. Taxonomy (NCBI): domain Eukaryota; kingdom Metazoa; phylum Chordata; class Actinopteri; order Notacanthiformes; family Halosauridae; genus Aldrovandia; species Aldrovandia affinis. The sequence goes on along the minus strand of JAINUG010000030.1, from coordinate 5,011,891 downwards.
AGACTCACTTGACATCAAGACAGTTGACAAATTATCAGACTAACTCGGGGTAAACATGCATTTTGTGCTTGTACCTACAAAAATGTTTATTATTTTGTGACAAAATGATATAGCCTGTGTGATTATAATATGGGACTGGGTCTTAATCACTTCAGCAGCGTTAAACCTTAGCATACTGGTAATACATTTGGCTTCAATGAAAACACAATTTAATAAATTGGTTCAAATTGAAAAAAGAAAAATAAAAAGAATCATGACAGTCTTCTACAATGCTCAGTGTAATTTACACATGACATATGCCATTGTCTATATTCTTCACATAAATTCTGACACTGTACCACCTGATTTGCTTCTTGTAGCTCTTCAGTATTGTATTTGATATGCCTTTAATCAATCGATAGTGTTTAAAAGGCCTATACACTCCTATGCACATACAGGAAGTAAGTCATTTTTTGCATGCATTCTTTGGTCAAAGACGACCAAACATAGGAGACGAACAGATGTCAGCAAAACTGAAGTGTTTTCAATTATGCCATGCAGTGGAAAAATGTAGTCATATTTAGAAGTTTATAATTATAATCATCTGCGTTGTAGTTATCTATAAGCCAGCTTTTTTATTTGTCTCATATAAAGAAGCATAAATCATATTATGTATTTTATTACTTACAGCCCAACCTCTCCATTGGAATTACAACCTGGATAAACTGAAATCTATCTTGGCACAACAGCCGTGTCCAGAATTCCATCCCCAGTCAGCTAATCCTTTCTACAGAAGGGACACCGGCCAGCAGAGTTGCTATGGCGACCAGGCATATGTTCTGCTGGAATCCTTGTCTGAATGCGGAGGTATGGCAACACGTACTGTAAAATGGCATTCCATCATAGGTTTTTTTTCCTGCCATCACGTTAATGACCATATTCCAAGCAATGCGGTTTTGCTCGAATGCATACTTGTCCTGCATATTTGTTCATATTTTCGCAAAGGTATGTTGTTATCAGAGCTGTATGCATTTAAGTCTCACGTTTGTTAAACATTTTCTTGTCAGGTTTGAATGTGGAGGATCTGAAACAACGCACGTACAAGGTGTTTGGCCCAGGATCAGAATACGATACACCTGTCAATGATCCATATCGAGAGAAAACGGGTAAGCCCATTTTAGCGATGACTCTGAAATGCATACAAAAGTCATATTTACTCCCAGCAGATGATTAATGAAAGGAAATATAGATGTACATGGGTGTGATTCAGTTGAGGTGCGTTGAGGCTCACCGCAAGCACAGGTTGGGCCCTATAGTCACAAATTCGAGCCTCAGCCAACTGTGACAGGGAGTACACAACAGCAGGACACAATCGTCCTTGTCACCCCAGGTAGGGTGGATTCCTCAGGTTACCTGTACATTAGCTCCTCCCAACAACACGCCAGGTTGTAGGCCTCCAATTAGCGCTAGCACTCTCCTGTAGTACTGTGTCGATTGTAGGATGTTAAATAGTCTCCGGCTCACAGGCAAGTGCCTCGGAGGAGTGCACGTGCTTCAGCCACAGCAGTGCTCCCGGTTTGTCCCACGGGTGCTGTCACTGTAACTCGACAAGTATTGATCCCAAAACGCAGAGCTTGTTTGTGTTTCAGGATTGTGATCTATTGAAATGTTAAAAGGTCCAACAAAACTTCCCATTGAGGGACCATGGAGACATGCAAGTATCAAAAGCTTCCTGAAAAACGTGGATGCGGGGAAGGAGGAAACAGGTAAATAAAGGGGTGCTTTATCTGATAGCTGATGAAACACGGCCAGCATTTGAGATGTGTTACCTGGGAATATCACAGCATGCACAATATCCTTCATCCAGCATGAAATTAAACTTGTACATTGGGTATAAAATATATATTGTTGTTTCTGTTGTTCTATGATGGTAAACAGTGTGGTTTTTGTTCCTAATCGCAGGTTGCGATGTTGATAATCAGATCGATGGGATCGCAAAGCTGGCCCCAATTGTGGCTTGTTACGTCGGGAAGCCAGAGATGCTGGAAAAGGTGGAGGACGCAATCCGCGTCACCCAGAACGATGACCTTTGCATTGCTGAGACGCTGGCCGCAGCCAGGTCCGTCTGTCCGCCCGTCTGTACGCAGTTGGTGTATGCCAGAACTTAATCATTGGGCCACCGTCTTAAGGCACCGATATCGACAATTGTAAAAAAATGTATGTGTAGAAACTGTGTTTGGCATTGGTATTGTAGTGTACATAGTAAATGGGTCAAAAGACATGATGTAAAAATAATCTGAATTGTCGCAAATCATGCTTTTGGAATTCACACACAGACTCAACATGCCACAGATGGCATCTCGTGTCACTGGACACTTCCATGGAGAGAAAGGAGGAGGACAGTGTTTTTTTTTTTTTTTTTTTTTTAAACATGGAGTGCTATAAATGATTCATTATTATGATTTCTTTTTAGAACTTCAGTTTATTTTTACCCCCCTCAGAATCCTGGAGCATTACATCTTGAACGGACCCGATCCCAAAGCCTTGGACTCCGTGCTGAAGCAGCTTGATGACCCGGACAGGAAGAACCCCCAGGAGCTGGACCGAGCCGTGGCCGGTAAAGCGAGACACGGGGCTCACGCCTCAGCACACCGCCGGGGTCGCAGACATTTGTCATGCATTACCTCCTGTGAGGCTCCTCTTTGAGTCTCCTTTCCCATACTGCCAGATCGCATCACTGTTTGCAATGCCGCGGCTGTGTTATGCACTTAAAGGGCTGTCATTTCTGAACTGAGTGCTTAGTAAAACTGTCTTTTTTAATACTTATTGTCGGCACTGAAAAACAAATGATAAGCCAGGGGTACACATACGCACATCCTATCGAACTTTGCGTACGCTGGGTGTAAAACAAAATGGGAGTGAAAAATGAGTGAGTGCATGTGTGTGCGTGTAAGCTTCCGAAAGCGTTTCAAGAACAAAAAAACAACAACATTTTGACCAGAGATCTTCATTTGGAAACCTGAGTGTGTGACCGCGTGTGTGGCCGCTCATTATTTCACTCTCGTTTACAAATGGTAAAATGGTAAAATGGTGCTTGAAAACCGAGATGTTCCTCGTTAAATCTGGCCTCGGTGACCGTGTGCGCGATCAGTATGCGTGAAACATGGCACTCACAATCGTTCTTGTTGTTGAAGGACACCTTCACCAAGTGAAGGAGAAGATAGCCAAAACTCCACAGGAGCTGATACCTGCTGTGTTCCCAAACTCATGAGGTAGGTCTAATCGCTTCCCATCACCCCCCACTGCATTCGTATGTCTACGTGGCACAATAACATCATTGTCAGCAAACCTTTGAGCTCTGTTCACACAGCCAGAACCTGGGTCTTTGATCCTGCCAAGATTTTTTTCTCCCCTAAAGCAAAGTTTTCCTTTTGACAAGAAACACATGTTCAGGAAGTCTCTCGCTTAATACGTGGCAATGTAGGTGGCGGAGCAAAACCTTTTTCCATGCAAGAAAATGCACTGACAGTGGTAACATCGGGCTGACGCTGAGAATCATGATGTAAGTGCCAGTGGCTCTTGTAGAGGTTGTGGAGAAATGTTACAATAGTGCGGTCTTAATTTTCCATCAATTCTGCTCTATAATGTTTTGCCTGTTGGTGATTGTTGCAACTTTTTCACGTTGCAATCACAATAAGAAACGAGGTGTGTGAGTGTTTTTCATTTGTTTTCACTCCTGATATATTTTTTTATATATTTTTTTTTTTAATGAGTTTCAGTTTTTTCCCGCGTTTTTCTCCCGATTTGGTGGCGAGTTGTACCCTCTTTCTTTTCGCCCTCCCCCACGAGCCCGCCACCCGTCACTACGGGTCAAGCTAATACCTCAATGCCAGCAATGATCCGCCTCCTCCGAGACGGAACTCGCTCACCTACTTTACAGGGACGCCCTTTGCACTCCTACACGAGCGTGTGCCGGCTCTCCCTCCCCCCTCCCCCTGGGGCAGACAGCCAATCGCCACACCCGATCGGCGCTCCCGGCCAGAGCCAGGTTGGCGCAGATAGGTTTCGAACCGCGGCTGCAGTGGGCAACCTGCATTCTGCGCGAATGCCTGGACTGTTACACCACCTGAGGCCCCCACTCCTGACATTGTTGACAAGGACCTCTTAAATTCATCCAGTGCTTCGGCCTCTAAATCACAGAGTAGCCACGATGCCTTGTGAAGTAAAAAAAATACTTGGTAAAGAAAAGCAGCTTTGCAAGGCACCAGAAGTGTCCACATAGTCTCCCATCTAGGCTTTGCTTTAGGCTTTTAAGACACTTGCCTCTTCACTGCTGCCTACGAAGGACGGGAGCAGATAGCGCACTTTTGTTTGGGATGCAGCCATAGCCTCTCATGAGTTGTGTTTGTGTGTAACTCAAATTTGTGCCCCCCCTCCTCCCCTTTGGCTAACGTGTGATTGGTTCCTCCCAGCCTTGCCCGGTGCGTTCCAGGCAGCGCTGCATGGAGTTCTGACGGCGGGCGACTTCGACCAGGCCGTCCGGGACACCATGCACTGTGGCGGATGCACCTGCAGCAGGAGCTCCTTCATTGGGGCCTGTCTGGGGGCTCAGGTACAGCACCCCCCAAAATCCTCTCCATATAATATCACATTATACAGTGGGACAGTGTGCAGTTAATTTCCTGGTATGCTTGTTCCCACCTGGATTTCTTATGCACTGTCTTTGTCTCCTAAAGATTGGACTCCAAGGAATTCCGAACTCTTGGAAGAGCAAGACCCACAGATATCAGTCTCTGCTTGAACTTGCAAAGAAAGTTGCCAGCTCACACCAGTAATTTAAGAACAGACCCCCTGCCCTTTCGTACTTCATTTTCTTCTTCCTCTGAGAAACTGCATATTGTCTGAATGTCTTACAGTTTGTCACTGTTGAGCTTTGACAAAACATTTAATGAAGGGTCCAGCTTCAATTTATAAAAAGGTTAGGCCCTGATGCTTTGTGTTCTGTTAACTGTTAGCGTGACCCGTTGAAGATGTGTCAGCTTGAACAATACTGCAGTGTTCTCCCTAGGTTCAAATAAAGTGGGCGATGGAACCGATTAATCAAATAATTGCCTCTGCATTGTCTTTCTAGTTGGTCTGATGTTACTTATTTTAGTCGCCTATATTTCCTCCAATCACAATAAAGATAAATAGATAAGATATTGGTCAAAGAAAAAATATATAAACAGTTCGAAAAAGTAATGTCACTCTTTTGTGGAGCGAGTGACCAGGGTTAGGTTCCCAACTAAGCTCTTCACCTCCTCTAGAATCCCCCACTCTCCAGAGTACCTTAACGTTTGATTCACTGCAAAGTGTGTCTGTCAAAAGCTTTAAATAGTAGTCCTGAGACCGGTAGTGAGCGCTGCACCGCCTCCTACGAGCTGACGCCCACCATGCTGTCACTGTAACACTCATATATGCAGCGAGCTCATATCGTCTTCCCTCCCCCCCTCCCTGAGGTGGACAGCCAATTGCTGCCCACTAGTTGCACTCCTGGCCAGAGCCAAGCTGGCACAATCTGGTGGAATCGAGCCCTGGGCCTTTTAAAGAAACTTGTGTCCATTTGAGAAAGCTTAACTCTTCTCCATTTCGTCCAGAAAGTCAATTTATTGAGACTGAACATTTTAATTATTTAAAGCACTTTGGAAGCAGTATTTTTTCTCTAGAACTACCCAGCACACAATAAATCTTATGTGGATATTCTCCAGCACTCCTCAACCCCCCAGTGTTATAATTACATAGATAATGTTGACAAACCTAATGGGTTAAATGAGGAAGAGCTGTGTTAACAGTTGGATGGGTGCCCTCTCTGTCTCTATTTTGGTGTTCCTCTCAGGATGGCCTTTAGGGGGAGCTCTGGGCTATTTTACATCATCGTGAATCACAGAGGTTTAAAATAACTTGCGTTGGTTATGTCCAGTTATGCATAGATTTTCAAGCAAAGGCTCAGAAAAGTGAATATGCTTAAGGTGCAGTCAAATGTAACATGTTATTTAGTCATTGGATTAAGGGTGAGCATATTTGTGAAGCTAAGGACATTCGCTGAGGTACAAATGGGTGATTGTCTGTCCGCCCGAGGGGAAGAGGGGAGGGAGGCTGGCATCTGAGGAGGCCTTTGTCACTGCCAGTCCCAACTCACAGTATGGGGGGGGGGGGTAGTTAAATTAGGAGAGTACAATTGGCTACCAAATTGAAAGTGGGGGAAAAATCTGATAAATCAAAAAATAAAAATAAATAAGAAAAACACAGTTTCATAAGGCCTGGGTGCGATCAGCAGAAAATTTGCACACCACAGCGACACCTATCCACTTTGTGCCCTCTTCTTAAACCCACCCACCAGCCTGTTATTTTGGGGACTTAAAAGAGTGCGCACCTACAATACACGTTCTCATCTCCTCTGTCACCGATATTAAATCAAGGAGAGTTTTCAGAGTGAAATGTAAAGCCACGCATCTGAGTTTTGTGAGATAAGCCTGCTGTCACCCTTCCCGCGATCGTCACATTAGATGTCACACATGGTCATGGGCATTACATGCTGTGTAATGCCTATGCACCGAAACACATCCGTTACTGCATCACTGCAGGGAACTTTAAGCTTTTACTATTAAAAGAATGAGTTTGGTGCCACAGAGCACAGGCCTTTTCCTTTTATTAATTTTCAATGTTTAAATGTTCAAGTTTCAGTCTTCAAGCTTCAGCGCCCTAACAATATTTAGACATGTACCATGGCCTTGGAAGTCAAGCTTGTCGATTAACTGTATTAGAATGTTATGTAACATTCTAATACAGTGTTCTTTTAAAGACATCCTTCTGGTTTTAATTAAAGCATTAGGTCAGACACTCATTTTTGTCTAATCTCTGGAGGAACATCATCAGGACTTTAGGTTCTGAGCAAGTGAACAACCACAACTTTCATGAACCACTGTATAAAACTGTCCATCCGCATTGCTTGTATTTGTCCATCCATTCCTGTGTATAGATTCAAAAACAGATCACGTCCCTTAGCATTGGTGATTTATGGCTTTCTCCTGTCCTTTGAAGCGTGTATATTCACTTAAAAAGTGAACTCAAGGCTAAACTGACTAATCCTCGGACTGTGGATAGGAGTCTCGCAGGGGCGGGCGACACATAGCTGGCATTACATTATAGGCTTTTAGCAGACACTCTTATCCAGAGTGACTTGCAGTTTCACATTTCTTTACATACAATCCATTTATACAGCTGGATATTTTACTGAAGCAATCCAGGTTAAGTACCTTGCTCAAGGCTACAACGGCAGTGCCCCACCTGGGATTGAACCTGCAACCTTTGCGTTGGTCGATTTGGCCAAGAGCAATCTACCCACAGCAACCGCACAGTCCCCCGATGCAGTAGATGTGGCTGCTCAGCTGGTGGACTGTGTGTGGTAAGTAAGCAGCTGACAGTTTCAGAGGCCGTGCCCTCCTTAACTGATGCAGGAGGGTGCATGAATGGGACAGGCCTATATTTCAAATTCGGGTGAGAGGTTTCATCGTGAAGAGCAAAGAGTAAATACTTTTAAAGGGTGAATGATTTTTAGTGTTCTCCAAGCTGATGCTTCATCATATAAAACGTAACTGTTTTCCAATCTTGGCCACTCCGATATTAGTCTAGTTGGTATTAGCAGCAACCTCAATACATTGAGGGTGATAAATCAGAAGTCCTGGCAGTGTTTCTTGGGCCACAAAATGAATCAGAGATACTGAAAAGCATAATCAAGTTTGAAGACAGCTTGTTTCCTCGACTACCAGTTCAAACCCCTGCCAGCCTGTGGCTCAGGTCCAGGGCTCTGTATCTGCCATCGCTTCCTGCATGGTGGACAGATTGGATCCCGGTAATAAATCAGATGGTCTCCATGGCCACGGTTTTCATTCAGATATTGGATTGGGTTTTCTAGGCTGGTCCAGTTGAACAAGAACTGACAGATTGTTCCTAACATGTCATCTCTGCTGTCTTATGGACAAAATACGTTTTCAAATGTATCTGGTAAATGCAAAAGGAAAAACCCCATAGGGAGGAAATGTGCAACCCATGATGACAGCAGTCATTTCAAAGATAGTCCTTAAAAACATTGATAATTGCAAATGGTTTTCATTACAGGGCATCAGACCGACAGAGAGATTATGACTGAATACTTTGCATGACATGGAAGCTGAAATTTGTAAGGACAGAAACATGAAGTGAAATGCAAGTTTGATGAGAGGACTTCCCCCTCGCTCTCTCCCCTGTGTCTCCTGCTTTATTAGAGTCTACTGCACGCCAGCTTTGCTGAGTCACTATGTGCGCCCAGTAGGGGCTCCTCCCCAAACCACTCCAGTGAAACATCAACATGAAAGACCAGATTCCCAACTCTGGAAAATGAGAAACAGAAGGCTTCCAGATCGCTTTCAGAAAGAAGCAAAAAATAAAAAATACATAAAAAATAAATCACTGGCTTCCAAAACATGGTGAATTTCAGCAACAGCTTTACTGGAATAACCAGATGCCAAATGTACATGAGGCAATACAATTCATAATTAATTTATGATTATATAATAATTAATATTAATTATTATTTATTGTATTATCACAAGTTTAGTTGTACTGTGTTTGTTTGAAGCTATTTGTGGAATGTTATTATGGAATAATATTTATATTTTTAACATTTTGCTCTCACAATTAAATGCAAAATATAATAATGATTTTGTATTGCAGTAAATTTATGTGAATATTATGCCAAATATTGGTATTCTGAGAGAGATAAGCTAATAAAAAATGAGTATGTAAAAGCATGAAAAAACAACTCAAACTCAAGGGCAATCCAAATAAAAACAGTGACCGTGCCACTGGCCACCGTTAGCTTGATAGCTGGGTCTACCTTGGGTCCATTCAAATGGCGCAGAAAAGGTGCTTTTCCAATTTAATGCACCCAAGGTGCCTTTCGTTAAAGTGCTGATGGGAGGTTGAGTGAGTACTACATTTCTGAGAGGCACTTCAAAATCTCAAGCTCTGTACTTCTCCCTTTCTGTTCTTTCTAAAAAGCTGTGTGACACTTGCCGTTTTAATGCATATGCTTTCTGAATGGTCTTCTAAAATACAATTTACAGCAACAGTTGTCTTACTTTGCCCCCTAGTGTTCAACGGCCGTACACACACTGAAAATGTTAATTATTGCTGATCCCTCATTTGTGGAGTTATTTTTTTTACTTCAGATATAGTTTTTTGCGCATTTAATGTTTGTGTTAATTTCCACAACTGTCAAACTAGAAACGCAAGACAGCACATGCTTAAACACAAAGCGTTTGATTCAATGTCAAATATCTTGACTGGATATAATAACAATAATAATAATAATAATAATAATAATAGAACTTACATATTTAAGAAGATACTTGATTAGTCAGCCACACAATAAAAGACAACGGGTAATTCAGAAAACAACAAATATTGAATTAACATAAACAATATGTTGCCACATTTAGCTAAGTTCCACAAAATAATTGAGAGAATGAGAGGGGCTCCCCACTGTCAGGCGCCACTGTGGGACTTGTCAAGCAACATAAGCAAGTAATGCTACAGTAGCCTACCTAAAAAGGCACACAGGCTACAGTGTTAACTCCTCCTGTTACGTGGACGATGGCCAGCTAACTACAGTAACGCTGGCTAATTCAAAGCGGTCTATTGGATGGCCACGAGAGGGAAAATTATACGAAAATTCGGAACATTTGATAACATAAAATTCACGTCTGTAACCAGTTTACTATCTACAAGGTCATAAACAGTTGCTTTTTAATTTGCGCAAAGAAGATAACATGGACTTCGACGTTAAAAGATTAGCAGCGGGCGCCGGCACCTTTCTTAGTCGTGCTGTACAGGTTGGTACTATGCTGGATTTATCATATATTTATGGAGCATGTTGCTTAGACGATATGGCGTAATTCGCAAACAATGACAGCATCCCTGACTGTGACTGAACAGGCCAGCAATTTATTCTGATCAGGAAATCTCGGCGCTGTATCAGGCCTATTTCTGTTCAACGCTACAACAGCTTGGTTTAAAGTAGATACGCTAGCGAAGTTAGCGATCTGGCTTCCATGTGTCATGGCATTTAGTAGTTCAGCCAAATTAACGTAATATTTGGGTTAATAAAGCTAGGTATGTAGCTTGTTATTTGACGCCAATAGCTGGCCACAAAATAACAACATTGACGTTGTTTTTGCGAAGCGGATGTTGGATCTGTTTACGTCAACTTTATCGTTTTATGAAGCAGCTAGCTAGCTAGATAATTGCCCATGCCTTGGTCAAACTGATCTGTCAAATGTGATTTTTCAAGTTGAATTATTTAGCTATGTTAACTTAACTGAGAAAAACCTACTTTGAAACTGATTTTCAACAGCTATACGTTGTCGCATAGCTATACACTGATAGCTAGCTGGCACAACGTTACCTTATGAGTAACAGCTATTCTTATTTGTGTCGCTGAATATCTGATACCGCACGTTACTAATTCTGTCACACATAGTTTACAGAGGAAAAACTTGGCCAGGCTGAAAAGACCGAGTTGGACGCCCATTTGGAAAACCTGATTGCCAGAGCAGAATGCACGAAGGAGTGGACGGAGAAAATAATGAAGCAGACAGAAGTTTTACTACAACCTAACCCAAGTAAGAGACCCCCATACCCTTCCGACTAAAGTTTGTTAGCAGCCAAGGCGAATTTGCAGGACAGGCGATTATAATACTCAGTCTCACCCGTACTATCCAAGGCTCGTGATAACAGTCAATATGTAACAAATGAATGATACATTTTCAACTAGTTTGGTAGTTGGTACCACTAGCTGTATTAAATCATATCCTATCTGACAAGATGTGTTCTTCTGGTGGTGGATTGTAGACAGTTGTACAATTTAAGTGTTATCACATTGCGTACAGAACGGTGTTGTTGGATTTTGGGACTCTCCTTCTAATGTCAGATGTTTGGATGGTCCTTCCAGTATTTTTCTATATTTTCTACATCTTTAACTGACTCCTATACACATTTTCAAAAATTCCCCCCACACCCCCTTTCAAAACCACCAAATTCCCTAGGCTCCCCATTTTTTAAAAATCTGAAATTAGCCCAGTGATTTAAAATAAGCCCGCTATTGGTTAAATTCCCCAGGTTGTTCTGATGATCTTCTGGTCAGGACAGTGAACACCTAAAATTCATAATTCATTCAAACAGGACATGTTTTTTCCTGTGTAATACAGTATATGGATATGCTTAATGAGGTAATGTACCTTAATGTACCTAAATGAAGAAATAGCAAACTAGCACAGTTTTTGTTTAGCATGAGTACTAACCATGGGCAAAATGATCCATGGTTAGCCCATAAGCAAACCCATATACTGTATGAAACAGAAAACGTGTTTAATGAGCATAAAATATATTTTTCTTAATCCTTTTGCACATATTTAGTATTCATGCTAAGCTTCATTTGTGATGCAAAATTCTATTTATTTAAGAGTTCTAGCTATTTATTTAGGTACATTAAAAGCCCTGTTAAGCAGTTTCTTCATTAGGCATTTTATAACGTGCCAAATAAACTTTTTTGTAGTAAAAACAATTCGTTGTTTTTATATTTTCACCCCAACAGTTTTAATAGAAGTGGATGTTCTGTGACTAAGACTGCGTACTACATTACTGTTAAATTGGCATAGCATATACAGTTATCCTGAACGACATCCATGATCATTGACTGCAGCAATTCAAGTTCAGTTCCATACATAATGGTGCAACAGCAGGACCACAGACAGGTTTCAAACCTTTTTTAATATTTTTTCTCTCCCAATTTGGTTGCCAATTATACCCTCTATTTATCTCAATTCCCCTCCCCCACGAGTCCACCGCTCCTTCCTCCGGGTCGAGACACTCTTTCCAGGCCGAATGATCCGCCTCTTCCGAGACAGAATTCTACCACAGACACCTTTACCTGCTCCTCGACGGACTCATGCCAGCTCACCTTCCCCCCTCCACCGGAGGCGGACAGTCGAATTCCGCCTCCGATCGGGGCTGACGACCAGGGCCGGTCTGGTAGAGACGCGGGTTTCGAACCGCATCCCTGACAGGCAGCGCACACCACACCGGACCAGCCAAAGTGTGGTGAACCTGCAGCCCTTTGAGTCTGACAAGAATCATTTAACCTAACAACTGCACCTCTATGCTGAGCAGAGCACCTAGCATAACTGCATGTTTGAAACCATGTGTATGTGCCAAATGGATCATTTAACCAATTTATGGAAAGTTCCAGCTTTTTACCATTATAAAAGCACAGGATTTTTAATAAAAAACAAGTTACACCCATCACATTGTTGAAATAGTTGTTGAAGTGATGCCTTGTGACTTCTCTTGATGTCTTATCTGCTCTCTTGATTGAGTTTCCCTACTTCGATTTGCAGATGTGAGAATAGAGGAGTTTTTGTATGGAAAACTGGAAAAGCAAGTCCCCACACGCCAGAACAACCACGAGCAGCTGGGCGAGGCCATGATTGACTCCGGTCACGAGCTTGGGCCGGGAACGGCTTATGGTAAGCTTATCAGCGTTGCTTCAGGTGCTTCAGCGTTATAATGCAGAAGTGTAGTGACCCTAGGAATGGCCAGTTCACTTTAGGATTAGTTCAGTTCATAAAAAGATGTAGGGCCATTTTTGGGTGGCATATGAAGCGCTTTGTAAAGGTTTGCGATTGTTTTGACAGGGAATTCTTGGGCACCATCTCCACATCAAATCTGTGGCAACCATGCAGAATGTTCATACATCTCCAATACCTTCCCCAAGTGATGACCATAATATAATCATTTAATGTGTGTTCAATATTTTCAAGTAAGAATTTGAAGTCACTCATAGTTATTTCAAATGCATTTTAGTTGGTGACGTGGGGGGGTCTGAGAGGAATAAGATGAAATCATCTGCATAAGACAGTTGCAATGGTTCACCTTCCCTACGTTTAAGGTGGCGCCTCATATGTTCATTGCGAAGTGTTGGAAAGCTAGGGTAAACAACAGGGGCAAAGGAGGACATGTGGCGCGTCCCGCAATGTAGCAAGATTGGCATTGATGTTTCAGAGTTTGTGAGAACCGATGATGTCAGGCATGCATACAACATTTTAACGCAGGAAATGAACCAGTCACCCAATCCAAATTACGGAATCGCTGCCAAAGCATAGGCAACTTCCACTCAACCTGCTGGAATGCCTTCTCGGGATCCAGAGACCAGACTGTGATTTCAGATTTTCTTCCCATGCTTAGCATACATCACATTCATCAAATGTCTCACGATAAAAAAAAAAAAATTTGCCAGGGATAAAACAGGTTTGATTGGGATGTGTTATAATTAATTTAACCTCTTTGCCAGGATCTTAGTAAATACTTTCAGATCTGAATTGAGAAGTGCAATTGGTTGTAAAAAGCTCCATCTCATCTCTATCTTTTTTTAAGATAAGTGAAATATACACAGCATAAAATAGCAGAGGGAATTTGTGGTTATTAATTGAATATCATCCTAAGTATAATAGGAGCAACTTCCTCTGCAGTTGTAGGCCCAAATGTAGAATTCTGAACCAAAGTCTTGGGAAAGGCCTTAATCACATCCAGCATCTTTGTTAACTGTCTATACTTCCTACTTCCTTGTGAAAGGAAAAATATTGGCAAAATAGCCCTGCCAGTGTGTGAGAATTACAGAGTCCATCCATGGACAGGGGCAGGGCCCTTCTCAGGAATTGTGGTTCACCTGTCATTCATTTTGTCCCAGGAAACGCGCTCATAAAGTGCGGAGAGACGGAAAACAGATCGGAGGTGCAGAGAGAGAGTTCATTCAGAGCTCTGCCATCAACTTCCTCACACCCTTCAGGAACTTCATTGAAGGGGACTTCAGGACCATCTCGGTAAGCTCGAGAGGAACGGTGCTGCCTCTTAAGTGTTTTAGAGAGCAAGCTACTCTTCAGCTTGAAGAAAAAGACTTGAGGCTGAACAAACAGGTTAAAAGACACTTTTAGTTTTTTTACTTCTGAAAAATAAAGCAATGGAAAGTGCCAAGCATTTACAAATCGGCCTTGTGTGACCCAGCGGCAAGTGCTCTTGGTTCATCCAATTAAATGCTAAACATCAGGTACATTTTTAAATACTTCCTTACTTATCCTTATAACACGTGAGATTGGCACCTCGTACGTTCCACATTATTTCAATAGGCTCATAGAATTGAGGAAAAACAGCAGCCAAAATGTTATCCCTCCCCCCTCTTCTGCATTTTGACTTCAGAGTACACTCTGTTACATGTTATCCCCCTCCACCCCCTTTCTCCAGAGAGAACGGAAGCTGTTGCAGAACAAGCGCTTGGATCTGGATGTCGCTAAAACCAGACTGAAGAAGGCCAGGGTGGCCGAAGCCAGATCAGCAGTGGGTATTCTCACCGCTCCTCCATTTAAACTCTGCACCCCTTCCACATTTACGGTTACTCTGCTACACCTGCAGGGGGCAGCGTTTCCACATCTTGAGACATTTAAAGTCAACTGAATACAACATGACAAGGACACGATTGCACAGAATCTTTGTCTTATACCAACTAATAATTTTTGTGAGGGATGAGAAAATCTGTTAGCCACTGTCATGCAGCATAAGTTAAACTTAACTTTACCGTACGGTCAGATACACCAAGTCCTGGTACAGGCTTAGGAATGTGTGTCCTCAATGGAAAGAGGAAATCTTCTGCATGCCTCACTGGTGTCTGATCAGTGCATCGTAGACCTTGCCCACCTGTGACTGTAGAATATTTCTGCACGTATGCTTGCAGTGCCACAAAACCATGTCCTGTTTGTCTTTTCTCCTCCTCGCACGCCTCCCGGCGGTTTCAGCAACTAAACTCGACTCCTCCGCTGGGAGAGGAGTACGTGGCCCACTTTAGCTACATGCTCAGCTTCCTGCATGTAAAATGGCTGAAGGTTTGTCAGCTCTGTTCTCTTTAGATCGCCTGCTTTCTCTTGCCGTGGTTGGGGGGGAAACAAAAATGGCAGAGCCTTCTGCCGATTTTCAGACACCAACACCCGGGGTACATGCCTATCGAGGCCTTGTGCTGAGGCCTTATTCTGATGTTCATGAGATGTCGCACGCGATGCTCTTAGTGAGGTTTTCTGTGTGGCTGTGGCGGCGTAGCTAAAACTCATTATCTCTTGGTCCACACGGGTGTTTGCCCAGTTAAATGCTTACATTTTCGTTCCGTTTAATTTGTACTAACACTGCTCAAGCGTTCAAATTCCTCACTCACTCTTCAAACATCCTAAGGCCATCCAAAGCAAAGCAAAATTTAGAGAATGGAGAATTGTTTGTTTTTGTTCTGCCGTCACCATCATAAAGATATGAAAATATGAAAGCCCTGGATATCATTGTCTGAGCATCTGGCTCTTCGTCTTTTAAATGTACATTTTCACATATAATTGCCTTTTTTAACTTACGTTTCTTATTGAAGCACATTAAGGATAGAGAAAGTTTGAACGGCGAGCATTTTATCCACATTTGGTTTATTCCCTCTGCAGACGGCAATAGAAGGCATCTAGATGTTGGTGTCGTCGTGTCTGTAGGTGTGGTTGTCTGTGAATATACACCCAAGGGGTGTCAGTGGGGGCTGTAAACATCCGTGTGTGTGTGTGTGTGTGTGTGTGTGTGTGTGTGTGTGTGTGTGTGTGTGTGTGTGTGTGTACGCGTGTACATATCCCCGAGAGTATAAGTAGTAGATGGCACTGCACAAATACGCATCAACATGGCTCCTCATATATAATTTCCCTCCTTCGTAGCAAGCTGTGTTGAAAGTGTAAAATGTAGGGCGCACCCAATCCCCATATGTTTGCTAATGGCTGCTTTTAAATGAGTGATTGCCCTTGGGAAGATCTACAGCCTTCTGTGGCGGTATAATCTCTTTTGGTGGTAAAACCACTTGTTTTTTGCCTCTCCACGTACTGCAAGATATTAAACTTGCATGCATTTCTCCTCGTTAATAGCTAGGGATATATGTACTTCTGCTCGTAGAGTGGGTGTAAATGGAAGCCAGCAAAGCAGTCAACACTTAGGCCTTTATTCAAGTAACATTTGTCCTTTGACTTACAAATGGATGCAAATGCACAAACACAGTTAAGCGACTTAAATGTGGTATTTGTTTAACTTGCCAAAATGTCTGCCAAAAAAATAGAAAATCAAACAATTACATTCAATTATGAGGCCAATTTTAAGGACAAATCTTGATTGAATCCAGGCCTTTTTTCTTTCTTTCTTTTTTCTAGTCTTATTGTGCTCCGGGCAATTCCTCCTCTAAAACTAGCCGAGCTGTTTTAATGAGACACAGATCCAGTGTGTTTTGTGCTCTTTACGCTTAATGTAGCGGTTTAGAGACCCATATTGTGGCTGTCCTTTACCCCTGTGAGGTCTGTCGTCCTAATCGGTACGTCACTGTTTTTACACGCTGGCCAGATGTGGGCTGAGCAGGAGGCACGGGTAAGTGTCATTCTTCATCCACACAGTTGCACTCACCATCAGTCACCAGCAGGTGGTGCTTTTTGTTAAAGAGTGCCATGCGTATCTACAGGTAACTGCCAAAATAAAGGAAACACTTGAATAAATGAAGAGTTCTGGTGGCCCTGTTATGGTGTGGGGTGCATTTTCCCTGCATGGCCTAGGTCCACTCAACCCCTTAGAGGGCCAGTATGTACAAAGCTATTTGACCCTTGCCCTAGCCAATTGAGTGATCTCCTTCATCACTTGGTTAAGCATGTCTATCCTGATGTGAAGTGGTCTCTTCCAGGATGGCAATGCCTCATCCACAGGGCACGAGTGATCACTAAATGGTTTTTTATGAACATGAAAACGATGTCAACCATATGCCACTGCCGCTTCAGTCACCAGATCTCAACCCAGTTGAACACTTATGGGAGATCCTGGATCGGTCCCTGAGACAGAAATTTCCACCACCATCAACAAAAGAATGGTGTTGCATCCTTCCAATAGAGACACTTATGGTGCTTTTCTACCCCTGCCATATGGTATGGTACGGCATGGTAACCAATCCGTGATCCCACAACAAGAAACATGGAAAGTTCCGTTTGGTCTGTTCCTGAGGTGCAAGCCCTCATCAGTGTTTGGTCGGAAGACCAAATTCAACAAGATCGAGTCCAGCATTCACAACGATAAGGTCTACCAAGTCATATTGCAGCGTTTGCTGGATATGGGGATCCAGCGGTCAGCCAAACGAAAAGATTTAAAAACTCAAACAAGATTACAGAAAATTTTAGATCATAACAACCGCAGAACTTACGTCACCACAGCGGTCGCATTCTTTTTTGTCACTTGAGATAACTCCTCCTATCTAACTCCTCCTATCTTCACGGTGCTGTTGTGCGATGGAAAAACAACACAGGGACTTGTAAATCGCCATTATAGAATCTATGCCAAGGCACATTTAAACTTTTCTGTTCGCTTGTGGTGCCCCAGTCCCTATTAAGACACTATGTTTATTTAGGCAGTTACCTGTATATACTGTTGTGTAGTATGACATACACTACCGGTCAAAAGTTTTAGAACACCCCCATTTTCCAATTTTTACTGACATTTAAGCAGTTCAAGTCCAGTGAATAACCTGAAATGGTACAAAGGTAAGCGGTAAACTGCCAGAGGTTAAAAAAAAAAGTTAACAAAAACTGAAAAATAATGTTCATTTCAGAGTTATAAAAAAGGGCCTTTTCAGGGAACAAATAATGGGTTAACGTGGGTTAACAGTCACTCTGTGCAAGTCGCTGACTCTGGATCCAGCAAAAGAGCCCCAGACCATCACGCTTCCTTCTCCATGTTTGACAGTTGGTGTCACACACTAAGGAACCATCCTTTCACCTACTCGACGGTGTACAAAAACCCTGCGTGATGAACCAAAGATTTCAAATTTTGATTAATCAGTCCACTGGCGGTGCTTCATGGCCCAGGCAAGCCTCTTTTTCTTATTTTGCCATCTTAGCTTACTGCCACTCGACCTGTCAAACCTGCAGCTCGAAGTCTTCTCTTCATAGTTGAAACTGAGACCTCCTTGCTTCGACCAGTGTTAAGCTGTGCTTGAAGCTGTCCTGTGAGCCACCTATCATGCAAGCTGTTGACTCTCAGAAACTTGTCTTCTGGTTTTGTTGTGGCTTTGGGTCTGCCAGACCTCTTCCTGTCAGAGTTTCCTTCAGTTTCCAAGTGCCTTTTGATGGTGTAGGGCCTTTCTTTATAACTCTGAAATGTACTTTTTTCAGTTTTTGTCAACCTAAACTCTTTTTTTTTTTTTTTTTTTTTAAACCTCTGGCAGTTTACCGCTTACCTTTGTACCATTTCAGATTATTCACTGGGCTTGAACTGCTTAAATTTCAGTAAAAACGGGAAAATGGGGGTGTTCTAAAACTTTTGACCGGTAGTGTATAATAAATATATTGTTTTCGTTTGTGTTAAGAATTTTAACGTTTAACGTTTATACCTGAATTTATACCTTTGCTGAAGACATATTTCACTGTTGTATACATCTCCAAGCCTGGATAGAGGATAGCAGTGTGGATGGATGATTTGTATTTTTATTAAACTAGGTTGTGTCTTGTGAAGAGACCAGTGTGTTTGTGCCTGTTATGTGCCTAGGTTGTCTAAAGGAAAAAGAGATTAAATCCAGAAAATTATGTTCTTTCTACTTAATGTTCCATCACCATAACTCCTTAATTCATCTGTAACTTCAGTGTTGATCGAGTCTTAAGTCGAAGCAGGAAGGAGACCAAAGTGTGTATCTCTGATGGATAATCTCGGGTGGCAGTCTTGTGAGTGCTTGTGAGCGTGCCCAGTGTGATGCTGTTCTGAGCATGCCCAGTATGATGCTCCTTTGACTGTACCAAAGACAGATTGAACAAGACTTATCGGAATCCCCATTCATTCATTCAAGGTAAAGTCTCCCTGTATCCAGTGCATACGTGCAGAAGATACAGCAGCTGCAACAGGAACAAAATTATAAATAAAATGCAACCTTGCTCACCAACATTAACTGCATATTTGTTGTTTTAGCTGGGTTTTTAAAAAGTAAAGCTGGGGAAAAGAGTGACCTATGATAATTTGTCAATGACAGTGGTCAACTAGCTGGACGGTGAAAACAGAAAATTGTTGCTGACATACTGAGGTTGGTTTACGTTGAGCAAGCTGGCTAACATTTACTGAAACATAAGTATTGTTTAAAAAATTACGCTGTTCTGAGCATGCCCAGTGTGACAATTTTGAGCATGTGCAGTGTGACGCTGTTCTGAGCATGCCCAGTTTGACACTGTTCTGAGCATGTCCAGTATGACAGTTTTGATCGTGCCCAGTGTGACACTGTTCTGAGCGTGCCCAGTGTGATGCTGTTCTGAGCATGCCCGGTTTGACACTGTTCTGAGCGTGCTCAGTGTGATGTTGTTCTGAGCGTGCCCTGTGTGTGTCGCCCCTCAGGCGGAGATGGAGCTGAGGGTGACGCAGAGCGAGTTCGACCGCCAGGCGGAGATCACCAGGCTCCTGCTGGAGGGCGTCAACAGCACCCACGTACGCACCGTGCCTGTGCACCAACACGCCAGCATGCGCCAAGCCCAAAAGACCTGGCCTGTCCACTGCACTGCTTTCATGCTCACTTTTGTTTCGGAACACTGAATCTTGCTTCTCTCCATTGTAGGCGCACCACCTCCACTGTCTGAACGACTTTGTGGAGGCCCAGACCAGCTACTACGCACAGTGCTACCAGTACATGGTGGACCTCCAGAAACAGCTGGGAAGGTCTGCTGCTGCTATTCTAGGAAGCACCTTGTATTGAGCTGCATGACCCCTGATTCCACATGCATTTGCTGGAGAGCGATGCAATCTGACTGCGTTCCCCAGTAGGTTGTTTGCACATCCCAGCTCAGGGGTGTCCAGAATGACTGCAGGCTTTTGCTCCAGGGCAGCACTAAAACACTTGATTCAACTAATCAACCAATCATGGTCTTCAGTCAACATCTTGATTGAATCCGGTGTTCTAGTGCTGGGATGGAAGAAAAGCCTGCACTCACACCGGCCCTTCTCGGATACGATTGGATACCCCTGTCCTAGCTAATTACAGTGTCTAGAACCCTGGGGACACTCTTGGCTAGTGGTTCTCAAAGACTGTCCTGGGGCACCCCCGGGTAAGCTGCTTTTCTTTTCCAACCAATCTTGATTAAGGTTGTTGAAAACGTTCCATAATGGTATGCTTAAATCGGTTTGTGTGTTTAAATCGCCTGACGGTTCCTGACATAATATGCCATTAACAGGGTAATCCTCTCTCGTTAGAAATTAAGTGTATAATTTAAAATAATTAACACCTATGGAATTGTAATTATGATTGGAACAAAAACCGGCATACACAGGGGGTACCCTAGGGCTGAGTTTGGGGACCCCTGCCCTATGATTTCTGTGTGACACTGCTAAGCTCTAAAATGAAACTACAGCCACCTGAAAGTGTTCTACGAGGGCTCCAGCCTTGACATTATTTAGCATATCATGTATTAAGCAGGAGCTCATATCCGGGGTAACTTAAAGGAAAGCACATAAGAGCATACAATAGGATTACAAGAGCAACAGTAACTACAGAAAAGGCGATTAAAGGGATCCTCCTTATTTGGTTTTTCGTGTTTCGTAAATGAAGGCTAATAAAAAACAAAAGGCTGTAGAAGCCTACACCATGTCCGAAGTGTCCCTTCTTTAAGTGGATTTGACTGTTCTCTGTAACACTTTTTTGATTTGGATCAAAATTATCTGGATTCAGTAATCACCCCCCCAATTTTGCAATCTTGGATATCTCTGTTTTCAAAAGATGGCAAGATCAGATGATTAGAAAATGATGGTGATTATGGACTCTGAATCTGCAATGCTTTAAAAAAAAATAAAAACTTGTTGGGCAGGGTACACAACTACAAATAATTTCCCTCTACATTTTCATCAGGAGTAGTCAAAAAGAAAGACAATTCAATAGCAGTTACTGCAGACATTGAAGTGATAATATTTCAACTTGAAGCCAAAGATATCGAAAGATGTCCTGGTAGAATAAAAAGGGATTGCTTTGAAATTAATTTGTGAAAGTTGCATCATCATACCCACAGTTAAATCAAGATTAACCCATTTTTGTTTCAGCCATTGCTTCAAACATTTACAGCTTCCAAATGTATTATGAGATCATATGTATGTCAAAAGTAGTCTGACGTGATTTTACCATCTATTTATGTGCATGAGATTTCGGAACATTGACTTCCATTATATTTTGCATTCGGTAGCTCACGGCTCACACTGAAAGGAAGACAAAATTATCTGGACAGATTGACAACACCCAGTTTAGTAAAACAGTAGTAATACATGAAATGTAGATTTTGGGATAGAATATCCTTTTAAGCTACGGTAAAAGAGATCTACAGAAGTGCAAAGAAGATCTTAGTATGCATAAAACCTTTCTCTTTTGTACAAACATGATTTAAAGAGTAAGATGATTTTGATAAATTAACAATGACCAGGGCTTATCAGCCAACTCATCAGAAGTCAGTTACACTACATTCGGGGGTCAGCGAGCAGAGAAAACTGTTGGTTTTAAGTTCTTTAACTGATTCTCCCTTTTCCAGCTTTGCTTCCATGCTCTCCTCCAACCACCAGTCCTCACTGCCCGCTGCCCCATCTCCCCTGGACGAGCCACGCGGCCCGGGGCAGCCAGCAGGCGCGGGTGCTCTATGACTACGATGCGGCGGGCAGTGGAGAGCTATCCCTCCTGGCTGACGAGGTGGGCCCTCCCACCCCTGCATGTTCCACTACAGTCTTAGAGCGGGGGGGAGGCTGGGGAGGCAACCACAGGGTCTGCTGGTGTTTGTTTTCACCTTAAGAACAGCAAGAAATGTAGACCACAGAAATCAAGTGTGGTGATTTAACTGTGTGATCGAATGCTTTAATTGATCAATTAAGTGCTAAGTAACAACAAAAGCCAGCGTGCTCTGTGGCCCTCCAGCACTGGGGATGACCATTGCTGTCTTAGTGAATCAGCAGCACCTTTGGGATGAGGATAATTAGTGGTTTGGTTAAACATTGAAGTAAATCCAGCGACTGTAAAAGCATGCATGTTGTACCGCATCGCAGGAAGTGGCCTGAAACGGCACGTCTCTTTTCAGGTGATCGTGGTGTCCAGTGTCCCAGGCATGGGCTCTGATTGGATGATGGGAGAAAGGGGGAACCAGAAGGGCAAAGTTCCCATCACGTACCTGGAGCTGCTGAACTGAGCGTCTGGCGTGGGCTCTGAAGAGTGCAAAAGCCTATTCCTGCCACAACTTCACATGTAAACTCTTAACTAAACAATACCCACAACGTCCTACGGGAGTCTTCCATGACGCCACGTCTTACGGATGCGTCCAAGGCCGCGTCGCTGTACGTCAGCAAGCTGCAGAGTCCGGGAAAATCCCTTTCAGAGATTTCAATTCATGTGCCAAACGGATGCTTTCCTTTTTTACTAAACCTTTCTCCAACTCGGACTCGGCCATAGTGCTCTGTGGCGTGTCAAAATAAATACATCTCCCCCTTGATAACTTGCGCTGGCCAGTAATTAGCTAATCTACTATGATGCTCCAGTACTGGAGAGTGGGCGTGGCGTAACTACTTATCACCTGTTTGTTTCCATCTTGCAGAAACAAAAATGTTAAACAGGTATACCTTCGATTTTGTAAATGGGTTATTATCGGTTTAATAGTGTTCCAGAGAAATATATCATCATTGTAAATGTTAGCATGTTTATAAAATTAAATGAACAGTTTAATGAGCCTACTTGTAAAAGTGCCTGTAACTTGAAAAAACATTGGTATAACAAAATATAGGCATAGGCGGCCACAATTTAGATTTGTTTTAATTACAGTACTGTACTCCTTTTGGCAGATCAGAGACAAATTGTTCCTAATGAAACCACTAGATGGTAGTTTTGCTCTGTGCACATGCTGAATCCGTGAGAGAAATGGCTGAGGGGCAGATGTGCAATACTGTTTTAATGCATCTTGTGTAAAATTTCATTAGTGAAAAAATTATATTCATTAGATTCAAACTTTCCAGATGGGAAAAGTGCACTAACCAGGTGATTTCACTAACTTCTTCAACCAAGGAGGGGAACTAATTGAAATCACCTGGTGACTGGTTGCAATTTTTTGTAAAGTACTGTGAAATTTTGTAAATAGAACATTTGTAGGAGGTATACCTGTAAACTGTGAGCTGAAATGTCAAAAAGAAAGATTTATTTGAAAAAGTACGGCCTAGAAGGGTACACTGGTCAGACTGGTGAGTTTAAAGCTAGCAAAGGTCGGTTCTTGCTGTGTCAGAAAAGATGTCAGGTTGTCAGTGAGTGGAACGTTGAGCCGAGCAGTGGTCGGCGGGCAAGTTAGCCAGCTCAACATAACATGCTGCTAGCACCATTCATTAATAAAAGCATCCTTTGAACAATGCATAAAAACACTTGTTTTATTGTACACAAGTACGTGTTTTTATTTCATTATGCCACTCCCTCAGAAAACTCGCTCCCTTCAAACTTGCCAAATTCGTTATCAGGTGGGAGGTGTAATCATACTGCCACTTGTTGCTTTGTGTTTGTCACTAAAATTCAAAAGGTGTTTTTTTTGCCCTCTCAGTCTTTGCAAAAAAGCAACACGTAAGTGTTCAATATGAATTTAAATTGTACGCTGTTAAAGAAATGACTGTCCTTTGTATTTGTACAAGGTCTTGTCCAGTATCTGTACTGTGTGTTTGAAAATGTCAACTTTTACTTGAACATACCTTTTGTGGTGGGGAAATCAGGTTAACAAGGAGACACATTCTGTCTCTAACTGTGAGGTTTTTGAGATTCACTATTAACCTAGGCATGAAAACAATAAAGCATTTTGGGTGTGATAGACGGTACACTCAAGAGTGGTGAGTAACAGTGCCTTCATATACGTGTAAAAGTATTGGAGACTGAACTGAGAGGCTAAACAAATGGTGGTTAGAACAGTGTTTTCAATACACTGTAGTCTTTTCAGTTTGGGGGATATTTAATGACTAAAACAGCTGGTTCAAATTGTCATTTTTTCAGTTCCAGAAATGGAAAGGTTGATGTATTAAAGAAAGTGTTTTTTCTTTCACATTTGTGGTGACAATAAGGCTACATACTGTGTACTATTTCGACCTGATAAGCTGGACCATTTCTGTATGTTCAGCAGAATCAATGGTCACTAATCACTCTGAAAATTGTTGCCTTTGGAAACTAATAAAACCTGTAGATGTGCTTTAGGCTTGTATATCATTTAATCGAGAGTGAAGATGTGTAGCACCCATGATGAGTTGCCATATTTTGCACGTTAGTTCTATTGAACTAATGTAGTTATTGGTCGATATAAATGTGTAATTGTGATATTGCTTACATTTTCTCTACATTTACGTCAAATAGCCATGTAGGAGGGCCTTTGGTTTCTCAAAAACGTTGTATATTGATATCAAACAACACTAGAAACCTTGTCAAAAAAAAAAAAAGACTATTTAGAAAACTTTTGTTGGAAATATGCTATGCCAGATTCCACCAGTTCATGACGATGGACAAGAAAATAATGGAGTGTGTTATCTTGTGCAATAAAGGGTCTTGTAAGGGTCAGTTGAAAAGTGTAATTTATCGCAGTTTCGTTTTTATCTTTGAGCATCATAATATATGCTCCAACAAGGAACCTACTTGGTATAGGGATGTGTGCCCTTCTCAAAATAGATTTTTTATGCATTTTTCTCCTAATTTGTCTAATGTCCAACCGTATTCTAAGCCGTGCTCGCTGCAACCTCCGCTGTTAATTTGGGAGAACATAGACAAGCACATGCTCTCCTCCGAGACGTGATGTCAGCTGCCACTTCAGCTGCTTTATACCAGCAGATCATGGGTGCCCAGTTGACCAGCGGGAGATGCTGGTGTGCAAAGGGACACAAGTTCCCTCCCTACCTGGGCGACACTACCACCAATTGTCGACTATGGGGCTGCTGGCACTGGCACAGTCAGACCAGACCATGGGGTTCTTCCACACACTAGAACAGTGCCTTAAAAGGATGAGTTACCCAGAAGCCTGCTATTTTTATTTTAACAAAGCTGTGCCAGCCAGTTTTCATATAAGAGCTTTGTGAGGGCATGTGTGTTCAACTAATGCTGCAATGTCAAATTTTAGGGTTGGGGGGGGGGGGATTTACTCTGCTGTTGATGTTAAAACTTTTCTAAATAAATGGCCATCAGTTGATATTTGTGTTTTGTACAAAAATATATGGAAAGGGTGTGTGGTGGTGATTGAGTAGTAACTAGATGATTTTAGGAGTCTTGTGTGAATGAGGGACAACAACGCTGCCAACTGAATTCCTCCTCCCCTCCCTTCCTGGGCAATGCTATGACCAGTTATGCGCTGCCCAGTGGGGCTTCCGGCCACAGTCGGCGCTGGCACGGTCAAGAGTGAACCTTAGAAAAACCTCAGCATTGACCATTTCAATTCAACTGGATTTTCATTCAAATGTTACTGTGCCATCATTTCTAAGATTCAAAACACTGGTGAAACCCCAGATTTCCCAGCATGCTCTTCTGTACGGTGGTGAGGACAGGGTTAAGTGGAAGTGGTGGAAGACAGCTGCCTGCTAGTCACACACATGCTGGTGCCCTGGTGCCCTGCCCTTTCCGAAAATAACCTTAGAGAAGTGCCACTCCACCCGCAACCCCACTTCACACGTCACACACACGCCACTGTCCAATGTCAAAACACCAAAATGTCCTGGCTTTTTGTGATGTAATAAACATGGTATAATGCACAGAATGCATTTATCAGCCCTGTTTTGAGACTCCCTTAGTAAGCTGGTCTAGGATCCAGAGGATTTTATACATTACAGAATGAGCTGTGAATGGAAAACTTTGGTTAATCAGCATCTTTAATCTGAGAATGGAAAACTTTGGTTCAATCAAAGAAGGCCTTCCATTATGGAGAATAAACTGCCCTGGTGAGTGAGTGAATAATTTAGATGAAACCTGGTTATGTGCCAGACCTGTAAATAACTGCGATAAAAAGGGAGGCGGGGTACCGCTGTTATTATTACATTAAATGATATTGTGAATGTTGATTTATTGGATAGGTGCACAAAGACGACAAATGTTCAGCACTTTCCACCACGTTTCATGCCAAACCTGCCTGTGTCATGCATCACAACGTAAACCCAAATCCATGTATCAATAATCTACCACTGGTTTTTGTGAACAGTGACCAGCAAGACTATATAACTCTGGTATTCAAGATCTAGAGAAATCTCTTAATATCATTCTGCTATTCTTGCACGTAAATCAGTGTTTGTCTCCTTTTAATGTATTGCAGTGGTGCCTGCCGGCTCTGGTTCCACCACCTAACTTGATGTTCAAGATATGTTCCCTGCCTTGACTGAAACAAACTGAAACAAACTCCTTTAGTTGTAGGTTAGTGGTTTAAAGACAGCTGGAAAGCTTCTGCTGGTGGCTTTTGTGTTTATTAGCCCAGAGTTTTCCTTCTCTCTTCTTTTCAACCCCGACCACAATGGCCTCAGAGATAAAGCTGTTCTCCCTGGTTTCTCTTTCACTCAAACACCATGACCTAGCTATCACCACAGTGGTATTCTGGTTATGGTCGTTCTGGTTTGCATGACTGCAAATGGCATTCCTGGTTTGCCTCCCCAGTCCCCTTCTCAACACTCGCTTGGCCCCATCGAAACTGCAACACGCTCCAGAAATTGGGCCGCACCTCAGCAACTTTTGGCTTCGCTTGCCCCAACCCTGAGGTGTCATGCGCTCCCAATTCCTGACCCCGATTGGTTACAGAAGCTGAATTTGTGTGGTGTACCAGTGAGGCTTTAGAGCAGGGCTATTCAACTCCAGGCCTCAAAGGCCGCACTGCAGGTATTTGCTCCAACCACGCACTGCACCACCTGATTTCACATATTAGCTCACCTCCTGGACCTAGGAGGTAAACTTTGGCGGGAGGTTCTGCAGAACTCCTAAAGACTACCTCAGCTGTGGCCTATGGAGGTGACCTGATGGTGTTGATCTGGCCAAGGTGCAGCTGTGCGTGTGACTTGTGCTTGAGACAAAAGCGCAGATACGAGATACGAGGTGCAGGATTGACCGTTTGCTGCACACTTTAGCATAACAGGAAATTTCACATTTCCTCTGCTGCTTACAGTGAAAGCTTACTTATGCAAGACTTTCACACACACACACACAAAAACGACCAGCTGTTAGGGAGGTGCCTTTTGTGATACTTCGCAGGCAAACAGAATATGGCCCTGCCTAACCTAAATGCTCATCAACAAACATGGTGCCATCTGTGACAGATTTTATTACCACTTAAATGAAACCAGGGCACTAAGGTCCAAATTGGATCAGCACACCAAACTTGCATGCTTATGTCACACACCACAATTTTCGGATTCTACCTGCATCAGGCACAACAGAAAAAAGGTCTGTGTGTCACGTTTGGCCTTGTCACATGGTATATTATTTGCCTGAGCATATTACGTCTCTCCAAATATCAGCTCAACCAACATCTCTGTACAAACCAAGCTGCCTTCCCCTGGCTCTATCGATGTACATTTAACATTTTAGCAGACGCTCTTATCCAGAGCGATACATTTACATTTTCTTTTTCTTTTTACATACAATCCATTTATACAGCTGGATATTTTACTGAAGCTATTCAGGTTAAGTACCTTGCTCAAGGGTACAACGGCAGTGTCCCTACCTGGGAATCGAACCTGCAACCTTTGGGTTACAAGCCTAGCTCCCTAACCATTACGCTACACTGCATGCCTAGGTAGTTTGTTAGTAGTTTGTTTGTTGTCACCACGATTCTAACCATGATTCTAACCTTGATAATATCAATAGCAACCTTGAAAAGATGTCTTGTGGTAGTAAGTGATCCAAAATAAAAATATAAAAAGAGATCTAAACCAGGCTTGCCCTGAGCCTCCCCCAAATCGTTAATTAATCAGGCTTGGCCTAGGGAGCCCCCCACCCTCTCCTTCAAACACTTAAATTGTGACCTGTTGATGGCTTGAGTCAGTTTAGGTCATTCTAGCAATTCTAGCAATTAAAGTCATTTTTATGACTAGGATTATGTATTTGTTAAGGTAGTTGAACCTACGTCTGTAGATTGGACGTTGAATATTTTGTCTTTGTGCTGTAGCTTAATAAACCAGCTCTTCATTTTGCTATGTACCCCAGCATCCTGTTTGCTTTTTTCACTGTTTTCACTTCACTTTTTTTTGCTGTAGCACACTGCTTTGATGCAGATTGCACTTTGATCAACTACAATAACTAAGTATTTTAAAAATTGAACACCTACTAACGTTTCTCCTCCCATAAAATACTCCTGTCTAATGTTTTTATTTCCCACATGCATAACTTCACATTTAGCAATATTGAATGTCATCTGCCATGTATCTGCCCATTCTTGGATTTTATTTAAATCATCTTGGATTACTTTAGTCGATTCCAAACTGTTTGCCAAACCCCCAAGTTTAGTATCATCTGCAAATTTAACTATTTTCCTACTAACGTCCATATCAAGATCATTTATGTAAATAAGGAAGAGCCAGCACCGATCCCTGCAGGACACCACTGCCCACAACACCGAGGTCAGATACGACCCCACCTACTGTTACCTTGCAGCCAATTATGAACCCACTCTGAAACAATTCCTACTGAATTCATTTTAGCAATGAGCCTCTCATGTGGTACCTTCAAAAGTTGTACATTTTGATAAAGGTTGATCCACCAGATTGCTCTGCCTATCAACACATTTGGTGATTTAATTAATAATTGGTATCCTGTGTAGTAATTATATAAAATAAAATACATATATTTGACATTGGATTTTAACACACAATACCACTTGTGTTCAGTATTCAGAGTGCTGAACCTTAAACAAGGGCATTTGATTCTTAAGGCTACTGGATTCAGGGAATATACTCTTTTTTTCCCACTGATCCCACAAGGCAGTTGGTGAGACTCAAGGCAATATTGAAGCATTACTGTAGAAGCAGTAGGGTAGTCATTCCCACAATATCTGATTAGGAGAAAATACATTTATGTTGAATACACCATTTATTCCTCATCTGTTTTCAGTACAGGCTTGTGTCTGTGGGTCACAGTGTGAAGTATTGGTTAAGGAGGCAAGCCTATAACTACATTATTTCATGTTTCAAATCCCAGGTGGGCTTTCTCAATGGTAGTTGTACCACTGAGAAAGTACATAGAGGGAAATAAATCCACCTTGTATGAATTCATGGAATGTATGCAAAGTTAGCTGCAATGGACAAAGTCAAAGTGAGGCTGTCTTGATGAAACACGGAAACAGAGTTATGTCGTGGCTTTGTTTATCGCCCTGTTTTAATATGAGGTGGGCTTCAGACATCTCTTCTTAATGACCCCAGGCACCCTGCTGGACCGAAAGGTGAGCGTGAAAATGACCGCGATGCCTACAATAGAGAGACACACAGGCAGGAAGAGAGCGATGTACCACCAGCCAGGTTCTTCACTGTCGACTCTGCACAGGTGCCCGGTGAGGCTGTCCACCCCATGCCTCCCGTGACCGGCGTACAGGCATGTCACATCTGGCCGGTCCACAATATTCACAGTGTTCACCTCCTTGAACATCCTGTACCACTCCATCTTGCAACAGTTGAATGGGTTTCCCCCAAGGAAGAGGGTCTGTAGGCTCTTGCTTAGTGTCTCAGCCTGTTCAAGAGGGATGGAGTTCAGGCTGTTGTCCCTCAAGTCTAACCACCTCAGGTCTGGGATACCTAATGAGCCCGGGAGGTGGGCCAGGGAGTTCCGAGAAATGTCTAGAGACCTCAGGTGAACGAACAGGGTAAAGTCAAAGTCTTGTATCTTTGTGTTTCCGAGGCCCAGCTGCTGCAGTGTTCTGCTCAGGCCGGCTAACGATTCCTGGCTCAGAGCAATTCCCGGGTTGTCTGACAGCTCCAGGTGTGTTAACGGCGTGCTGTTGAAAGCTGAGGGTGGCACCTGCCTCAGGCCACACTCTCTTAGGTACAGCTGTCGCAGGGAGCTGATATTTGTCCACACTGCACAGTCGCAGTCTTCGACAGAGATGTCTGTTATCTCTAAGGAACAAATATTAATCTTGTTGTAACTAAGATCCACCGTGGCGAGGCTGGAAAGACCCACAAACAGTTTTGGGTAGAGTCTCTGCAGGTCATTGTGGCTCAGGTTGAGATGAGTCAGATTGCCCAGCGCGTTCAGAGAGGTTTGGTTCGCTCGGAGCGTGGTCAGCCTGTTGCTGCTCACGTCTAGCTCGTACAGGGAAGCTGAGAGTTCTTCTAAGTCCAAGGACTTCAAGCAGTTCCTCCCTAGCCTCAGCCTCGACAGCTTCCGCATCTTACGCAGGAAGCCCTGCGGGAGATGAACCACCTGGTTCCCTGTCAGGTCCAGCAGCTCCACCGAGGAGATGTCCCCATAGAGAGTCTCGTTCCACAGCTCAACTGTGACATTGCTCACGTTGCCATTCAAGTTGAAAAACTGGACATGGGTGGTCCAGTTTGCGGAGTGGGCCTCCGCAAGGTGCTGATAGAAGCCGACCCTGTTATCAGACAGAAGCAGGGTCTGGACGTAACTGAGGGTGGGCAGGAAGGGGAAGAAGAGGAGCCTGTTGTCCCGGAGGTCCAGGGTCTGCAGGTGGAAAGGTTCTTTAATGTCCTGGTCAGCGATGAACCACTCCAGGTCGTTGTGGCTGGCGTTCAACACCAGCAGCCGGGTGAGCCGAAAGTTCACCAGGCAGGGCAGGCTGTTGAAGGCCAGGCTGAGCCTTCGGAGCCTCTGCAGGCCATCGAAAACCCCTTCCTCAATCTCATAGAGTGCGTTCCTCTCCAGCGTAAGCTCCTCCAGTCGGTGGAGGTGACTGAAGATTGTCTGGTCCAGCCTCAACAGGACGTTCCCGGAGAGAGAGAGGCGCTCCAGGGAGGACATATTCCGCAGAATGAAAGCAACCATGTCCTCTGTCAACCCATTTCCAGAAAGGTCCAAGACCTTCAGACGAGACAGGAGCCATAGGGCCCGGCCAGTCTGCTGGTATCCGGTACGTATATAGTTTTCGGCTAGGTTGAGGTCTTCTATGTGACAAGCATTATGGAAGGCGTTGGACTCGATGGCATCCAAGCGACAGCTGGCACAGCTTAATGCCCGCAGGTGAGGGTAAGCGGAGAGGCAGGTGTTTCTCAGCACCCTGATGGCATTGTGATTTAGCTGGAGCTCCTCAATGTTTCCTGGCAGGTCTGTGGGCACGGATGAGAGCTGAGATCTGTCACACAGGGCAACTCGCTGTGTCTGGGAGAGGGAAAGAGGCATCAATGTTCAAGGCTGCTGGGAGGAATATTAGCCATATGATTAGCTGAGTCTCCTTGAAATGTTTTTGGAGGCTGAGCTGGTTTGCAGGCAGTGGAACCTGGTTTCTCAGGAAGTCCCATTTATATCTCTGCAGGAAGGTTACAGCCATTTGGTCTGTGCATCAGCATCTCAGTGATCACTGGTGCTGTGATGGGACAGTGATTAGGTAACTGGGGGAGGGCCATCATGGATAGTCCTGAAAAGACCTGCACGTTGTAACATCTCTTGGTACTGTATCTGTCCAGCTTGATTGGAACCTCTCTGAACTTTAATATCTCACAAGTTGGAATTCATACACTGGACACACAGTATTCCCCAGAAGCAGAAACAACTGTATTAGTGGTTCAGTAATGCGAGAGAAGGAATCTTAAACTTATACTAAAGAAGTGAAAGGGGTTTTGTGCAGCTGAATTTCCTGTTCTACTCAGCACTAAAAATTGCAACAGCACACCACAGCAAATGCATAAGCAGTTCATGAAAATATCAGGCGGCTCTACTGTGCCATATAAAAATACACACATATAAGACATAAATATATTCCAGCAATGAGCTGGCCCATTACAATGAGCTAAATGATATACAAATTGATCCATATAATGGAATGCTAATTACAATGTCTTGATTAGTTAAAATAAAAATTAAAGGGAAAATATAGGTGTCATAATCTACTGCAAGATGCCAGCATGGATAAACCCTTAAATAAGCTCCATAATGTACTTCAGTAAGGAATGCGTGCGGCAGGACAACTGGAAAGTGCACTGCTGACTGAAAAATCCTTTGTGTCCTGCACACTGATGTCGTTTCCTGGAAATAGACTAGAGAAACAGACTATGTTCTTTATGTTAATGTCAGAAAAGCTGGATCTGATGTGCATGGTGCTACTGCTCTGTTGGGCACTCCTGTAAGATTGGCTGGTCCTTACCAGCCGGCAGTGGGCCTGCTGGCCATACTCGCCATGACCGACGACTGGTGGTGGGACGACCCATGTCAGGCTCAGGGCCAGGCAGGCCAGACAGGGGATGAGTCCCAGCAGTGGCATCTCAACAGCATCACTGAGGGAGAGGGGGAGAGGAGCATAGTGTGAGCTGCGTGCAATAGCACCAACTTCCCCAATCTCTCTGTTAGGCTCTCAAAGTTCCTTCCTCGTGACAGACACCATGTGAAGAACAATCATCTCAGGTCACATGACCTTAAAGGCCAACAGGCATTTCCGAACTTCGGTAGGGATGTGTGTTTGAACAGAATGCAACTAAGTGCAATAAAATCATGCACATGCTCGTACGTAACAGGGAGTCAATGCTGAATTTACGGAAAATAGGGCCTTTCTTTTCATTTGAATTCAGTGTCTGAATTTGTTCGCACTCAATAGTAACAATTCTTTTTGAGACCTGTGGTGAATTGTGACTTACTGCAACGAATGAAAACAAATCAACAAAAAAACTATGGTTTTTACTGATTTCATAACTTTCATAAGATCACAGAGAACATTTTTTAACAAATCACTCACATAGGCCTGTCATAGTTGGTGTGTTCAACCATTAGTGCAATACAGAGTACATGTATACTGCTGATACTGATAATAAATGATGACTAATGAGAGATCATTTCTCATTTTACTACTCCAAAATGAAACATATTTTACTGCTTACAAAACCACAATGAACCATATAGACTTACGTGGGCGGTTGGGTTAGCCGCCTCCACACCAACCACTGGTGAGCTCGCCACCATGCCGCTAGCTTGTCAGTGGCTCACCGTAGACTCTGGATGATTCATGTAGTATCTGCAGAAGCAAGCAGGGAGTGAAGTCAGGTCCATCAGAGCTCCAAGATATTTTCATGCATCTGAAAATCATTGCAACTCACAAGCAGACTTCCTGATGATATTTAGCCTGTTTCCTCGGTGTAGCCACATTTTCCTCAGGAAATCATTACTTGGAAAGAGGCATTGCGTTTACATTAAATGAGGGTAAGTTGAAATGCGTCAGTTTGCTTCGAATGCAATAAAGTCACTCAACTGCACAATACTGTAAACAAAACAAACAAAACGTCACACATTTACAGATCGTACAGCAACCTACTAGTGTCTATAAGCAGCACCCCAGACCTCCTTAGCAACGGTTTTGATCAAACGATAGAACTTCAGAGGAAACCACACTTTGCTCACGCCCTTCCTGAAGAGCTGCAAATTGTCACACGTTTGCAACCATCATCCCTCCGCGCACAACCCTCAGCGCTGGTGTTAAGCATCGATTAGCAGAGACGTGCCGTGACAAAGACAACTACCGTGCTCTCCCTCTCATGTTGCCCCGGTAATCCACGGGAAGAGTCGCTTAAGTGCGTTTAAGAAAATGCCCTGTACAGTTCGCTCTTGCGCAAAGGCAGCGAAGCGTGTGGTTTTCCACATATTTAATATACACTGGTATTAAAAAGAGGAAGGAAGCAGAGGGCTACCGCTATTTGGTTTCCTTGTGCTCCAATTATGTGGCTCTCCTGCCATTGCCGCATTTTAAGGGCGTCTTGGTGTTGGCTCCCCAAGGAGTCCAGAGACTAATAACACATTGGCCTGCAAGGCAAGAGTTCTGATTCAACAGGATTGCGCATGGCATGCACAGATGGAACAGCGTCCACGTGTACCTACATTCGCTCAACAAATACTCAAGCGTCCATGTGCGCACATTAAGAATCTAATTTAACAACCCCCACTTTTTAAATTTTCAACCTATTTGGAATGCCCAGTCGTATTTGTAGGCCCGTTTTACCACTGCAGCATCCCCTGTTGACTCGAAAGAGAACAATGAGACAGATGGTAGCCCAGCCAACTAAATTCCTCCCTTCCTGGGTGACGCTATGGGCAGTTGCGTGCTACCCCACAGGGCTGCCAGCCACGGTCGGGATTTCATACTATACCATGGAGCCCGCCACTACAATGAAACCCAGTGCAATAGTCGGACAAGCAATTTGACAAACCCTATTTTAACCCGCTTGATATGTGTGGGTAGACACTGTTGCACAGTAATCAATAAACCCTAGGTTTATACAAAATAATTCCAAAATGAATAAATCCAGTTTCAAGTACCCCCCCCCCATCATTCTACTATCAATATGGAAAAGCACTGCCTGTTCACAAACTAGTTTACAAAAATATAGAAAGAGCCCCCCCAATCCCAATCTCAATCTCAAAAACAGAGCAATAGAATATTATGCCCAACAGTACCCTCTTGTGGAGACATTGTGAAATGCAGCAGACTCACTGTCACAAATATCAAAGCTTTTTTCAGAATAAATGTTTTTTCAGAAAAATACGTTTTAAGGCTTTACCAATTTTTCCTCTTTTGGTATTTAAGAATTCAAATGTACTTTGTACTTTGCTAGTGTATATATTATATATTATAATGTATTGCAATCTGGGGAGTAACAAGTGACAGCACAAGCTCAAAATTAAACTGAACTGCTCCTGAGTACCATGTGTAGTTGTGGATGATTTTCTAAGTACAGTACAGTACAGTACAGTACAGTACAGTACAGTACAGTACAGTCCAGTACCATGAATGCCTCCTACAGTCTGAATCCTGTCATCACCAGTACCAACTAAAGCTGGGAGTTCCACACAGTGATGAATAATTTGCATGGGCCAGAGAGAGAGAGCATTTCAGCTGCCAGGGTATCCCTCCCCTGGTCAGTAAGCAATGGACTATTCCTAGGAAGGACCCCATGCAAATTGCACATTTCTGAATATAATTCTGAACCTAAGTGTGCCCTAACTGCCCTGTCATAAGGTGTGACCGTTAATCACGCCATTAAATTCCTGTGAGCATTGTTAAGCTGTTTTAATATTGGCCAGGCCAACCAAAAGCTGTTTTAATATTGGTCAAGCCAATCAAAAAAGTCCCAAAAGCAGAGGCCCTTGTGACAGGTTTGATGCTTTTTTTGTTGGAACATTTTTGAAAACAAAAAAAAAGACTAAAAGACAAATATACCGTCTTACTTTACAAAAAGTGACCCTAATATATTACAGTGTAACTAGATTTAGATTAGATTTAGATTTCTTTTATTGTCATTGCACAGAGTACAACGAAATTGAGTGGCAATCCTGACGGTACATTTACCAATAACAAAGACAAACACAACAGAACAGCAGAAACAAATTAAGGTTCTAGATATAAAATTAAATAAATAAATAAAATAAAATGTGAACATTTGCTGTTAAAAAGTTCAAAGTTAAAAGTTACATTATTTTGATGAGATATTGCACTTCCAGATATTGCACATTTCCGAATTGCAGAGGCTCACTATGGCAGAAGTGTAGTACAGTTGGAGTATTACATTTACATTACATTTACATTTTAAGCATTTAGCAGACGCTCTTATCCAGAGCGACTTACAAGATGTGCATTAATACAAGGTAAGAACAATCAGTTAGCGCACAAGATCAGTGCAGTAAAGCGGCAATAGACATCATTGCAGGTGTCTGCATATCATACCTGTAACATTGGGAAAGAAAAGGTTAGTGGGTCTTTTTTTTTTTTTTTTTTTTGTAGAACAAGTAAACAGTGGTGACGACAGATTGACTAGACAGTGTTCAGTGGTAGTGGAGTCTGAAGAGGTGGGTTTTGAGTCTCTTGCGGAAGATTGGAAGTGATTCCGCAGTCCTGACCGATTGCGGGAGGTCATTCCACCAACGAGGGACCAGGACAGAGAAGAGCGAGACCGCGGAGCGCTGCCTGCCAGGCGCCCGGAGGGATGGGGCAGTCAGTCTGCCAGCGGAGGCGGAGCGGAGGGTCTGGACGGGGTGTAGGGCGTGATGAGTGACTGGAGGTATGGGGGAGCAGTACCTCTGGCCGCTTGAAAAGCAAGCACCAGTGACTTGAATCTGATGCGTGCAGCGATGGGGAGCCAGTGCAGAGAGGAGAGTAGAGGGGTGACGTGGGTGAACTTCGGCTGGTTGAACACCAGGCGAGCAGCAGCGTTCTGGACTAGTTGCAGTGGCTTGATGGCACAGGCCGGAAGGCCTGCCAGCAAGGAATTGCAGTAGTCCAGACGTGAGATCACCAGGGCCTGGACCAGGAGTTGAGTGGCCTCATGTGGGAGTTGAGTGTTGAGTGGGAGTATAAACATACAAACAAAAGTGCAGTAAGAATGTAAACATCTATGCAGTGTTCTATAAGTGTACTGTAAGTGTAGGTGTTGCAGTACTGATAGTCAACAGTCCGTGTCAGAGTTTTGAAGTGTTCAGTTCTCGTATGGC
Organism: Aldrovandia affinis; assembly: GCA_029706075.1. Classification (NCBI taxonomy): domain Eukaryota; kingdom Metazoa; phylum Chordata; class Actinopteri; order Notacanthiformes; family Halosauridae; genus Aldrovandia; species Aldrovandia affinis. Next base: position 4,975,143 of record JAINUG010000030.1, on the reverse strand, counting down.
CCTGGGGTAGAACCTGTTCTTAAGTCTGTTTGTCCGTGATTTGATGGACCTGAAGCGTCTACCAGAGGGCAGCAGGTCAAACAGATGATGTCCAGGGTGGGATGGGTCTTTCAGTATTTTGGCTGCTCTACTGAGACAGTAGTAGGTACAGTGTAACTACTGTGTATGTACACATTATTAAATTGTGTAGATGAGAGATGAGATATTTGGTTTATTTAAATCTAGCAAGCAATCAAAGCAGTAAATATCAAGTAGCCAAACTGTAGCTTTCCAACCACACCTATTTTGTTTTATTTAGGGTGGGCCCTCAATTACCTTTATAATGGTGTTAAAAAATACAAGCCTTTAGTCCCCAGTTACAATTGTTAAGTGTTAGCTAGCCAATTCAATCATGATATGAACTTCAAACATTCAATATTCTAATGTTAAAATAGTCTTCTCAGTTGTATGTGAAAGTGAAACATGAAAATGAAAATGTATTGAAAGGTCACAATTGATGAAGGTTGACCTTTGAAATTTAGATCTGTTTCGAAGCCATTTTAATTTTCAATGGGCCGCAAACTTTACTTTACATTATATTGAAGAAAATAACATTAACAATTTAAACGTTTAATAATAAGAATCCAGCTAGATTCCTCCTCGACACAACTAACGTCAATCCCAACTGCAACCAATGCAAGCTTTCAGATCCTAAATTACTAAATCGTTTAGTATCTAGATTCAAAATATCATATAAAAAGATGTAAAAAGATGCAAATTGTACTATAAGTTTTCCTCTCTCCTCACCCCTCCTCCTCCCCTATCCCCCTCCTCTCTAACTGCACATGACTTTGCATCCTTCTTTCGCAAGAAGTTTGATCCTCTCCCTCACCTAACCCTCCTTCACCCATCTCGCTACCTAAACCTCTCACCCCTCTGTCTTCCTTCTCACCCCTCCCTGACTCAGACATCCTTCAACTTGTTCACTCCCACCATCCCACCACCTGCCCTCTTGATCCCATTCCTTCCCCCCTCTTCCAGTCCATTGCACTGTCCCCTCTCCCCTCAAAAGAGCCCATGTCATCCCCCTCCTCAAAAAACCCTCTCTGAATCCTGCTGTCATTTTTAACTACCGACCTGTCTCTCTCCTCCCATTCCTTTCCAAGAAACTAGAGAACAACCTGCTTGATCCTAACCAATCTGGGTTCAAAGTAGGCCACTGCTTGCAGTCACTGAGGCTCTAGAAGTGGCCAAGTCCCAATCTCTTAGCTCCGTCCTCCTCCTCCTCAACCTGTCAGCTGCATTTGATACTGTTGACCACCAGATCCTGCTCTCATCTCTCGTCGAGATGGGAATCTCTGGATTTGCACTGACATGGTTCAAGTCATACCTGGCTGACCGGTCCTACCAGGTGCTCTGGAGAGGATCCCTCTCCTCTCCCCACACCCTCTCCACTGGAGTCCTGCAGGGCTCCGTCCTATTCTCCCTGTACACCAAGTCACTTGGTTCTGTCATCTCTGCTCATGTTTTTCTTCATGTTTTTTCCTACCGGCCTGTGCCATCAAGCCACTGCAACTAGTCCAGAACGCATCAGATTCAAATCACTGGTGCTGGCTTATCAAGCGGCTAGGGGAACTGCTCCCCTTACCTCCAGACACTCATCACACCCGACCCCTCCACTCCGCCTCCTCTGGCAAACTGATCCCATCCCTCCGCGCACCCGGCAGCTGCTCCTTGTGGTCTTGCCTCTTCTCTGTCTTCTCTCAATCTCAAAACCCACCTTTTCAGACTCCACTACCAATGAATTCTGTACATCTAGCCAATTGTCATCACCACTGCCTACTTGTTTAATACTTTTTGAATATGTATACTTGTTTACTCCTCAAAAAAAAAAAAATATATATATATATATATATATATATTTAATAACCTTTTCCTTCCCAGTGTTACAGGGATGGTATGCAGCTGCCAACTACAATGTCTATCGCTGTATTACTGCACTGATCTCTTGCATGAACTATGATTCTTCTTACCATGTATTAATGCACATCTTCTAAGTCGCTCTGGATAAGAGTGTCTGCTAAATGCTTAAAATGTTAAATGTAAATGTATGTACTAACTTAGTTTCAATGCTTCTTCTTCGTGTCCGGCCATCTTCTATATCTCGTCCTTCCAGTGATTGGCACAGGCGAGCGCGGCAGCAGTTGGTTCGGCCAGGTCATCTCCGGTACATTGTGGGGCCTGGGTACAGTTCATGAGGTGTTCCATTGTTTGGGGTTCCCCACACGCACATGCATCGGAGGTTGTTATATTCCATTTCTTCATGGATGCCTTGCACCGTCCTTCACCAACCCGTAGTCGGTTAAGAGTCTTCCAGACAGCCCAAGGTTGGTCGTGACCAGTGGCGAGGCATTCGTCTGGGGTGATGCCTCTCTCCTTCCACTGGGCTGCCTGGCTGCCGAGGCTGTTCCATTGCTTTTGCCATTCTGTAGTCCTGGCATCAGTTGGAGTGGTCTCCAGAGCTTCACTAGTGTCCAGAAAACTGCTCCTGGAGCCGAGTCGTTTCCGGACAGCAGAGTGTTCATGGAGTAGATGCCGGTTGTCGATGGCCTGCTTTGTGCGTTCAGCTTTCGTGATAACTGTTCTGCGGATGTCAGGGGGGGCGATGCCAGAGAGGGCATAAAGGCATTGTACAGGGGTTGTTTTGATGCACCCGGTCACTATCCTACAGGTCTCATTGAGGATAGGATCTGGTTTGCATGCATGGCATGATCTGCTCCATGCTGGGCAGGCATATTCAGCTGTGGAAAAGCAAAGGGCTAATGCCGATGTGCGCAGTGTACTTGGGTGGGCCCCCCACTTTGAGTTTGTTAGTTGTCGTAGGAGGCTGTTCCTGGTGGAAACCTTGGCTCTCGTCTTCTGGATGTGTGCCTTGTAGCTCAGGGTACGGTGAGATATGACACTGGCATGATATGACACTGGCATTCTGTTTTCAGAGCTGTAGTTATTGTAACATAACTAAGTTACAAACGATGATAAAATGAGACCAATTCTAACTTTTCCCAGACATTTTAATTTGAAAACATGACGTAATTGTGACGGAAATGCTTTTGTGCATCAAACTGCAGAGACAAGTCAGTTTAAGCAAAAAGGATTGGGTCAGCAATTTAACGTTACCTATGTACAAACGGTTCAAAAAACCTCAAAACACCTCTGTCACATGACAGGGATTCATTACTGTAAGCCTTCAGTTTCTCATTGGCGGAAGTGACGCGTGTTGGTGTATGCTTGGTTGGTGCGCAGCGTTCGTTGGCAGAGAGGACAATATCAAAATCATAAAGGAAAAAAAATCCTGACGAATTGAACGGCTGTCGGTAAAGAAGGACTGAAACATGTAAGTGGCCAATACAGCTTGCCGCTGATACTGGTTTGATCGTTTTCGTCCTCACGGTTTACCTGTTGCAACGATTCAGGGGTGGGCTCAAGGGTGAAGGATTGAATAACCGGTGGTGATGCGAGATGCTGGACCAGCCTTTCACCTCCGTACTGCGGCCTGTTATTATGCCATGGCATTGCAGCACCCATTCAGAAACTCAACCCACGCTCAGTCTGCTGTTAACGGCAGCGGTGACCTGCTTGCTCACCGACAGCTAACGCTAGCGAAGTTCAATCTAAGCAGATGTATAGCCAATGCAGATAGCTAACGTTCGCTATCTGCATTTCAGCTAGGATATAACGTTAGCTATACGACACCTAGTAAGCTCGTTGCCTAGCTAGGTGCAGGTCGTCAACTACCGTTAGCTAGGTAGCTATCGTTAACGGTAGCTAGCTGTCTTGACTTGCTATGTTTGCCAGCTAAATTTGAGAAAGACGACCCGATTCTTTGTAGATATTTCACATATTATCTAGCTAGCCAGGTGTATGAAAAGTGTCGAGCCATTCTAACCGTTACGTTAAGAATGTGTGGAAAAAAACGGTTTAAAAAGTAACGTTAACGTAACGTCACGTCATGAGCTGGCTAACTACAAGAAAAACAACATCAGTATAGCTAGCTAGCCTGATTTTTTTTCTCGATTGGTGTGAAGAGCTCGAGCTCTCCAGTTGTGAGTGCACATCGTACTGATATTGATAGTTAACATGGTCTTTATACCAATCTGCGCTTATTAATTAGCTGCATATCTCATCATGCGTATATTGTCCAGAGAGATTGGAAGTTAACATTAACATGAATTTGTTAGCGAATCGAACAATGGGGAGATGAATTTGGTGTATTAATACAATGTTATGTATTGTAATGTATTATAATGTTATGATCCGAGGTGCTACTTAGTATTACGTTATATCGTGGCGGGTGCGGGTGGGTGTATAGACATGAATTCAGGTGAAGTGACTTTACACAAACCGGGGCGCGTGCACGATAATCCGCGAGCTCCTAGCGGCATGCGCCCAATAGCTAAATGGGGGCATTTCCATCTCTGGACTATAATTCCATTATAAAATTGTATACCTCAGATTTCCTGTATCACGCTGCGCATAACCTGCTAGTTACCCACGCATTATTGGTCGATTGTAGCTTGTTGAGACATTTTGCAGTTAGATACTGTTGTATTTTAAAGTTCAATTGAGTTTTATTAGATTCATTAACTATACTACATTAAATAGAGGCATTCACTACCGTAACATTACATCACCACTCTTCAAAATGTATCTGTTATTGAAAGGAAGGAAAGTAACTACCTCTCGGTTTAGAGAAAGTCTAAATGTAGCCTAACCGTTTTACCAAAACAGGTATACTAAGGGTTGGGTAGATACAAGTACCAGCGATATTTGGCTGGAGAAACGATTAAAATAGAAAACCCATACTGGGCAATATAAACGGGTTTGCAAGCCGTTTGGCCCGTGCAGAACTATCCTGTTTCTGGTCTTACAACAGGGTTGCCAGGTTGAATAAAAAAATCCCGAACCAAAGTGATGTCCACGTTTGCCAAAGAAGACAAAACCATGACGTTGTATGGTCAAAATATAAGACAATTCTAAGAACATTCTGGAAAAGGGCCAAACATGATTCTTAATAATAAACTAATCACGAACATAAATAGAGCAATTTCTATTCAGGAATAACTTAATCTTGTCATTTCTCAAACTGTTTGTATTTATTGAGTGGACACAATTTTAGAGGAAATAAAAGGCAAAAGGCCAGTTGGCTTCTCAGTCTCTGAAGTCAGTGACAATTCAGTCATGTTGGCTGAAATATCCAAACCTGGAAACACTGTTCCAAAGCCTTTTGATTTGGTTCCTTTGGAAATTAATTATTGGAAAGTAAAGATCCCTCTTTGCATCCATCGACCATACTGCTCAATGTCAAGCCAGCTACAGGACCATTTCAAACAATTTTCTGCCTCACTTCCTTCGAGTCCGCTACGACAGTGGGGTGCAGAATATATCAGCATTGAAAAGCTCATCTGTGTGGAGACACTTGATAACCAGAATAGCTGATTGAAAACCCATATGTGCTTCTTGGGGCCTGATCAAAATATATAGTTTTAATTAAACTCTGGTGATGCAGATTTCTGCTTCAATGTATCTTGTCCCAGGACTGGGCTCGGATAATGTTTTTATTCTGTTTGCCCTGTATATAGCGGACAAGAATGAATGACTAATTTGACTTTTTTTGTCATGTCTTGACCCTTGAACATATAGGGGTGTTTTAAGGGCACAGGCGTCCGGCCAGATTAAATGGCCTGCTTTGAGTGCTCTGTGTTTTGTTTCTGATATGGTTTTAAATGCATACATTGCTGGAATCTGTGAGCTAATGCTGTGAAACTGCAGAATGTTTGAGGCACCTTCCGATATGTTTTCAGATGAAACTGAAAAATGTCTGGTTGCTTCATCTGGGAGCTTTTATTTATGTATTGCAGGATCCTGCCTACCCAGAGGTTCAAATAGTAGTTTTTTTCCTTCTCAAAGTGGTGACAGAGGGCAAATATAATAATAACTAATATAGATTGCGTGGGTTCCTTTTTTAGCTTAGATTGTCTGCCTGCCTTGGTACATACAGTATGTATCAGTAGCTATGTTTCCATTAGGCCGTTTTAATTTATGCAAATTAAGTCATGTGGTATATAAAGTTTGTCGACAGCCCTGATGGAAGCAGCACACATCGGTAAACATTGCTCAATATCGACACAAAGTTTATACGTTCGACGTGGTAGGATAATTTTGTTGTCGATAAAATATGTTGTGCGACCATTGGTGGTGAAACATGTGCCTAAGTTTGAAGTCATGTGACAATTTTTTAGTCAGCTGCTTCCACTATCATCGAGACAAAAATATGAAAGCCGGTCACCTGTACACAGTTGCAAAAAGCGGCATTTGCTATGCTTTGCATTTATTTTCTTTTTTTACCTTCAGTGGTTTTATGAGCAACTCGATGTAGCAGTCGCTTATAAAATGAGTCCCGTAAAGGCCACTGAATTGGAGTGCACTCGCCAATTTCAACCGAACGCTTTCCCTCTGGGGTTTATTTCCAAGCGTGTATCGACGTTTCCCACGGAGACGTCAAATTTCCTGTCGCATGTAATGGCTGGTGATTGTTAAGGGAAAGCACTAACAGCATTTCCAGAATGGCTGGAGTTGCCCTTTAGAAGACGAGCTCAAGGCGTGATTTCAATTGAGTCCATCACAAGATGTGACAGAAATAGCACCGCATTGTGTGAGTAATGAGGCATCTGTCGGCAGTCGTTGTCACAGCAACGAAGAAAGAGGATTTAAAGAGAGAGAAAAAATGTTGCTCAGTTGCCCATAATTAAGAAGCACTCTATGCATAAACATGACAAACATATCCTTTGCTTATTCCCTGATGCATGTTTAATTAGAGGCCAACAGTGGCAGCCATTTGTGTTTTAATTGAAAGGTCGCTCAGGGAGGTTCTCAGAAAAAAACCAATCAGTAGTTTTAATTTTAGTATGTATAGGTGTACCTAATTGAAAGTAAGTATGGGACGTTTGGGACAAAATTCAAGAATTAGCTCTAAATGGATCCCAGGGAGAGTGATTTGTTGGCCGTCAAATCACTGGGCCTTGCAGTGACCCATAAACCCTTGCAATGACTGATGCAGCAACTGATGTCCCCTACACTGACCAGATAGTCATCTGTATTGGTGACATTTCTGTCATTGTTGACGTTTTCTAATTTGTTGGCTGCTTGTGATAATATTCATAAAGGTAAACGGTTCATGACCAAACCTCCATAGAAAACATAGCAACGCGGAAAGCACCAGAACCTCCTGTTACTAATCGGAACCTCCTAGAATATGGAAGGGCGAAGAGGAACGCCGGAGGTGAATATCCGTCCAGTATCAGAGAGTATCTATAATACAGCCAACAAAACACTCTTCTTAGACCTCCATTTACTCGTTGGACAACTGAATGTGCATTTTGATTTCATTGTTCCGTTCCTAAAGAGCATCTCCTACGTGCGTGTCCTGGTCCTGGCTCACTGCTCACACTTCAGGTTCACACTGGGAGAGTCAAGGGGCGTAAAATCAGGCTAATCAAGCCATCTGACTGCAATTTACCGCTCATGTTCCCGCGAGTCTCAGCTAGCACTGCATATGAGCCCGTAGCATTACAAATCATGAGGGTCAGTAGCCAGCGAGATTGTAATTGTAATACATGAACATACATTTGTTCAATTTCACAGAGCGATCAAGTTTCCTGATATTAGAGAAGGTACATTGAATTTAGAATTATGTGTGTATATATAAAACGGACACACACACACCCCTATGTGGGTGTTGCCCTTTCACAGCTATTGAAATGCAATCACTGACACTGATTTTATCCCATTTTTGTCCCAATTTGGTGTTGCCCTTTTTTACATCTATTGAAAGTTCGCTCACCTGATCAATTTTGGGGGATTTTTAAATGAGCAATGTTCCATTGGTGTCAGTATTAACGGCTGAATGGCATCGGTTAGGCAGTCATTTTGCGTAGTCCTGTTTAAAATCAGGTTGTCAGTGCTTCTCAATTAGACATTTTTGCGGAGGTTTAATTAAAAAAACAAAAAAAAAAAAACCAGAAACAAAGCATTTGAGCCAATGTGTAAAAAGAAACCAAAAAAAAAAAAAACCCACTAACTTCTTTTAAATGATTCCCTGAGTGCTTAAAGGGTGTTTCTGAACATGGGGTACAGAGAAGAGTTTTGCTTTTTCAACACAAGCAGATGGGTGGAAAACGGGCCCGCTCTTGAGGGTGGCGTGGGTCCTGTGACGGCCAGCTCTATGCATCGTTAACAAGAGTGATGCTTATGAAGGCTGTTAAAATGCAGTCTGTTCAGTGAAGCCTTGAGGGGAGATGCTGATACGCAAATTCACCTTTGAATGATGGGTCCTCTTTCCTTTGGGGAACAGAAGCGGACGCCACAGCACCATGAATCCAGTTTACAGCCCGGCTCCATCAGGGGTGCCCTACACCAACCCTAAGGGAGTAGGATACCCAGGTAACATTGTTGCTTCATCGGATAGTTGTAATCCACAGCATCACATTAATAACTGAGAGATTATATAAATGTGCGCACTTTAAAACTAGCGAGGGTAAAACCATTTAAAAAGGTGTAAGACTTATTTCTGTTTTGGATAACAGATTTTCTCAAATAAATAAAAAAGATTATAAATATAGCAGATCATAAATATGAAGTAAAGTATGAAATATGAGTACATATGCCAGCAGTAAAACATTCTGAAAATGTTAAGTTGCTTTGAACAAGCACATAAATGAGCTAAATAAACCCAATAATGAGCAACAAATAAATTGGAAAAGGTAGTACAGGATTTATGCACACCATTGTGATTCAGTTTTTAGGCTGTAGCCTGCACTGTGGCTCATCTTCCTCCCTCCCTGCCTCTCCCTCCTCCCCTCCCCCTCCCCCTCCCCTCTCCCCCCTCCCCCTCCTTTCCTTTCCCCCCTCCCCTTTCCCTCTCCCTCCCCCTTCCCTCCTCCTCCTCCCCTTTCCCCCCCCTCTTCCCTTTCCCCTCCCCCCTTTCCCCTCCCCCTCCCCCTCCCCCCCCTCCTTTCTCCCTCCCCCCTTTCTCTCCTTTCCCCTCCCCTCTCTCTCTCCCCCCCCCCTCTCACCCCTCCCTCTCACCCCCTCCCTCCCTCCCCCTCCCTCTCCCTCCCTCTCCCTCCTCTCTCCCTCCCCCTCTCCCTCTCCTCTCCTCTCCTCTCTCCCTCTCTCTCTCTCACCCTCTCTCTCTCACCCTCTCTCTCTCACCCTCTCTCTCTCACCCTCTCTCTCTCCTCTCTCTTGCCCTCTCCCTCTCTCCTCCCTCAGCAGGTTTTCCGGTCGGCTATGCTGCAGCCCCCACGTATACCCCCAACATGTTCCCTGGAGCCAGTGCTGCCTTTCAGACAGGTACAGCAAGGCCTTTCCTCACTGTCAGCCTACAGTCCCACAGGACCGCCACGCCATGCTGCACTCCTCGCGTGTCCTGAATTAAGAAGCCATTGAGTTTGGATTTATGTTCTGTTAATTTAGCAGTATTAGTTGTGTCTTTCCATTTCCTTGGGTATTTATTAATAAACAGTTTATTTTCTTATCGATACAGATATCAGATTTAGCTTCTTCCTCCCGTATTTTCAGGTTTCACACCCGGCACACCGTACAAAATGTCCTGTTCACCGACCACCGGCACGGTCCCACCATACTCCACGTCACCAAACCCCTACCAGGCAGCTGTCTTCCCAATGAGAAGCGCTTACCCACAACAGAACCCATACGCACAGGTGAGGAGAGCTGGCCAATAGCGGAGGCTCTACGCACAGTTGAGAAGGGCTGGCCAATAGCAGATTCTAATGACAGTTCAGGAGAGTTGACCAATAGCAGAAGTTCTACTCAAAGGTTGGAAAAATGGGGTTGGGACGAGTAGAAGGAATTTCACCACAGTCTCAACGTGTATTTAATTGACGAGAAAATAGTCTCCCTTGCCTGAGGCGGTTTGTTGCCAAAAATGTGTTTATACCCAGCTGGTGGAAAATTGGGTAACTGTTGCACTACACAATTCAAAGTGCTTTATTGGCATGGCATACAATATTTACATATTGCAAAAGCTTAAACAGCAGGCAAGGAAAAACCGAACAAGAATTCAATTAGTCTCCCCATACTACAGTAATGAAAATATTCAGGAAGTAATCATAATATGGCTCTCTCCTTCTCTCTTTCCCCGCTTCTGTCTTTACCTCTCCCCTCCCTCTCATTTGCTCCAATTCTTTCCATCACACCCCCCCTTTCGCATTCTGTGTCTCCCTCTCTCTCATTTGCTCCCATTCTTGCCGTCCCTCTCTCCCTCTCCCCCTCCCTTTCTTTCCCTCCTTTGGTCTCTCAGCAGCAGGGCGCTTACTTCACACAGCCGCTGTATGCAGCCCCGCCCCACGTTATTCACCACACCACGGTGGTCCAGCCCAACGGGATGCCAGCCACCATGTACGCGCCCTCCATCCACGCGCCCCGCGCTAATGGCGTCACCATGGGCATGGTGACCGGCGCCACCATGGCAATGTCTGCCGGTAAGCACCCTGCCACTGAGTGCACACGGTCACGCAGCGTCTCATCCCCTCAAACACTTTACATTAGCCAGGCACCAATGTAACCGATCACTTTCTGTGCGTCTACAGCTAGATTCCCTAAGCGAGTACTCCAGGTATAGCCCATTGCACAGTTCTTACAGGTGGAGAAGTCAAAATCAATTGGAAGAGACCTTGACTTAGCAACCGAGGGGAGTGTGTGAACCCTTCTTAAACCAACCCCGTAGCCTAGCCCTTACCCTAAAGCAGAACCCGCCCAAACATGTTATCCAGTTACACTTGCTGTGTAGCGAGCAGGAGATGCACAGCATCAGCACTAACCCATTTGACCACAGTGTAACTTCAGTTGCAGTCAGAAGCCGTCTTTAATAGGTATGTGGTGACCTTTGCCCCGCAGGGACCTTGTTGACGACCCACTCCCCATCTCCAGTCGCCCCTCACCAAGTCACAATGCCCACGTACCGGCCGCCCGGCACCCCCACCTACAGCTACGTGCCCCCTCAGTGGTAGGAGAACAGTGCCGTGAGTACCTGTTTAAACTGAAGTCCCTTTACCTTCACCCTGTTCCATTGACTCGCCCTCCATTTCCACAAGCAACCATTCAGGAACACCCCATTAAAGTGGGCTGTTTTCTGAAGAACCGCAGGTTACCTCTTATTAGAAAATGACCTTGGAAGGACCTTTGAAATTTTAACCTCAGGGAACGTGATTGGTCAGATTAAATGAGCACGAAGCATGTGGTGTTTGGCATGTACAAGCACACCTTGCTAGGTTTTAAAAAGTTTGCTAAAAAAGTCTTAACTTGCTCTTGGTGTCTTTTTACACTCACTGCAATATAACTGACTCCCATGTTTCATTTACCCCATTTAAAGAAACCAACAACGACCACATTGTGTTGCAGAAAAGGTGTGCCCTGCTGCTGTGTATTCAATCATCTTTTTTGGTCTGTTAGGTTGAAGATGATAGATATGCATTCATGTTCAGTCCAGTATTCTACACATGGTGCTGAAGCCCTGACGTCACCAACCACTATTTCATTCATCCAATCAAACTGAAAAGATGAGAAAAAAAGAAAACAATTGGAGAAAAGGTGGATCGAGAACCCTCCCACCCTGGGTAACTCATGGAAACGCCGCCCTCCAACCCCGCTGTACGTTTTAAAATCGATTTAAGGTTTCGATGGGAATGTGTCCAGTTGAGTGTCTCGCAACTGTAAACAATGGGAAGGCAGTTTACTTTTTTTTGTTTTGAGACCCGTATCTAGCAGAATGCATGTTTATATATACACCCGGTATAAAATATACATTTAAAAAGCTTGCTTTTTGTAGCTACAGTGACTGATGCAAAATTGTCTGAAGCAAAAATCCAAAAGTATTGGGTACAAAAAAAAATAAGAGCCGACACTGATACTTTGTCTTAATGTTACCTAATATAAGTATTTCATTACAAATTAACATGTAAATTAAGTGTACTATACAAAAACCCAGTGCAGTATACTTTGAACCAATGCTTATAGTTTAAGGTTTTTAATAAATAAATAAAAACTGTTTTTATTTCATGTTGGCAGAATGGTCATACCAAAGCAGACCATTACATTTTGACGGGTGATGCTGCAGTGATATATATTTATATATCATTGGCAGATGCCAGATTTTGGGGTGGGTGGACAGGTGAAGACTTGCCCTTTTCTCTCACCCTGTTTGGGACAGTGTGCGTGTGTGCATGGGGTCTCGCACACAAAATAATGCAGATCTTAACCCCCCCCCCCCGCTGTGGTTGTCTGTTAGTATTCTTGCCTAAATCTAAACTGGAAAACTGAAATGGGGTCGGTGAACCATTATAACCCTAACTTAGACATTTTAAGAGGGAGCAACTGTTTCTTGGTTTATTAAATGTTTTGCCATTTTATTACACTTTAAATGTACCAACTGCTAGTCATTTAAACGTCTTATTTTGTAACTACTGGTGAGCAGCTCTCTTCATTGGGTCATTTGTTATTTCAGTAGCTTCACTTTTCCACATGGTCTTAAAGCGAATACCTCAAGGCCGCACCAGAACAGACCGACCACGTCATCGTCTTTCACCGATTCGTTCTGCTTACTACATATTACCTCAGATTTACTGACCGTGTCAAGGAAGTGATGCTACTACTTTTTTGTGTTTTTTAAGAAAGACCAAAAATACACATACAATTATGAGTATTGTCAGACAATTTCGTCAACATCAAGCCAGTTATGTCGTCACATTGCCATGCCTAATAAACTGAAGAGCACAATAGCAGAGGGGTTTAACTTGAAGTATAAGCCAATTTTATCTGATATTTCTAGGAATCCACTTCCCATTTTATCATTCTCAAATATTAAAAAGTGTTAATACGGTATGGATAAATGACACCCAATGATAAATCCATTTTAGAAAACATAAAATCCTGAAACGAACATGCAAATGGTAGTACAAAAACTCGCCAAATGAAAAAACAACATTGTCATGACCGTTTTCTGAGTGTTTCTGTCATCTTTTCAATAGCCCTTTGTACGCCCATTAGCCTAGTCTGGTAATTAATTTCAACAGCATTAAATAAGTGTCCCTCGCATTTCTGCTAATGAAATAAAGTTTCTGTATCCAGCCATTCTGCCGCGTGACGCTGTACAAACGGGACAAATCCCTTGTCCGACTTCTGCCCGAATGATCGGCGTGAGAATTTGAAACGGATTGGCTGCTTCCATTTCCTCCAAAGGATGGCGATGGCGTTTCAAGGCCAGCTTTATGTAATTCAGTTAATTAAAATGCTTTTAAGCGCTTCAGAGTTGATGGTGTCAAATCTGTGGTCCAGATTCAAGTAGACCGATGTTTGCAAGGCGCATCCATGATTGTGCGGGGCCTATTCCGCCGAACCTAGCAGCACGGATTGAAAAGAAATGAGAAAACGTTCAAACGCAGAACTCAAAAAGGCTTCAGGAATAAGTCTGCATTTCCTGATTTATATTTATTGTAGACTAAACATTCTGCAGTGATGCTGCTGTAAGACCAAGCAATGTACACGGTAGGATTTATGGGGCTTGGGAAGGCTCTGTTCGGTCCCTTTGTTTGTTTCGTCCGATTAGTTTTTTATTTTAAAATGTATTATGCCCGAGACAGCAGGTCACAATGCTCGACTGCCCAGTTACCAATCCTGCTTTGTGCAATAGGGGGTCGTAAGAGCGCCTAGGTTTGGACCGTCTTTTACTTGACGCAGTGACCACATGATTCAAAGCACTACTTGTGTTATTTTTGTTTGTTGGTCGAGTTCTGAATTGCTGTCCGAAATGTGATTTATAGTTTATGGTCTGAATATAATGGAATGTTTTTGTTTTCCTTTGTTGTATTATAAGTCTCAGCAATACAGTTATACTTGGTTTTGTACTACTCGATTTCACACATAAGGACAATCGCCACATTGTGTTTCCACACCATGTTGTAAACTGGGAGAAGCAGGTAATTTAAGGAAACTCCTTTTTCTGACAAGATCTCTGCCCAGTTAGCAATTTTCGGAAGCAGGCAAGCTGCCCGCCACGTGACCCTACAGTGTACTGGCGGGAAGCCAGCCAGCAGGGAAAAGCATTGCAAATGTACCCTACAGTCCTGTCATTGTCTTTGGTATCCACTAGGTGGTGTTATGTCTCAGAACTCTACAATGGTGATCAAAGGAAAAAATAAATAAATTGTTGGGTTTTTTTTTTTTTGGTTGTTTATTTTATTTTTTCAATGTTTGCAGAGATGTACTGTATTTCCAACATTTTAAATAAAGTTGATATACAAAACATTAAGAACGTGTTTATGTTTTTTTTTGTTGCTTATCCCCACTCATACCATTAGGCTATTTGCTCCTAGGTATCACTTCTCTATCACACTTGTAAAGTCTTGTAAAGGCATAGGTTGTCCAGTTTAAATGCTCTGCATACAGACGTACTGTGTTTTCATTTGCACTCAAAACTTGTTTAGTCTAGACAGGGCCTAGCAACACGTTGTACATGGAAATATGATGTACGTTATTCCTGCTAACATAGGTCAAGTAGAAGGTAGCGATGCAGAATATATACATTTTGAAATTACTACATAAAATTACTCTGTTATAAGAAAAAGATTTTCTGCAAATGCGATATACATAGGAAACAGTTTCAAATGTCACTTAACAGATGTTAATGTTGTCCCCAAAACCTGGAATATTGCTACAATTGTGCCAGTCCCTAAAGCCAATAATCCCAAGATCCATCCAGGCTCCGCTTCTTCAGCACTCAGAGAAGCCTCTGTACACTGCTCCGGTTCGCTTACAAACCGGGCTGAGGAGTCCGACTCACTGCTCTTCCTCTTTCCCAGGATCTGCCCACACCTGCGTAAACTCTGATCACGTGCCAATTATTTGTGTCACAATTAGAGCCATCCGCACATCCAAAACATGTAATAACTTCAGGTGCGAGATGATATGAGATTAAATTATCTTCAAAGAAACAGTTCCCCGCAACACTGAAATACTTTGGGGGAAAAAACTCAGTGACTTATTAGCTGAGCTTTCGATCCGTAGTCAGAGTCAGTATTTTTGTTGACCTTTCATCTGCCTTTGACACGCTACACTCTGATATCTTGGTGAATAGATGAGCCAAAATGGGCGTAAACGTGCTTCTCATTAATTGGATTCAGAGTTTCCTCAGCAGTTGAGTCCGATGAGTAAGGCTCAATGCAACTACCCACTCATAACCAATATAGGAGTACCACAGGGCAGTGTGCTGACGTCTATTATTCACCCTTTACACCAATGATTGATTGTACCCCCACAATATTTGGCTGTTTCACTGTTAAATATGCAGATGATACGGCAATTGTTGGAAAAATAAAGGGATCAGAAGACAAGCAGACAGAAACCAAAAACGACTCAATTGTGCAAATTAAACAGACTGATTCTCAATGTAAAAAAGCAAGGAAATGAAAATAGACTAATGATAAAGACAAACAATTAAGAACAAACACCTTTTGTATCATTGACTCAAAACTCACCAGGACTACAAAAATGTATAAATAATGGGCAAGAAAGACATTTCGTCATATCCATCATATTTCAATCATATTTCAATCATAGCCATATTCTACACATCCTCCATCGAAAGTGTCCTTACCTTATGTTTCCAAGCCTGGTATAATGAGCTGTCCATCTCAAACAAGAACTCATTACACAAAGTGGTGAAAGGGGTGGGGGTTCAAATGTTCACTCTGGTGCACACGCACACGCACACACACTTCAGCCCAGTTTGGCTGTTGTTTCTCTTCATGGAGAGAAGTGTTTGCTTAGAGCATCTAAATATTGGAAATGAAATCCATTTCAACCTGAATATCTCTGCATCGTATCTAGCTGTAAATAAATACAATCGGCTAGCCAACCAAGTCAATCACCCAAATCTTTCAGATATCAGAGCCATTTTACAGAAATAACACTTTTTGTATAACTCATTGAGTTGCGGGTTGCATCACACGTGCCCTTGGAGAAATGTAACCCTCAAAGCACAAGCATAGTACTCAATAATAAAAAGCTCATTTAATAGTCATTTTTGCTTTTGAAAAGTTGCAAAAGATGCATTTTGTCCCTTTTAAAACGATTGACACATACAAGATGCTTATAATCGAAACGTCATTCCAGCGCACAATTCACTTCCAATACATCACAACATTCATCATCTGCAATAAAAGCATCAATTCTCATAACATTTACTGAGGCACAAAATTATATTTAGGTCATTAGTTAAATTACTTGTCATGAAAACATCCAGTGGGCATGAAAACACTGCTAGATATTTTTGCATGCATTGCTTAGTAATAAACAATACTAATACAATTTAAAAAACGCGCATTACATTTTTCCCCTCACCACAGGCCAAATACAGCTGGATTTCTCTGCAAGAGATGAACAATAGCTACGGATTTGCATAGAAAGCACACTTCAGGGGTAAACGCAGGGTAGACAGATGGGCCCATTCCAGATATACTGCAGGCAGATCAGTGGAGGCAGTGACAACAAAACAACACAAACACATGTACACATTTCCTTCAAATTCCATCTGCATATTTGGATGACACGGATTTGATCTGAGTAATAATCACTCAAGCCACATTGGGGCAAAAAAAAAGGCAACAAAGACTTTGCATATTCGCCTCCGTATTAATTTATACACATTTATAGACATAATTGCCCACTAGGGGGCAGAATATATTTACTCTGACAGGATGTAAATTGATTATTTTTTCAAGAAAGGAGGAAGAACAAACGGAAACAGCACATTGCCCAAATCCGTGTTCAACTCCTCATTACACGTCCCTTCCAAAAGAATACGAAACAAAGAGCAGTCATTCGGCCACTTTCACCCTGAACTTGAACACAGATATCAGGCATCTTCGCTCTGTGCTGTTATCGATATCATGCCTTGGTGGAGCGGTTGGCACACCCGAACACTGCCCAGGACCTCTCGACACCCCAAACCAAGATACACACGTGAAACATACACAAATGATCCAGGCCATAGTGTAACGTTTGCGCTCCAAGAGCTAAACGTTTTAACAAGATTTGCGCAATACCTATACTTGTATACATAGGCGCCGATCCCGTGGGTGCTCCGGGGCCCGAGCACCCACGAACTCACCCACGGGGAAAATTATGCACGTTTACATTGATTTGATAGCCTCCACCTAATCCTGTAAATTTGGTATATGCCTAGTGCAGCAGAACCCCGTAGGTCTACCCATAATCCTGTTTTGGACGAGTATTTTAGCATTTATTTACACTGGCCAACACCTGAAGTAGAATGTTTGCTGGGGCGACTGCTGTGACACAAAATATATTGATTAGAATTGACCCTGACGAGAGCGTAAATCACCCAGTCTGTAGGTCCTCACCTCTCGAGCTAACGTTACATTTGTTGACTTCACTTGTTGGCGGTAGTTGTAGGTAGGCAGGTAGTGGTTTTTACTTCACTTGCAGGTTCAGAAACTGCGAACACTTGTAACCGGGTATGGAGCTCTGCAACATGGTGGAAAGTCTTTTTTTTAAAAATGTTTATTGAGCACTTGCGCTGACGCACCTGACTTGCTGCTATGGAGATGAGGCGTGCTCGCGCTCCAAGTGAAATATAAATCTTTATATATATAAATATATTTATGGTTGAACTAATTTTCCCATCTGCTCTACCGGGTATCGGTCCTGTTTTTTTAAGGAACTTCAACATGTGCAAGATAATTAGTGGCTAAGAATTTTTAAATGTTTCGGTCAATTTATTAAAATGTAAATCTTGAATGTGTGAATTTGATTTATACTGCGTGATGGACTCTGCATGTTCAAATGATACTTTCCCCTTTTTGGGAACAGATGGTGTTGGGGGAATTGGCTTGGTTTTAGCAGTGCAACGTCATGATTTTGGCTTGTTTGGCCGACAGACTTAGACTTAACTTAGATTTTAGCTTGTGATTTTGAATCAGCCTGGCAGCCCTTGTTATTCCGTGTAAGAGTTGCCTTTAGCAGGCTAATACCAGACCCCTGTCGGTCCACCTTTGGCTTGGCACCACAGTCTCAGTGGCACTTCAACATAACGGTTTGCCACTGTTATGATGGGTTGCATGCAGTGTTTGCTTCTTTGTGCGTAAATTATAACATGAATGTTAATGAATGAATGAAGGTGCACTTATGGCCGATTATGGTAATCAGACGAGTTAATCATTAATACATTTGTAATACACGCCATATTTCTTTGTATTAAACTGCATTTCTTACATTTTGGATATATCATATTTTACCATATCGATATGTAGGCTATTACTTTCGCAAAGGGGTTGTTTTGTTAATAGCATTTTCGTTATTATGCTGTATTTAGTGAAATGTGGTTACTGTACCCTTCAGATTTCCAACAGAAATATAGGCTCAGATGTGAAGTGAAAGCTGCTGAAAAGTGAAAGGTGTCAGTGTGGCAGGTGGTGGGAGCTCTGCCATGCTTCCTGCAGCGACCTGTCCTTGTGTTAGGGTCCATATTGCCATGATACCTTCAGTTTTAGGTCACACTCAACAGTCTTAAATATTCTGTGAAACATTAGGTAACAATGAATGGTGAAAAATGAATGTTGGCAAAAATAAAGATCCTCAGCTACATTAGGCTAGATTTTGATCTTTGACGTGCACATGACATTCGAGACATTATTTTCTCAGACTTGTGTGCTAGTTTCTGATCTTCAACATGTGGCACTTTTTTTGTTTTTCTTCTTATGGATTCTTGATTGAAGATTGTGGGGCCACATTCAGAATATGAGACCACCATTAAGCCTATACACAGAACTTTAGTTCAGCTGCTCCAGTGAAAACTGACCTTCGTAAATTGGTCACACCAATTATAACTACACATGTAGTTCACCCTACACCGCAGCCAGACCCCTTCGCTCCGCCTCCTCTGGCAATCACTTGTGATCTTCCGCAAGAGACTCAAAACCCACCTTTTCAGACTCCACTACCACTGAATTCTGTACATCTAGCTAATTGTCATCACCACTGCTTACTTGCTCAACACCATGTATCCCTGCTTACTCCTAAGCAGGGATACATAAATTAAAATAAATACTAACCTTTTCCTTCCCAGTGTTACAGGTATGGTACGCAGCTGCCTGCAATGATTACTGCACTGATCTCTTGCGCAAACTATGATTGTTCCTACCATGTATTAATGCACATCTTGTAAGTCGCTCTGGATAAGAGCGTCTGCTAAATGCTTAAAATGTCAAATGTAATGTAAAATGTACACACAGTGAGACAGCTCTGAACAATGGCTCCTCCCAATAGGCCCCTGCAAAGAACACATCCTGTTTCTTCAGTTAGCTGGCTGAATGGGTGAGTATCAAGACATTTTATTTGTATTGGGGGGGGGAAATGTTCTCAACTCAAGGTTCACAGCAATTCATGCAAAACCTCATCACATTTCTGGGTGACAGTTTGAATGGCACTTCGACGAAGAAGTTCATTACTGAAATAAATTAACAGGAAGGCCCAGGTAGAAGGAACAGAGGAGCGGCAGCTGAAGAACGACACGACAAAGACAAAGTGTCTGACTTATTTGGGTCAGACTCCGGACCAGGTGAGATTCTGCAGGAGGGAATCTTTGGGATCATTAGATCTTAGTGTACAGACGCTAACTTCACAAACAGTCGCCCCACGTCCCTCGCAGACAAACTGAAGTACAGAAATGAATCATACCGGGTAGATACAATGTAGTGTTTTGTGGTACCCTTTTTCACCTTGAATTCTGATGCAGTTAACATAAAATGACAAGTACAAAAGCTAGTTATCTGGCACGGTGAACAGTTGGCATATTTAAGAAATAAAAACAAAAAAACAAAAACAAATAACACATTGAAATAAGTCCTTTTGTTCAGTCATGGTCTTTTCAACATACGAAGCGCAGGCTGTAGCATAATCGCGTGATGACTTGGAGCAGTAGTAGAGTTAGTGCTAATAGATGCATCTGTAGTTGAAGTAGCAGAGTAGTAGTGCTCTAGTTGTAGTCCTAGCGCTAGAAACGGGGGTAATGTTCTCCACAAAGTATAAACAAGATCCAGGAGCTGGTGCCCAAAGTCTGATTGTAACCAACCTATAAAGTGCTTTCTCAAAGAAAAAATCATTATCATCATCATCATAATATTAACTGTAATACAATATCAATAATAACAAAACAAAACAAAAACCTAAAAGGGTAAAACAAATGTTCAGGCACAAGCCACGTGTCCCTTCTTCACTTCTTGAAGGGCGTTAGCCTGCCGATGTTGTGCCAGAAGTTGGAGGTCTTGCGCTTGGGCTCAGCCAGCATGAAGACTTGCTGCTGGGGCGGGGTGGCGGACAGCGCCGGGTGCTTCTGCCGCAGCAGGAAGTCGTAGTAGGGCCTGGTCACAGCTGCCGGGGAGAACAGGAAGTGAGTCGGTGAGGCCCGTAAATAAGATGCGCGACACACAAGCGCACAAAAGCCTTGCCACGCACACACCCTGGCGAAAAGAAGCACATGGCGAAATACGAAAACCGAAACATGTTGCCGATAAACAACAGACATATTTGGTAGGTTGTAGACCAGATGTCAGTTATTTCCACATTCGCGTATGGGGCTGTGCGCATGTACTGCAAAATATATTTAACAATGCAAAGTAATTAAGTGGAAATAATTGATACATTTTCCAACACACATAGTATATTTAGAGATAAAAGCATATTCCTTATTTTTTTTGTACTGTTAATTCTAAATACTTTAAGATAAGCATTGTCCAGTACATGAAACCACTGTGTTACACACCCCAGGCATTTTACACAGGGCCAAGACAGGGGGTCAGCTTGCATAATGAAGATGTTAGCCAAGAAGCCAGAAGGAAACTCAGCGTGGACAACAAGCGCAGTAGCATTAGCAAAGAATGGCAGACCGACATCTGATGCTTCATTTACGCCCGAAAATATGACAAATGGACACATTGTGAGTGTTACAATGCATAAGGAACGCGACCCTTTAACCCAAAGCTTGTGCATTTGTTTCCAAGACTATGGTCTTCTACCCTGGTGTAAGGCAGAAGGCCTGATTGATGTTTGTTATTTTATTATGTCAATTTAAAATTTCCCTGTAAATATCAGTCAAAGGGAAAGCAAGAGGGCAATTCATTGCCATTATACAACTGATTGGTTTTTCTTGTGTTTTTTTCTACCCCCTTGTAATTATTACATTTTTTTCTGTGGGTGTGCAGTCAGCAGCCTGTTAGACGGTTCACTTCTGAGGGGAATCAAATTGGCCCGGGGGCCCCCAGCCGCAGACTAAATAAAGCAGCACAGCACTGTGCCCTATTCAGGGGCTCCCAAATTGGGGTTAGCAAAGGAGTCCCAAGCGGTCCTCAACAAAATGGAAAAATAATTTCCCTTTTAATCATTTGTCAAGAATGACATATTTTAGGAAACCTGGTTTACACGTCCTTCATAATGTCACGATCGTTGTAATTTATTACATATTTTTATTGTACAATGTACATGTAGATTCATAGACATCCCATTTAAGACATGTACTAGTATGTTAAATGGCCAATGCATTGCAGCCTGTTGTTGGTTGTTGAATAAAGGTATCAAATGTTAACCGTTTTGTTGAGGTGGTCACAGCCTCTGGTTGGTCATTTTAGGGAGCCTTTGGGAACCCCTGCCCTGTGTGAGCGGATGGACGGGTGCAGTCAGGGTTTGGTCAGTGCGGTTAGCTGGAGCACAGTCAGGCTCACACGTTACCCCGAGTCTAATGGAAGAGGTCACGACCCTGGGAGGACACCCAGGACAGGGCCCTGCGCAGGACCCCCGGGGCGGGCCGGCGGGGCCTCGGTGGACGGGGAGCGGGGGCGTCCTGAGCCCGGAGGCGCGGGGAGGGGCGAGGGCCCAGAAGGGGAGGGGCACCCTGGGCAAACAGGTGTCGAAAACCTGAGGCACGCCAAGGGGGGTGCGGGACGGGGGGAGGGGAACCATGACACACCGTGGGATGAACAGGAGATACAGACAGAGGGACAAAGAGAACGACATGAGAGTGCTGGAGGTGAGAGAAAAGGACAGGGACTGAACATTTTGGAAAAGAAAGGGATGGAACATTAAACAGAGGCCGCTCCGATATCCCCGCCTGCTTTCAGACGGGAGCTTGGTTTGGGCTGGTGTGCACAGCTAAAGCAGGCTTTACTCTGCTCATTCTGTCGCCTGCTGTGGAGATTACATTGTGTCCCAGCAGACAGCGTTCCTGTCACTCAGCCCTTTTAATCTAACTTGTGTTTATTCATGGATCCGGGCCCTGGAGGAGATTCAAACGGACGTGTTGCATTCACCACCGTGGGCCTGTTCCATCTTTTCTCTTATTATTTGGTTCTAATCGGTGATGGGGGTGTAGCTAGGTAGAACACACCGGTACCTTTCGGCTTCCCGGCCGGATGGCTTTTGCTGGCGTTCAGCATGGCCTGTTTCTTCTGGACCTCTGTGATGGCGAAGCCTGTGGGACACAGAGGAGAAAACACATTCAAATGAGCTCACAGGTGAAAATGCAGGCACACTGCTATCAGGGGCTCACAGGTGAAAACACACGTACACTGCTATCAGGAGCTCATGAGTGCAAATACAGGCATGTAATTGCAAAGGAAACCCCAAGAAAATATGTAATATAATGACGAAGGAAGAAATATATTTTAATGTCAAGCAAGCATTAAAATATAGAAAGGCTTGGTTTGCATTCATTTGCCATTTGCTATTTCAGTTTAACAAAAGCACAATCCTCTAGATGGGCAATAATGAGTCAGGAGATTGATGCCGCCAGCAACAAAAAATTTTGTGTGCTCAATATTGTATTTATGCCTCATTTGTTGATCTATATGATTGTGTTTATAGTGCAAGCCTAAGACCCAAATCATTTCCATTACATATTTAATAGACAATAAAGAGTTCTGCTCAGACAGTCCTTGAGTCGTATTTCCACAGAGAAGCAGCCCAGGTGCCTCTTAAAGGGCCAGCGGAGTGGAGAGCGGGCGTGTGGAGCCAGCTTGTCTGGAAGAGTGCCTCCACCGCACACATTTAAATGGAGAAACAAAAACCCTGCATTAATCAAAACTCAGACCCTGGAAAGGAAGCCTGCTCTAAATCCTGCACGGGATGGATCTGCGCAAAGATTGGCCCATAAATCCACCCGCTCCTGCCAATTGCAAATTATTGTCCGCTTGCCAAAAGTGTGACTTTATCCATTATTGCAAGTGGTTTGGCGTCGTCTTACAGGAAGACAAGGTCCACATTATGTTTTACTGGGAATTTAGCCCTTCTGTCTCGGTGGGATGTCAGAGGCTACAGCTCATGGGCTATTGTAGTCATCCGGGACAAACAGCAAATAATATGACCTTCCTCTGGCAATTGGCTGCTTGGAAATGTTTACTTTATGAATCCCAAGTCTCACAAAGCAACAAGTTAGTATGCTGGTGTGTATTTGTGTATGTGTCGATCTGAATTAGTGTTGATGTGTGTGAATGCGTGTGTGCCTGTGTGTTGGCGTTTGCATGCCCGTGCTTGCATATGTACACACATACGTTTGTGAGTGTCTGTGTAGTGTGTGCATGTGTGTATGTATGTGGAGGACTTGGAAGATGCTGCTGCTGACCGCAACACCTGCCGGCAGCTCTGTCAAGATGGGGTGCAGAGGCTTGAGCACTAGAAGTCAGCCAAAAAACAACAAAAATGACTCAGGAGACACACATGGCTGCCCCTACTAACACTGCCTACACATGTTAAACTTGCAATAAAATGTGTGGTTCCCGTTTTGGACAGCCATCAACGTACACACCGTCATCATCGGATTCGATGGACAACCATAAATAAAAGCAATGTGTGTGTGTGTGTGTAGTGTTTGTGTGTGTGCATGCAAGTTTGTGTGTGTGTGTGTGCAGTGTGTGTGTGTGTGTGTGTGTGTGTGTGTGTGTGTGTGTGTGTGTGTGTGTGTGTGTGTATGTATGTGCAGTGTGTGCAATGTGTGTGTGTGTGTGTATGTATGTGCAGTGTGTGTGTGTGTGTGTGTGTGTGTGGGCGGAGCAGGTGTCTCACCTGTCTCATGGTCGTGCTGCACCTGTAGGCGCTCGTCGGTGAAGGCACGCAGCCAGCGCTGCTTCTGCTCCGGCTTCTTGGCGCACAGCAGGTGGGCCTCCTCTCCCCCCGGGGACCGCAGCTTCAGCGCGTTCTTTACGCTCACGTTCAGGTCCTTGTCCTTGCCGTCCTCCACGTCCACCACCTCGATCTGGTCCATGTCCATCCGGCCCTTGTAGTAGAGCATGTCCCGACGGAGCAGATCCTACGGGGAAGGGGACAACGGAATGAGCGGGGAAAGGAACAAAAATAATTATAATATAATATACGCCATTTAGCAGACGCTTTTATCCAAAGCGACTTACAGTAGTGAATGCATACATTTTCAGTATATGTGGCCCCAGTGGGGATTGAACCCACAACCTAAGCGTTGCCAACGCTGTGCTCTACCAACTGAGCCACAGAGAACCACGCACCCAGTCTTACAATACCACACTAAGGGACAGAGTCCTGCTGGACACACCAGCCATTTATATACCAGCCTCACAAAGGCTACTGGATTAGTGTGTGTCATTTTATACACTGAGTGGGTGCTGAGCGCCCCCTGCTGCCCACCCCTCACCTTCTTGCAGTAGACCATCTGGTGATCGAACAGGAAGAACATGCGCTGCTGGCTCTTGGCCTGGGGTGGGGAGATCTTGGTCATCTCCCCTGAGAAGATCAGGTCCGAGCTCCTGCTGAGGATGTCCTCCCCCTGGGGACGAGACGCCCCCTCTCATCAAACACACCGAACACAGGGAGAGGTCCCACAATGCACCGCAGCGATCCCACAATGGAGGTAAGGCCCCCTTACCTCCCAGTCCTCTATGGCGCTCTGCCACTGGGCGATCTTGTCAATGTTCTCGAGCCGCCGCTTCCTCTCGTTGATGAGCCGGGCCACGTTCTTCATGGCGTTTAAGGCCGCCTCCACGTCTTTGTAGTCCCTGTGTGCCAGTGGACAAACAGCTATGGCTTTCTCTCATCTGTTCAGGTGTGTAAGTACACACAGGTGCTTTTATGTGTGTGTAAGTGTGCATGAAGCAGGACACAGGTGTTTGTATGGGCCTGCAGGTGAGCTGGGCGCTGTACCTGTGCTGGGGGTTGGTGTATTTGAGAAGCTCGGCCAGCTGCAGAGGGTACTTGCAGATCTTCTGCACCGGTGTGAGCAGGAAGCCGTCCAGTGAGATGTCGATCATCTTCTGCAGCAGGCGGCAGGCCTCGAAGAAGAACACGTACTTGTTGACCTTCACAAGCTTGGACAGCTGCAGGCAGGCGTTGGGGTGGTTGTTGCAGTACTCAGAGTAGATCTGGAAATCTGTTTGCTGGAGCCCAAATAGGCAGGAGAGATGTTTCAGTCAGCACTACACCCTGAGCCTTACCGCTTACCTTTGTACCATTTCAGGTTATTCACTGGACTTGAACTGCTTAAATTTCAGGAAAAACTGGAAAATGGGGGTGTTCAAAAACCTTTGACCAGTAGTGTATACGGTACAATTGTTTCCAGCAGGTGTACTTAAACTATTTACTGGTGTATATATGCATACATACTGTATATCATATACATATATATTTTTAATGTATCACTACATTATTTATGTCACTGTCGATAAATGTCTTGGGGGTTTACTCACATGCTCTAAGAAGCAGGAGCCAATTTCACTGGTGTGGGGTTGCTCCTTGTTAAATTTCTTCTCCAAGGCCTTGAGGAACTTCTTCTGGAAGCGGTAGATCTCCTCAATATTGCCAAAGATGGTGCGGAGCTGCTCTTCCGTGAACATGTCTGTTCTCTTCCGGCACTGCTTGATGTAGCCCTGCAGGGGACACACACACACACACAAAAGATATGAGACCAGGAAGTGATGCTCCAGGAAGTGCTGGCTCCAGAAAATGTTAGCTAAGGGTGCTTTTCTAACCTTGACTTTATCACAACCATTATGTGTAAAATCACACAAGCAGTGATTATACCCCATTAGTACGTAGTACCCCTTCTTCCATTGCTATATTTATATCCCACTAGAATGTAGTATACCTTCTCCCACTGTATTATATGTACATAACTGCTATTTGCACTTCTGGTTAGACCCTCCTTAATTTCGTTGTTTTGTGTTTGCACTGGCAATGACAATAAAGTGAATCTAATCTAATCTAATTATCCATCCACAGAATATGTACTGTCTATGCCTTATTAAAACATGCCCAGCATTGGCCATCCTTACACTGGCTGGCCATGGGGGGGCCAACCTCACTCTACTAGAATGTGCCAAGTGCCATCCAACCATAGGGTGGACCAGAACACCTCATTGTGCTGGAATGTACCATGTGCTGGCCGGCTGCGGGGGGACGACGATGATGACTGACCTCACAGATGTCCTTCAGGTGCTTGATGTAGTCCCTCTCCGTGCTCAGGATCTCGTTGATGACGTTAGCCCTCATCTGCTCCTTGCAGGGCAGGCCGGGCCCCAGGAGCCTCCCCACGGAGGCACTGTCCTCCTCCTGAGCCTCCTCCAGCTTGGCTAGGTACTCCTCCATCGGCTCGTCCTGGTTGACCCGTAACTGCGGGACACGGACCGGGACCAGGACCAGGCCTCGTCAGTGTCAGTGTCACAACATTGATGCATCCCTGAGCTGTGCTACTACAGGGGCTCCCACTCTGGGGTCCTCAGCAAAATGGAAATAAATATCTACCACTTTCAAGAATATTTTGTTTATGTTTCAAAATGTAATGAATTATATAGTTTAGACTTAGAGATAAAATACATCATTGGTGTTATTGCGACCTTTGTCATTATTCAATATTTGTATTGTTCTAAATAGCTACATGTCTTCCATCGATACACCATATAATGATATCATGATTTATGATCATGCTTCCACTGTACTAGTGTGTTAAAGAGCCACTGCATTGCAGCCTGTAGTGGGTGTTGGATAAAGGTGTCAAAAGTCAATCATTTTATAGAGGTTGGGACCCTCAGCTGCAGAGTGGTAATCTTCGAGGGCTATAAGTTTGGGAGGGGCCCTACCCGTACGAAGCTGGCTGGGAACCAGCCCTCGCTGTCCTGGATGCGTCCCCACCACCACTCCTTGTTGGTGGCATCCACTACTTCGATAACGTCCCCAGCCTTGAAGCCCAGCTCCTGGTCGTCCATGGTGACATGGTCCCAGAGCGCCTCGGCACACACGCTGCCATCACTGATCAACTGTGGAGACAGCATCACAACTGACCTCAGATCAGTCCTGGCACATATGCTGCCATCACTGACCAGCAGCAGGGACTGCAGGAACAACTGGCACAGACGCTGCCGTCACTGATGAGACCAGAGGTTCAACTGACCTCAGATCAGTCCTGAGTGGCGGCCCCATCACACAGGGATTACCTCTGTGAGGAGGCTGGGAGTGCATGGCAGGAACACACTGATAAGATGCCACCGTTTGAATGCAATGGCAGGTTGTGTTACAGTAAAACTTGTTAATTTGGCTGTTAGTTAATTTGTGAATTCAGCTGAATAGTTAAAGTGCGAGCTGAGATTTATGGAGGAATTAACTGGCAGTAGAATTCCGCTTGTTTGGGCATGACTGTGTAGCATTGTAGGACTGTTCACAGGGGAGTGGCAGGGAATATAAACACCCCCCACACATACAAACATACACCCACACACACACCCACACACATACACCCATGCAGACTCTCACACACACAAACACACACACACACACACCCCCCCACACATACACCCATGCAGACTCTCTCTCTCTCTCACACACACACACACACACACACACACACACACACACACACACACACACACAAACATCCCTCCTAGATCCACCGGTGTAGACGTCATGGTCGCAAGTGGCCTATGGAACTGCCAGTCCGCTGTCCGGAAGGCTGACTTAATCTCAGCCCAGGCCTCCTTACTCTCCCTGCAGTTCCTGGCACTCACCGAGACATGGATCACTCCGCAGAACACGGCCACCCCTGCTGCTCTCTTCACTGCCTACACCTTCTCCCACACTCCACAACCGGTAGAGGTGGAGGGACAGGTATACTGATCTCCCCCCTGTGGAGATTTGGTATTGCTCCCCTTCCTCACTTCTCACCCTCCTCCTTTGAATATCATGCTGCCACTGTCACTGTTCCATGTAAACTGCACATTACTGTTCTCTATCGCACACCAGTTTCCTAGATGAGATGGATGCCCTACTCCTTCCCTGAGGATGGCACTCCCATCCTATTTCTCGGTGACTTCAACCTGCCGCTGGACATCCATCAGTGCTCCGCATTTCTCCCACTGCTTCAATCCTTTGACTTCACCATGGCTAAATCCCCATCTACCCACAAGGCCGGCAACCAACTGGACATTGTCCAGCCCTTCCACCCACAAGACCGAACTGCACATTGTCTTCACCCTGCAACCCAACATTGTAGTATCTCCATTTCATGTGTCTGACCACAGCTTTCTGTCTTATTCCCTCGCCCTCCCCTCTTCACCTAAACCCTCTTCACCTCCCCCACTGTTTCTGTCCATTGTAACCTCCACTCTCTCTCCCCCACAGCTACTGTTCTCTCATCCCTTCCCCCTACTGACCCCTTCTCTCAGCGACCTTTTGAGGAAGCCTCATCCACTCTACTGTCCTCTCTCTCCTCCTCCTTTGATTCACTCTGTCCTCTCTCCACTAAGCCTGCTCGTCTCCTACCCCCCACCCACTGGCTAACTGACTGCATTCGGGCTGCCCGACTCAAACTGTGAGCGGCAGAAAGGAAATGGAGAAAATCCAAATCCCCTGGTGCCCTGACTGACTTCCACACTCCCCTGGCTACCTTTTTCTCTAACCTCTCCTCTGCTAAATCTGCATTTTTCTTCTCCAAAATTCAATCCTCTGCTTCTAACCCAAGCAAACTGTACTATACATTTTCCTCTCTCCTCACCCCCCTCCTCTCTAACCACGGATGACTTTGCATCCTTCTTTTCCAAGAAAGTCAATGACATTCGCAACTCATTCTCCCCAACCTCTACTGCACCTAACCCTCGCTCACCCATCTCACTAGCCAAACCTCTCGCCTCCCTGTCTTCCTTCTCACCCCTCCCTAACTCTGACATCTCACAACTTGTTCACTCCCAACGTCCTGGACCTGTCAGCTGCAATCAACACTGTCGACCACCAGATCCTGCTCTTATCTCTCGCCGAGATGGGCATCTCTGGATCTGCATTGGCATGGTTTAAATCATACCTGGCTGACTGGACCAGGTGGCCTGGAGAGGATCCCTCTCCCTCCCACTCAACTCTTTCTCTCCTTCTCCCCTTCTGAGACCCTGGTCCCGATGCATATCTCTACATGCCTGGCAGACATCTCTGCCTGGATGTCCACCCTCTATTCACCTCTCTGCACTGACTCCCTATTGCAGCACGCATCAAATTTAAATCACTGGTGCTGGCTTATCAAGCTCCTAGGAGGAGAACCTCCTACCTCCAGACACTCATCACATCCTACACCCCAGCCAGACCCCTCCGCTCTGCCTCCTCTGGGAAACTGATTGTCCCATCCTTCCGGGCGCCCGGCAACCGCTCCTCACGGTCTTGCCTCTTCCCTGTCCTGACCCCTTGGTGGTGGAACAATCTTCCACACTCGGTCAGGACCGCGGAATCACTGGCCATCTTCCGCAAGGGACTCAAAACTCACCTCTTCAGACTCCACTACTACTGACTCTGTACATTTAACGAATTGTCATCACCACTGCTCACATGTTTAATACTGCATTTTGTAATATGTTATATGTTGAAGACTGACCAAAAAATCCCCAAAAAACTCTACTAACCTTTTCCTTCCCTGTGTTACAGGTA
Organism: Aldrovandia affinis; assembly: GCA_029706075.1. NCBI lineage: Eukaryota > Metazoa > Chordata > Actinopteri > Notacanthiformes > Halosauridae > Aldrovandia > Aldrovandia affinis. The sequence goes on along the minus strand of JAINUG010000030.1, from coordinate 4,945,098 downwards.
CAGTATGCAGCTGCCAACAATTAAGTATATTACTGCATCACTGCACTGATCTCTTGCACGGACTATGATTGATCTTACCATGTATTAATGCACATCTTGTAAGTCGTTCTGGATAAGAGCATCTGCTGAATGCCAAAAATGTCAAATGTACATCCACACCCACACACACTCAAACAGAAGCGTGCACACAGACACACTCACCCATGCAGACTCTCTCTCACTCTCACACACACACACACACACACACACACACACACACACAAACATCCACACCCACACACACTCAAACACACACACACACACACACACACATATACACACACACATACACATACCCATGCAGACTCACATACACTCACACACAAACATACACACACCCACACAATCAAACACAAGGGCGCGCATGCACAAATGCACACATACACACACACACACACACACACACACACACACACAACAGGGGACAACAGACTGATACACACACAAACACTCAAACGCAAGCGCAGAAGAGAGTGCTACTGAAGAAGCACACAAGCTCCACACAGAGATTGCTGTGGTGTAAATTGTGGGGACATCGATCAAGGAGTGAGACACAGGAATCAGAGCGATTACAAGGCACAAGGAATCTAGATGAGCATCAAAACTGGCCCATCAGCCTCCCATGACCATGGAGACGGTCACTATCCACCGTTGCCAAGCGACACAAATTCTACCCTGCCTCCTCCTTTTTTTCAGTCAGTTCAGTCGCATTACACAACGAAAGGGTCTGAAACTGCAAACGACACAGAAGAAAGGTCCTGTGCATGCATGCTTCCCCCAAAGAGGCCAGTTACAGTTACAGTTAACCGTTCGCATTTTGCGACATGACACTAACGTTCACACACATTAATACTTCTTCCGACGGACAGCTGTAACGTTTAATATGCCGTGACAAAACCCCAAGTGGGCCTCTGAGGTCATTCTCTTCTATTTCTATCCGCACACCGATGTCTTTCATCAGAAACGACAAAGGAGAATAATAAGAGCATGGTCACATCGCTCCCTCCACTTCACCTGTCCACGTGCATCAGCCATCCCCACAGCGTGAGCCTGTACCGTGCACTGCTGCCTTCACATGGCCGGATCTGTGCAGCCAAGGCCTTCACCTGCGCAGATCTGGCCATGAGGATGCCGGCATCGGCGGAGTCTCACATGGCCTCCAAGCCTAGAGACTCGAACATACGCACACACGTACAGAACGCATGCTTCCTTTTACATACAGTACTTTCTATGATGAACTCAAATGCCCTCCTGTACTGTTAAGACCACAGCCCACACACACAGTCACCAAAAACACACAGACACACACACACAGACACACACACACACACACACACAGGACAGACAAAAACGCGCACAGACACACAAATGCATCGCAATATTTTTGAAAAGCCAAGACACATATGTCTCCTTGGCAGCCAGCCCTCCCCCACAGTGTACATCATGTCTTTGCTGCCGTCCCCATGTCCCCCCTCTCCTTTACCTGCCGCCCCCCATGTCCCCCTCTCCTTTACCTGCTGCCCTGTCCTCTCATCCCGGATGCCCATCGGCGTGAATGCGCAGTGTGGGGGCGAGGGGGGCCGCGCTCTCTCCCCCGCTCGCTCTCTCCCACGTCTCCTACTAGAAGGTCAGCAGGAACATCAGCACCACGTTGACGAGGACAAGGAGCACCATGATGAGGAAGACCACCAGCTTCTGCGTGTCGGGGCTGAGGTTGCAGCGCAGCAGCGTCTCGGTCAGGCCCAGCCGCGGCCTCTGGGGCCTCTGAGCGCCGTGAGCCATGCCGCTCCGCTCCACCGCCGCCTCCTCCTCCGATTCTCTTGCCTTCACTCTCTCTCCCACTCCTGCTCCCCCTCTCTCTCCCTCTTCCTCTCCTGCTCCCCCTCTCTCTTTCTCCTCTCCTGCTCCCCCTCTCGCTCCCTGTCTCTCCCTCCCTCTCCCCCTCTCTCTCCCTCCCTTTCCCCCTCTCTCCCTCCCTCTCCCCGTCTCTCCTCTCTCTCTCTCTCTCTCTCTCCCCTCCCTGTCTCTCTCCTGCTCTCCCTCTCTCTCTCTCCCTCTCTCTGCTCTCCCGCTCCTCTCTCTCTCTCTCTCTCTCTCTCTCTCTCTCTCTCTCTCCTCTAGCACTGTCGGAAGGCCGGGCCGCACTGACTCAGCATCTCTCCTAATTGCTGCACCGCTCCCTTGCACTGTTTTCTCTCGTTCCTCCTTCCCCTCCTCTGTATCCCCCCTCTCTCTCTCCTCCTTTGTCCCCTCCCTCTATTTTACTGCTGCTAATCTTCTTACATGCGAGATTGTGCTAATTCCCTTGGATCTGATTATTTGACATAGCGGATTTCGTCTTGTCCCCCACCCTCTTGAACGAAAACTAGAGAAAGAAATGGAGGCCGGGTGTGTGTTCATCTGCCCCGGCGAACACCATCCATCCATTTCCCAGAATCGCCTTATGCTTTTTTTTCCTCCTGTTGTTTTTCTTTTTTTTATCTTCAGCGACCAATCAGCTGGCTGAGCTCTGTGTCGTATCCTGGATACGAGAGCAGCTGAAGCGTTGCATGAGGGGAAGGGGGGGAGGACATAGAATAATAGATTTTAAAAGCTTTCTGTCTGCTGGAGCACCCAGTTGGCTGCTCAGCAGCGTTGTGGTAATGATTCTTAATTAAGGACTGAAATGAGTCCGATCCAGAGCTTCTGTTTTCTCATATTTTGTCAGACGGAGTTGAGGCGGGACTAACACGGTGGCTGCAGATATCTCTCCCTCTGATAATAGTACCAGCTCATGGGATTAGAGGGGCCCTGTGACACACTTTCAACCTGCAGCTCTCTGATCCTTCACTCCGCCCCCTGGCAGGCATCCTCAGTGTGGAGTCAGTGAGTGAAGCTCACACACAAGCACACACACACACACACACACACACACACACATACATACATACATACATACATACACACATACACACACACACACACTCACACATATGCACACACACATAGACATACACACATATACTGTACATACAGTGGGGAAAATAAGTATTTCACCCCCTGCTGATTTTGTGAGTTTGCCCCCTTACAAAGAAAGGAACGGAACGGTCGGTCTATAAATTTCATGGTAGGTTCATCTTAACAGTGAGAGACAGAATATTTAAAAAAATCCCAGAAAATCACATTATATGAATTTTAAACATTTATTTGTGTTTTATTGAGGAAAATAAGTATTTCACCCCCTAGCAAAACAGCAAGAATTCTGGCTCCCACAGACCGGTTATGTGACCAGGAGGCACACAGATTAGTCCTCTTACTTAATTAGTACTCCTAATTAAGTACTCGTTACCTGTATAAAAGACAACTGTCCACAGAATCAATCAATGAATCAGATTCCAACCTCTCCACAATGGGCAAGACCAAAGAATTGTCTAAGGACATCAGGGACAAAATTGTAGACCTGCACAAGACTGGAATGGGCTACAAGACCATTGGCAAGCAGCTTGGTGAGAAGGAGTCAACTGTTGGTGCGATAATTAGAAAATGGAAGAAACACCAATTGACCATCAATCTCCCTCGGTCTGGGGCTCCACGCAAGATCTCACCTCGTGGAGTGAACCTGATCATGAGAAAGGTGAGGGAACAACCCAGAACTACACGGCTGGAGCTTGTTGATGATCTCAAGGCAGCTGGGACCACAGTCACCAAGATGACCATTGGTAACACACTACGCCGTAATGGATTGAAATCCTGTAGTGCCCGCAAGGTCCCCCTGCTCAAGAAGGCACATGTACAGGCCCGTCTGAAGTTTGCCAATGAGCACCTGGATGATTCAAAGGAGGCTTGGGAGAAAGTGCTGTGGTCAGATGAGACTAAAATCGAGCTCTTTGGCATCAACTCGACTCGCCGTGTTTGGAGGAAGAAAAAAGCTGCCTTGGACCCCAAGAACACCATCCCCACCGTCAAGCATGGCGGTGGAAACATTATGCTTTGGGGCTGTTTCTCTGCTAAGGGCACAGGACAACTTCACCGGATCGAGGGAGGATGAATGGGGCCATGTACCGGGAAATCTTGGGTGAGAACCTCCTTCCCTCAGCCAGGACACTGAAAATGGATTTCTAAGGATTTGGAGAGGATCTGCAAAGAGGAGTGGGCCAAAATCCCTCCTGGGATCTGCGCAAACTTGGTGACCAACTACAAGAAACGTCTGACCGCTGTGCTTGCCAACAAGGGTTTCTCCACCAAGTACTGAGTCATGTTTTGCTAGGGGGTGAAATACTTATTTTCCTCAATAAAACACAAATAAATGTTTAAAATTCATATAATGTAATTTTCTGGGATTTTTTAAAATATTCTGTCTCTCACTGTTAAGATGAACCTACCATGAAAATGATAGACCGTTCCTTTCTTTGTAAGGGGGCAAACTCACAAAATCAGCAGGGGGTGAAATACTTATTTTCCCCACTGTACATACATACATACATACACACACACACACACACACACTCATACATACACACATACACACACAACTATACACTACCGGTCAAAAGTTTTAGAACATCCCCATTTTCCAGTTTTTACTCAAATTTAAGCAGTTCAAGTCCAGTGAATAACCTGAAATGGTACAAAGGTAAGCAGTAAATTGAGGTTAAAAAAAATGTGGTTACCAAAAACTGAAAAATAATGTACATTTTTTGGCAGTGAGTACACCATCAAAAGGCACAACAAAATCAGAAGACAAGTTTCTGAGAATCTTGCGTGATAGGCGGCTCACAGAACAACAGCTTCAAGCACAGCTTAACACTGGTTGAAGTAAGGAAGTCTCAGTTTCAACTGTGAAGAGAAGACTTCGAGCTGCAGGTTTGACAGGTCGAGTGGCAGTAAGAAAGCCATTGCTAAGATGGCAAAATAAGAAAAAGAGGCTTGCCTGGGCCATGAAGCACCGGCAGTGGACTACTGAAGACAGGAAGAAGGTCTTATGGACCGATTAATAAAAATGTGAAATCTTGACATTTTGAAAGGTTTTTGTAGTTTTTGTTAAATTTCAGTAAAAACTGGAAAATGGGGGTGTTCTAAAAATGTTGACCAGTAGTGTATGCACACACACACACACACACACATAAAAACACACACACACGCACACACACATATACAAACACACACACAGACACACATACACACACACACACACACACACACACACATATACAAACACACACACACACATAGACACACAGCTATATGCACACACACACACAAACACACACACACACACACACACACACACACAGCTATATGTGCACACGCACACACTCACACATCCACACAGACATACATCCACACACATATCTCACTACTAACAATATACATTGTCATATACACATACATATGAAACAAGGTGCAGTATTAACACATTTAAGAGGTATTGTCATGGAGGGATTGTCACGTTTCCACATTGCATAGACATAGTGGATATGATATGGCAACAAATGACAGTTATACCTGACAGTTATAGAATTTTACCTAAATTACTTATTTTCATTGTAAGACTAGTTGTATTCAGCAGTTATTGTATTATTGTGCTATTGTGTTAAGAATGTAATATGAAATCAAATTCCATTTTAAATGCGGAGAGGGGCTAAAGAAAAACTGACGGGGCTGTTTTTTCCCATTCAGGGTTCACAGCACAGCTCTTCAGGGGAGACAGGATTTAATCAAACCTTCGATGACCTTCCCTCCAAGAAAGTACACTTTTATAATGGCTCTCGTACTGGCCAGACTGTGCAGGCTTGTGTTATTTTCACACGTCTCCTAATTGCCTTCCCTGCCAGGTGCCTTCCATAATCAGTCACGTTAACACCGCCTGACACGTCGAGGAGGAGGGAGGGAGGGGGAGGAGGGAGGGGGGTTCTCCCAGCCAATCACAGCTGTTTTGGAGCCCGGGAGCCCGCCCGCCCCTGGAGAGAATTTCCATTCAAGTCACTCAAAAGAAACGAAAACTCAGCGGGTGAAACATCCAGTGTGTTTTCAATCGCTCCCAACGGCAGATGCAGATGTCTGTTCCAGACAGACTAATGCGCACACACATACACGCACACACACACACACACACACGCACACTCACTCGCACAGCGGCTGTGCCAGAGGTGAGAGGCACAGCCGGTCCCGGGACGGGTGGTGGGCGGAGCCGGCGGCGTACCTCGTTGATGGCCAGCTGCTCCCCTCCTCCGCCCGAGTGGCCGAAGCGGTGCCCGGAGCCGCGGAACTCCTCGTACAGGTCCTCCTCGCTGCCCCTGTCGTCCCCCGGGCCCGCCCTGTCCATTGTCCCATCAGGAATCACCACCGCTGAGGGGAGGGGTACATTACATTTACACACTCTCATATACACATACATACACAAAAAGCAGTATTAAACATGTAGGCAGTGGTGATGACAATAGGCTAGATGTACAGAATTCTAGTGGAGTCTGAAAAGGTGGGTTTTGAGTCTCTTGTGGAAGATCGCAAGTGATTTTGCGGTCCTGACCGAGTGCGGAAGATCATTCCACCACCGAGGGGTCAGGACAGAGAAGAGGCGAGACCACGAGGAGCGGCTGCCGGGTGGCCGGAGGGACGGTACAGTCAAGACACACACACAGGGGTCACACACAGGCCACAGCATCACACCCACAACTCCTCTCTCTGGGTCTACATGGCCCACATTCTGTTATGACCACTGCTCATGATTAACACAGGTCCTCAGAGCATCCATCGCTACGTCACAGTCTGAATAATCATGATGAGGCATGGCCAAGGACAGAACATCCATTATTATCCAGTTTTGTCTCGCCCCCCCTTCATGTATAATCGTAAGATCCATCAAATTAGAACATTTCAGCTTCCATAGTCGAGACGGAACAGATTTCAAGAGTATCTGGTTACTTCAGAGAATCCCTGCAGATAACCAGGGCAATATTGAAAATGTCTTGTGAGGTCTTGTGAGGCTGATCGTTGGGGAAGTTGCTTAGCGCTCACTCAGATCGCTGCTCGATTAGTCCCAGAGGGATGCTTCGGGGCTTTGGGCAGGGATATGCACACAGCCGTGCTGCATTCCCAAGGACACACACACGCGGGGAGCATACGGACGACCACAACCCGAGAACCAATAGTGGGTTTTTTTTATTATTCCAATGTCCTAGCTACTGTATATGAGATACATTTGATTAGAATCAGTGCGTACTGCTTTAATTAGAAAGTATACAGATTTTTGCCACATAAATGTCATTCCAGGTGCATACTGTAGAATAACAGAAAATTGTTTATATTGAAAAAATAATTCATTTGTATATGAATTCTGAATAACTTCTTCATAAAAATTGTATCAGATATATTACAAATGCACACTGGACACCCGGTGGCTGCTCGTTGCTCCCCTGCCTCTTCTCTGCCCTCGTCCCTAGACAGTGGAATGACCTTCCCCGCTCGGTCAGGACAGCACAATCTCCGGCCATTTTCCACAAGAGACCAAAAACTCACCTTTTCTGACTTCACCTCAATGAAACAAACCAAAAACCGATAATAAGCTTCTTCTCCCCTTCTGTATCACAGGTTTTGTGTCACAAACCTCAGGAATGTCAACGATTGGACAGTAGCTCTAGAGACGATCTCTAGTCGTGTCAATGCACTTTTGCAAGTCGCTTTGAATAAAATCACAAAATTGCAACTGTAAATAGTTTTCAGATTGTAACGTATGCCGGCACGCATTGCGCTGACAAGGTCAGGGTGCACAGATGTGGACCCACGTATGTGTGAAGGGCCAGTGGCCTGAGTCCCTGGGGACAGGGGTCACTGCTAACCAGCCCCTCCCCACCGCGGTCTGTCCTGCTCTCATTCTCTGGAGACTCTCAGTCATTGGAGGCTTTTTGGTCGAGTTCCCGGGTTCCTATTTTTAGCAAGCGGCTCCGAGCGACTCGTGGCCCTTTCAGTCACATTATTTTTAACGAACGTCAGAAAACATCAACAAAAGCAACGCTGAGGCAAATAAAGAACTGAGATCAAGGCTTTCTGGCTCTCTCTCTATCTCGCTCACTCTCTCTTCCTCTCTCTCTCTCTCTCTGTCTCACTTCTTCGCTTGCTCTTTCTCTCTCTCTCTGACCTGGGAGTCAAGTACTGAAAAAGGAAAAAAAAAGTGTGTAGAACGAATATTCTTTCTCATTCTCTCTCGCCAGGAGCCATGTGATAGAGAGGCAGATTTCATAAACTTGACTAAAATGCATTATTTCGGCTGCCGTAGAACCAGCCTAGTTTGCTTGCATGTGTTGCGTGTTACATGTTTCGTATTACACATTACATGTAGCCATTGTGGAGGTCCTGGGTTGCAGCTGAGTATGCGAGGCCTGGACATTAAGGCCCGGATGTGCAGGACGCTCCCCACCACTCTAACAATGCCTAACAAGTCCCGTCCCATTCCCTCACACCTGATTGGTTCTTTCGCTGGCATCAGATTACACATGCAGACTTGTAGCCTGTAGCCCCTCCCGGGCCTCAAAAACGCAAACCCTCGGATCCAGAACCCAGCGCTCTACCCACTACACCGCACGCTGGATGTTGGGAGCAGGCTGTAATAATATTGTTTGCAGGTGGCATAGGGGCTGTGGCGAGCTGCGCTCCGGAGCAGCAGTCCAGCTCTGACTGGCTCGCCGCGCGGGCATCGCTGGCCCCGCTCCAGATATCGACAGGCCTTTATTTATTACAGAGCAATAAAACAACCGGACCGGAGCGCAATAAAACAACCGGACCGGAGCTGGCCTGGCTCCAGGAGCTGAGGTCTGTTGGCCTCGTTCATAATGGAGGGGAGACAGGCCGTTATTTATGGCTCCCGGGGGGGATGTCAACCCCCGTAAAGGAGTCCTTAGCACAGGACAGATACTGATAATGTTGTGTGTGTGTGTCCTACCGAAGTATTGCTCCCCCCCGAAATATCATCAATATACATCTCTTGAGTTCCACCCACTTCAAAGTAGTTTTTTGGGACACCGCTTCACTGAGAGGTGATGTGGGATCCCGTTTTGTCTCGGATTAACGTACGTTTTCCTTCCCCACCCCATGAAGAGGATGCAGTGCCTCAGTGAATAGCCAGCTACACAAATGGAACATGTGATAAATGCATGCTGTTAGTCACCCGGGATTTCTCTGCCAAGCAGAGGCATTATTACTGAACCCTACAGGATACAGATACACCTGGATGGCCAGTTACCAGGGCGATGGCTCTGTGCTGGCGCCACGCACCTGAACTCCTCCTCCTCCTCCTCCTCTGCACATTGCTGCCGGGACTGACAGAGGAGAAGGCTCCCCTCTTTCTCTATTGTTCTCCCTCTCTCTCAGTTCAATTTCAAATGCTTTATTTTACAATACATATATTGCCAAAAATGTAATAACAACAAAATCGTTTTCTCTCTCTGTGGCGGGGGGGGTTAATTCGGGCGTGGAAAGGGGGAGGGGCAGAGACAGGGGGAGGGGCAGGGGCGTGGACAGCCATTGGGAACGAGATGGCAGGATCAGCACCAAGGCCAGCTACTGCTAGGCAGGTCTTTTCCCAGGACTGACAGACCTGCCTCCACTTCCCTACCAGCACAGCTGAGGCGCGATCTCTCATCAATCTCGAAAAGCAGTATCAGTCCCAGAGAAGAGGAGCTCCCCTGGGATCATTGTGCACCCCTAACCCTTTTTCAGAAAACAGTGAAGACCTTTCCCTGAAACATTCAGCCCTAGGGCAGCCACAATTCACCCGACCACGGGAACCAAGGTTCTCAACCCTTCCAGCCCAACCCCTCCGTTTTTTTTTTTTTGCCCTATGAACTCAGGACTTATAAAAGGCAGTGGCTGCCATATTGAACCATGCTCTTGTGTTGAGTCTTTCACTCTCCTCCTGCCACTGTCGCACTCTTTACCTCTCATTCTGTAATTGCTCTCAATGCACCAAACTGGAATGTTTTGGCTTCAACTTAAGGCAGACAGGACTGAAGAATACAGAGCCGAGTATCTGGTGGGTCTGTAAAATGTGCGTTATAATCCATGGTTTGAGTTTTAAATAGCGCCACGTTTCCGAGAAAAAGACACGAAAAAGAGATACTGTACGTGGCAGATGGAAAGAGCAACTCAGCAAGGCCCTACTTAGTCCAGATGTAAGGTCTGTTTACACATCTTGAAGCTGCCTGCACCCTGCATCGTGGAGCGGGGTGTTGCCCCCCTTGCTATCTTGTTGGATATGATGGTATGAAGTTGGAGTGCTGAGGGGGGGTGATGAGGGCGTGAGCCAGAGGTGCTGGACAGGTCACATGACCAGTCACGCATGAGCATGCCCCCAGGCCCCCATCGGCTCCCATGGAACCCGCTCTCTAATGCGCTCCACTTGTGGAGAGCTAACGCAGGGCGTGAGTCAAGGCCAAAGGTCATTGCATTCTGGATAATGCCATTCACTTGACTTGGCACCCTGACCCATCTCCAGCACCACAGCAAAGACCGAATGCCACCAAACTGACTGGCACTGGTGGGGAGCCCCGATCGGGGCGGCGTTTGGCTGTCCGCCCCAGGGGGAGGGTGAGCTGGCACGAATTCACTGTGAAGCATGTATGGGTGACTCCAGAACGTGGGTGGAAAAGTTCCGCCTTGAAGGAAGCAGAGTTCGATGCCCTCAGAAGCTTGCCTCGTAGAGACGAGCGGTGGACTGGTGTTGGGAGGGCAAATCGAAATAAATAGATGGCATAATTGGCCACAAAATTTGGAGGAAAATGGGAAAAAATCTAAAGTAGCAGGAAAGAAACCCCCCAAGGGAGGTGGAGCCCTGCATCTTGAAGTAAGAAAGCGAGAAAAGGAAGGATGCACACCAAGACTGACACACAGTGCGGACAAACAGAAAACACTATGAGAAAGGAAAAGAAAGTCACACATTCTTCTCTCCAACTAAAGTTTATATTTTATTGTACCTGAGAAATCCCCAACATTTTGGCTACTGCCTTCAGGTCAGTCACACGCTTGGAGCAGAAACAGGTGCTGAAATCAATAACAGCCATATAAATAATCATGACTAATATAATAGTAAAAATTGATTCTAGTAAATCATGTTATATTAGTAACTGTATTAATATACGGGTAAATGATCAATGCACTATAAATGATGGTGCGGAAGAAGAGTGCCGAGTCTATTCACTCTCACTGTAAGGGCGGCGTTGCTTCTGGCGAGAGGAGAGCTGCAGTGCTGTAGGAGGATTATTCATGAGGTCTATCCTGGTGCTGAGCAGCAAACAAAGCCCAGCTTGACCAGAGACCCAGACACCACGCCGAGGGCTGCCAAACAGCACGCGCCCACGGCCCTCTGGCCCCGTCCCCGGACCCCCCCGTCCTCAGCGCACTCTGCGGTGGGGAGAGACGTCTCCGTCTGACCCCACGCCCGCCCGGCCGGGGAGAGGGTTCGTCCCCCACTCTGGGAGCGATGCGTCCCATTTATTTCATCGCCCAGTTAGGCGTGCATGCTGAGCGGTACTGAGCTGTATGGGTGGTTCTGAGCGGGTTAATGATGCCACTCAGGTTTCTTTAGACTATCTGAATGGAGCTCAGCCCTGAAGACATGAGCCTCAGTCATCCTCAGTCTGAGCCTCCCAGCTCCTCTGACCCCACCCCCCACGAGCGTGTGCTTCAGTAGTCAGAAAGGTGGGGGGTGTGATCATGGACGGTAAGTCACACCCGGCTGTGAAAGCAGTCGCACACTGTGACCATGCACCTCAAACCACGAAGCTGTTCATCAACCTAACTCACATTTAGTTCAATTGATTTGAACCCCTTTGGTTTGTGTGTTTCTCCCGTGCAGAGTGGAGGGCAGGCCAGGTTACGCTTCGTATTGCACGTTCCAGGGGTGGATCTTGGCCGGTGTCTGTGTTCGTCTGGAGCGCAGACTTCCTGGAGCCACACGGGGAGGATTAGATATGCTTTCTACCGCACGGCACTGGATCGCAGAGACCACGCCCCGCAATTGCTGTCGCTGTGCACTGTCTCCAGGCAGCGTGAAGGTCATGTGAGCAGCTGTTCTTAAAATCTGCCACTTCTGAATATGACACTTAAAAAATGGAGTGAAGTCCGCATCGAGCAGATGTTGCCATGGTGCAGATATATTTGTGCTTCCTGCGATGTCAGGAGGCCCGGGGGGGCAGGGTGCATCTGTGGGGGGAGTGAGCTGAGCAGCAGAGGAGCATTTTCCAAAATCCCCTGTCCTTAAATAAAGCCGGCAGGCTCCGCAAATCCACCAGAACCGCCTAATCCCGGAGCTATTTACAGATTAAAAATACAAAATAAATACAGCAGACAACAAATAATCGACCTCCCTCTCTCTCGCTCTGCGCAGTGAAGGAGTGTAGGGGTCCGTGACCGGTCCCGTGGCAGGTGAGGTGTAGTGCGCCCCGTCTGGGGGATTACGGCAGGAAGGGGGTGTCAGCGGCCTCCCAGGGACAAGGTCCAGCAGGGTTACCTTCTGAAACGCAGCCACAATTCAATCACTGATTAACCCCCCCAGGACTGTGGCATGACAACCGGGCCACCCTCGTAAATCCAGAGATTTCACGCGCCTGCGTCCCGGATTTGGATTTCAGATTCCAGGAGCGCGTGGGGTCAAAGCCTGTCGGCCGCACCGCTGGTTTGAGTTATTGGTGGGCTGCTTCAGCCCTGCCTCTGCGCTTTGGCCATTTCCCTCCAGTGCAGGTGAAGAGAGCGTTATTTTAATAGGATCTAAAGGGCTCTTTTGGGAGAGGAGTACAGCAGGACGGGGGATCAATACGGATCGAAGCGCTGGAGGGTTGACCCGGACACATCGATCCGCCCCCTGTCCCGTGAACTTTACAAGGCGCACACACAACCCGCTCAACCACAGAGAAGCCCCTCGGGAGCTCCTGCACCTCTCATTGGTCCGTTACGTTATTAAGCCACGGCCGCTCTTATCACGCCTGGCTTGCATTTAATATCTGTTGCCCTTTTTACAGCTGGATGTGGATTGGCTAACTCCAGCCAATCAGGTGGGGTGCCTTTCTCACGGGCACTGCGGCTGGGGTTTGAACCCGCAACCTTCTGGGCAACAAGTCTGGCTTGTTAACTGCTGTCCCGTTCCCAAACCATACTTATTTAGCGCTAATACTTCAATATATATACAACGTTGTCATACTTTTCACAATCGCACCAGAAAGCCCTTCCGCCATTTCTGGTGTTTGTGTATTAGGGGCTTAAAAAAAAAATTCCAAGGTCCCAAAAACACTTAAAAACATTTGCAAGAATATGATTCTAGGAAGGACATGAATATTGATGAGTGAGCTCCTGAAGCTGGGGCTCCTGGAGCATATGGCGTTTCTTTACAAGCCTGCACCGAATGCGGTCTCGCTCTGATTGAAATTCCACACAGCCCTTTCCACAAACCTGCCTCTGAAACACTTCAGAGGAGCCAGCGCGCTCTCGGCTCTCGGGAGGGGGGTGTCCAGATTTACGGGCTCCCGATATCGCTCCCCCTCCTACCTGAACGACTCCATTAAGATTCGGCGGGTGCGATCGGCTATCTTAATGGCCGTTTAGCTGCTGGGACATCGATTGTTCACAGGTGGAGCCAGGTCACAGAGGAGCCTGCGTGCGTGTCACGCGCGCCCTGAGCGGCGGCCCGAGGCTTGTCCCTGTCCGGGCGTCCCAGTGCGCGCGAGGGCTGTGGGGAAACGTCCCGGCGGACGGACGGCTCGATGCGGCGGCGCAGGGAGACTCAGGCTGTGTGCTGACATTTCACTTCCTCTGCCAATAAAACTAATAGGAGAATAAATGAATAAATAAAGGTGGAGAGGAGTGGGACGGAGAGCCGAGTGCAGAGAGGCGCAGGGCAGATGTGGCGGGTTGCTTTGCTCCTGTCGGGCCGGCAGCGTTGCAGGAGTGCTGGCATTTCAGCGAGCATCAGGGACTGACAAGGACAAACAGGCAGAGGAACCTTTCTGCAGGGCAAATTCAGCACAAACACACACACGCACATAAACGCACACACACACACACACGCACACATAAATGCACAAACACACATAAACACACAAACACACACACATACACCCACATAAACGCACAGACACACACACACACACGACGCACGCACACCCGCTCACACACACACGCACACATGCACGCACACACAAGCACACACACACTCACACACATGCACACACACAAACGCACGCATGCATGCACATGCACACACATACACACACACACACACACACACACACACACACACACACACACACTGTAGTAAAGAGGCTCAGGGCAGTCTGAAGCTCTGAAGTGACCGTTTCTCGTTGGGCGCTCAGTGGGCAGCTGATGACCTGGACTGAATGATCTGTGTGACTCCGTGAGATAACCCAGCCATCAATCTCCCTGAGATCAATGAGGCAGGAGAAGGGGAAGGTTATGGGCTGGCTGTTCATCTTTAGATCACAAGGCCTGGCTGTGGTGCAGGTATAATTAAATCAGGGCGATCCGGAGGATCCTGTAAACAGCGTTCCATTGGTCTCAGTTGCGGTGTGCGCGGAATGAGAGCTGCAAGCCCTCTATCGTCCTCGTTCCCTCCATTCCTACTCCTCCGGCCCTGCTGTCTGTTCTCGCCCTGCTGGTCACCACTCAGCTGTAGCGCCCAGCGGTGGGGGGTGAGGGTTGCCCGGTCGTCTTGGTTCCTCCATGCATGATGCTGCTCGGCCGTGGGGTCACCGGTCACCACGGCACCCCCAGAGCTCGAGCCACGCTTCAGAGAGACCCGAGGAGGCTGCCGCACAGACGGGATTAGAGTTCCCTCATCATCACATTGAATGAAGAGGCCGAGGGCCCCATCTTAAAGCCCAGTGCTGAATGGAGGAGCTCTCTGATCCCCTGCGCTCGGCTCAGCACGGCACAGATCCCTTTCAGCTTACACCTGCACCCCGTCTTAAAGCACATGAGCATAAAGAATAATGATCCTCTATCTCTCTGGCCTGTGCGCTCCCTTACAGGACTTAGCTCCCTTATAGGACACTACAGATGTTCACAGCACCTGAAATAGTGTTTGTGCGTGTGTGTGTGTGTGTGTATGCCTGTGCATGTGAGTGCATGTGCGTGTTTGTGGGTAAGCATGTCTGTGTGTTATTGTGCATGTGAGACTGTATGTGTGTGTTTGTGTGCACAAGTGTGTGTGTGTGTGTGTGTGTGTGTGTGTGTGTGTGTGTGTGTGCATGCTGACTGGTGAAATGATGAATTTGGTTCAATATATATACTGTGGCAGCCCAAAGGGCTGCACAAGGAAATGGCTGCCTGGCCTCCAACACATGGAAGCCCGAAAACACTACATTTCCCAGCAGGCCACAGTCACACCTGA
This sequence comes from Aldrovandia affinis, assembly GCA_029706075.1. Lineage (NCBI taxonomy): Eukaryota > Metazoa > Chordata > Actinopteri > Notacanthiformes > Halosauridae > Aldrovandia > Aldrovandia affinis. Next base: position 4,929,686 of record JAINUG010000030.1, on the reverse strand, counting down.
ACGGAGTAAAGGCAATGGGACTAACGACCAGCTGAAGGCCATTTCAAGGCCTATTTAAAGGGCTGATCCTGTGACACATGTTGAAAGGAGTAGGAACGTGTTTGGGAAGGAGTTGAATGTGTTGAAGGACAGTGAGAAACTGTGAAATCGTTTGACCAGCCAGGATTTGAGGAGAGAGTGTTTTTTTGGATTGTTGTGTATGAAATTGGATTGTTTGAGGACCCCCTTTTGGATTGACTACGGACTGGATTACGGAATTGACTTGGATTACGGAACTTGATTTTGGACACTGACAACGAGATAAAGATTGCGGACTTTGTTTTGTGTAGTGTTTGTCAAGAAGATTATTGGTTTAATAAATCTTTATTTTGTTTTGAATACTGCCTCCCCTGTGTTCTTAAACTTGCCTACGCCCTCTGCAAGGTCCGTGTGTGTCACCCCAACCCCTGGGGACACCACAATACACAGTATGACACATGTATGAAATAGAATAGAATAGAATTTCATATGTGAAAGCATAGCACTTATTTGGGTGGGGATGTCTAAGCGCTTCAGCGATAAATCTTAAAATATGCTTAAAAATAAAGCCATGAGTGGATTAGAGATTGAGCTACTCCACACACACACACAGAGCACACAGATGCACACAAACACACACACACAGAGCACATAGACGCACACAAACACACACACACACATGTGCATACACACACACACACATGCTCACACACACATGCATACATACATAAACACACACAGACACACACCCCACACACACACGTGCATGCACACAGCACATACACACACACCCTCCTCTTCCGCCTCTCCTCTGCAGCACTCTCACTCTTTTTGCTTGCATATCTCCGGCCCCCCGCCGGGGCCTGACCTGAGAGTATGACCTGCGTCTGGATCAGACGGTGAGTTCAGGATTTTCCACTGCAGCGATGCCACAATGCTGCTCACCTGCAATGTGATGTGCAGCAGGACCTTTTAACTCCAGCAACTCCACAGAAGCACCTTCCACAAGAGCACAGCAGCCAAGTTCGAAACATTACATCACTCCAGAGAGTAAGGAGTAAACAGGTCTGCACACTAACATAGACAGTTATACTATACATACAGTGAGCACCATAATTCATTGGACAGTGACACATTTTTGGTTATTTTGGTTCTGTACTCTAGCACTTTGAGTTTGAGGATACAATGACAAGGAGGTTGAAGTGCAGACTGTCAGCTTTAATTTGAGGGTATTTTCATCTATATCGGATGAATCGTTTAGAAATGACAGCACCTTTAGTACATGGTCCCCCCATTTTAAGTATTTGTTGAATTGGCTTCACAGATGTGTTTCGTTAGGCAGGTGTATTCATTTGTGTCGTTATTGAATGCAGAAGAGAGCTGTTGATGTCTAGTCTTGATTCTAGACTTTGCAATTGCTTTTGGAGATTGTTGTTGGGGTGTGACAACATAAGGAAGACAGCAGTGTCGATGCAAATTAAGCTGGCCACCATAAGGCTCAGAAATGAAAATCAATCAATCAGGAACATTGCAAAAAACCTGGGCATGCCCAAGTCAACAATTTGGTTCATCATTACAAGAAAAAAACCAACTGGTGAACTCAATTATGTCAAAAGACCCGGTAGACCGAGGGAGACCACTGTAGTGGATGACCGGAGAATACTCTCTATGGTGATGAAAACACCCCTGACAATGGCCCAACAGATCAAAAACACTCTCCTGGATGCAGGTGTAGATGTGTCAAAGTCTACCATACGTAGAAGACTACACCAGCAGGACTACAGAGGGTACACTACAAGATGCAAACCACTGATAAGCCTGAAGAACAGAAAGGCGAGATTACAGTTTGCTAAAAAGCATCTAAAAGAGCCCCAAGAGTTCTGGAACAAAGACTAGTGGACAAATGAGACAACAATTAACATGTACCAGAGTGAAGGAAAGAGGAAAGTGTGGCGAAAAAAGGAAATGCCCATGATCCAAAGCATACCACCTAATCCGTGAAACATGGTGGAGGGGGTGTTATGGCTTGGGCCTGTATGGCTGACAGTGGAACGGGCTCACTTGTCTTCATCGATGATGTGACTGCAGACACAAGTAGAACAATGAATTCTGAAGTCTACAGAAATATTTTATCTGCTCAGATAAAACCAAATGCCTCCAAACTCATTGGACGGCACTTCATCATGCAACAAGACAATGACCCGAAACATACTGCTAGGGCAACGAAAGGGTTTTTGATGGCCAAAAAGTGAAAAATCCTTTACTGGCCGAGTCAATCACCGGATCTGAATCCAATTGAAAGTGCATTTTACATGCTGAAGAGGAGACTAAAGGCAAAAAGTACCTGAAACAAGCAGGAACTGAAGATGGCTGCAGTACAGGCCTGGCAGAGCATCACCAGGGAAGATACCCAGCATCTGGTGATGTCTCTGCGTCGCAGACTTCAAGCAGTCATTGCATGGAAAGAATATGCGACCAAATATTAAAAATTATTACTTTATTCTATCATTTCTAAACGGTTCATCCGATATAGATGAAAATAACCTCAAATTAAAGCTGACAGTCTGCACTTCAAACTCATTGTCATTCTATCCTTTCAAACTCAAAGTGCTAGAGTACAGAACCAAAATAAACAAAAATGTGTCACTGTCCAATGAATTATGGTGCTCACTGTATATATATATATACTGTATGACACTATACTTCAATACATTCCACTAAACCTTGCTGGACTACGTCTTGCTACACTACAGAAGCCCAACGGCAGAAGTGGGCTGACCCTGCTCCCACAGGGTGTGCTGGGTCGTGTTTTCATTTTAAAATCAGCAACAAATTCAGACCCAAGAATCCAGGTGAGGTGAGGTGAGGTAACTGTGTAATAAACAGCTTTAGTGGATCAACTTTGAGCACCTCTGAATAACCGAGTGCTGAGTAGCAGCCGAGCAGCATCTCCAGAGACACGGGGATTCTAGCGGCTAATCTGCTGCCACGTCCTGCTCTGACTCTAACGGGACTGGGACATGCGGGCGTCTCTGCGGGAGGAGGAACAGGATCAGGGCTCTTTTCACAAAGTCCTCCCCTCACCCTGCTGAGGCAGTGAGAGCGTCACAGTGACCTCCTCTCCTCCAGGAGCCTGGAATCCTGCCCCGATTCTGTCAGCACCTCCATTTCAAACCCTAATAGGCCTCCTCAGGACGGTCACGCGGAGAGCTGCGCTCCCCAAGGCCATGGGCTTGGAAAACCATAACAACAACAACAACGTTTTTATGTTTCATATTTCTATTGATTATTTACACAACGGATGCTTTCATCCACAGCTAGTGGTGGAAATCCATGTCTCACACACTCTCTTTCTCTCCCTCTGTCTGTCTCTCTCTCTCTCTCTCTCTCTCTCTCTCTCTCTCTCTCTCTCACACTCTCTTTCTCTCCCTCTGTCTGTCTCTCTCTCTCTCTCTCTCTCTCACACTCTCTTTCTCTCCCTCTGTCTGTCTCTCTCTCTCTCTCTCTCTCTCTCCCCACACACTCTGTTTCTCTCCCTCTGTCTGTCTCTCTCTCTCTCACACACTCTCTTTCTCTCCCTCTGTCTGTCTGTCTCTCTCTCGCTCTAACTCTCTCTCTGCCCTTGTTCTCTCAGCTCTGGTTTCATCAGCCCTAACAGTGTGCAGACAGCATTGGCGCTGTCGTCTGACACACACACACAAAAAAAACATTTTTGAAACAACAAAAAAAACAAATGCGGTACCTTCAGTCATCCCACCCCACACCTCCTGCACACCACGCCCTTCTGCCCCCACGCCCCGGTGAACACTGCCGGCTGTACCAGCCATCCCAGGGCTTTACAGGGCCCTATGCTGTGCCCCGCCCCTTACAGGCAGACAGGCCGAGCTTGAACACAGACACACACACACACAGCTGCCATTTCATCAGAACAGCAGATCGCACAGTTTTTTTCTTATCCCCACAGCAGTCACAGCCCCCCACCGCCCCTCCTTAAAAACTCCCATTCCAAATGTCACGCTCACAGTCTTCAGTCAGGCAGCAACACCCCCCCAGCGGTCTCCTCGCCACGGAAACCGAGAAGTCTGCTCGGTAACGCTCTGTTGCTATGGGCGGTCACTTTCTTCCCTCTCGCCCCGTGCGTGGCGGCGGCGGATCTATTGTCTGGCGTGTAGGACGGGCCGTTCCCTAGGGTCACGCGCGCACCCTCCTACGCTTTAACACGGGGAGACTGCAGCGACCACTGATCGGCTGCTCATCCCTACGATCAGTACAGGCACAGAAGCCCCTGAGACTCAGCACTCCACCCTCTCTACTAACACCTAGCCCCCCCTACTGGTTAAGCAGCTCAGAGCGCAGATTAAGGTGCCACTCGCCCCCAAGAACCTCAGCGGGAATCACACAGCCGGATGTTTACTGTACCGTCTTTAGGTTAAGTACCAACGGTACAACGGCAGGGTCCCTCCCCGAGACTCGAACTAACAACCTCCCGGCGCCACACCACTCGCCTGTCTGCCTAGACCCACAACCACATGGCATGCTGTAAGGCTTCAGACCACGGGTCCCCTGTCCTGGCCCTGGAGAGCCGTGGTGTCTGACGCTTTTTGTTTTCACCAAGCAACAATCAGCAACCAATGGAAACCCAGCAATCCAGGTGAGGTGAGTGACCTGTGTAATCAGCATTAAGTGCTGACAGAGTGGTCCAGCATCTCAGAGGTGATGGCGTGGCAACGGGGGTTTAGACGTCAGCAACAACTCTCCCTCCCAATCGCACACAGTGCACAGCAGCTGCTGCTCTCGCACCAAACACGACGATTACACCAATTACACGGGCTCCGTTCTCCTTCACGCTTAAGCCAAACGTGCGACACATCTCACTCTCTCGCTCTCTCTCGCTCTCTCGCTCTCCGTCCCGCTATCTCTCACACCTGTATATACGCAGCGGTCGGCACCATGCCTCCAACTTGACAGAGAGGGAGACACATCTTTTATGGAGGGTGCAGTAACCATGCGATTTACCTCACGGTAAATGTAACACTGAATACATTACTCCTTACTTTGGCTAAGGGTACATGCCCATACTGAATTTGTTTAAATCCTACAGCACTTTATTGGTACCCACTTCAGTTTATCTGACTCTCATATGAAGCCCCTAATTCATTGCTCCAACTGTCCTCTCTCTGAATTGTACAGCAGCAAACAAATTATAGTTGCTGATGGCTTGGTTGTTGTTAAACAATGAAAATAAAATATTGCTTCAGCACATACATAAATACATGTTCTTTTTGAACTCAAAGAAATTGCATGTGAAAACAAGTGTCAGTTTCAAAGCGCCATTCTTTCACAGCGCACTATAGCATACGGTCACAGGGCGCTCCTGTCCTGTACAGTCACTCTGAGCCGGACACAGTGGAGGCTGACCAGGCCCCAGCTGGGATAGGCCCAATGTGGGACACAGTGAAAGGGGACAGCGCAGGGCTCAGGCAGAGCATTTCCTTCACCAGTCACCTGCACCCAATTTTGAGTCCCCTCTGTGCACTGAATGCTTGTGAAAACAGAACCCCTCCCAGTGCCGTCCACGTTCCCACCGCTCCTGTACTGACCGGACACAGCGAACTCCACACACCAACATTTTGTCTTATTCCCTCCGGAGCATGAGACACACACTTGGGCAATAGTATGTACCTGGAGTCCTGGAATCACACGTGACCCAGAGATTAGATGAGTGCTTTCAGTTTGTTTAAGGATATCAGAAACCAAACCACCTGAGCCAATGAGCTGACACAAGATTTCAAGGAAGGCAAAAGGGAATGACTTCAACATCATAGACACACACACACACAAACACACACACACATGCACACAAACAAACAAACAAACAAACAAACACACACACACACACACACACACACACACACAAAGCACACACAGACGCACACACACACACAAACACACACATGCGCACACACACGGACGCACACAGACAAACAAACACACATACAAGCACACACACACACACCCACACACACAAACACACAGACAAACATACATACACACGCAAGCACACACACACACACACACGCACGCACACACACACACACACACACACACACACACACACACACACACACACACACACACACACACACACACACACACACACACACACACACACACACACACACACACACACACACACACACACACATACAAACACCCGGGGTGATGCCAAATGAAGACCAAATCACAGCCCCATCTGTTAAAGGGACACTTAATTATCATTGTCATGTCAGATTACATGTGATGAGTCCTCCAGCTTTCAGGTGACTAAAGTTGAGAATCAACAACAAGAGTTATAGCATCATCATCTGTAATATTGTCCATATTATAACACTTCCATGACCACTGAAATTGTGAATGATTCGATGTGGGGACCTCTGCTGAATTTGTGAATTTGGCGACTGGATTCTGGGGGTTTGTCTCCGGTTGTGGGACTTCATGATGGGAACCTTTCTAAACATGAGCAGTGCTCTGACATTCCAACCTTTCCACAACTCTACTATGCCCCAATGTTTATGGAAATGCAGGGCTGGGTTGGCTGTTACTATGGCGACGATGAACGCTGATGTAATACAGTCCAGCGTGTGTTAAGAATGACTTAATGTGGAACAAGAATAAAAACAGCCCTTTTACTGTCATCCCAAGCAAAATCAATGAAGCGACTGCGATCCAGTCTCAGTAATTAAATTCCGCCAGAGTCCATTTCCTTGTTTATGCCGCTTAGTGTACGACTGCTTTCCTCATGTCAAAGCGGCACTAAAGCATCTTTACGGCACGTCTGACGAGAGCGCAGCGCGACCCTCTCTCCGCGGTTGAAGCGGTTTCAGGAAGAGCTCTGAAAGCAAGGGCCGGCCAATTGTTCCCGAGCGCGCCGGAACGATCCAGATGAAATGGCCGCTAACGACGTTTGAGTGGCCGTGAGGGCGGCAGGCGCATAGAAATTGATTCTGAGCGTTGTGTCGATGCGCTCACGAGTGTCACAGCGGGCACTCTTTGATAAAGTGCCAACGGGAGAGGGACAAGCAGACCGTGCTATTTAGACCATTCAATACTGCGTGTCCAATACCTAATTAGACAGTGTCCCTCTCTAATAGGTCCAGAGAGAGTCTGTTTAGTGCAGGAAATGTGTCAAAAATGAGCTGAAACACAATGGACAGAGATTCGAATTGCTTTAATTTCTCTATGACTATCATTTTTATTTTTATGATTATGAGTATTATTATAGCTGTTGTTGTTGACAATAACAACAATACGGTAATAATGTATTTATTATTATGTGGGAGTCAGTTGCAGCAGGGGATAGTTTGTGATACATTGACTTTGTCCAATCAGAGCTGAGATGGTCTGATGTGGCGGAGGGACACCAGTGTGGCTGGGCTCTGCAGGATCCAGCTCTCTGCTCAAGCCACAGACCTGGACCTTCTTCAGTGCACATGCCTGCAAAATGCTGGCCCCCCACCGCCACAAAAAAAATTGACCTGCGCAATGTTTCATTGCACGTCCAGGCTTCAGGTTTCATTTAACGAATCATTTATGATTTCCCGAGGTAATTCTGGTTAACCATAAAGGGCACTAAGTTTCTGCTGCACACGTAATGCTGGAAGACCAGAGTCCTGATTACTCCTCTACTGTACATTCCCATGATGTATGTCAAGTATTGTGTGTGTGTATGTGTGTGTGTGTGTGTGTGTGTAGTACATATACAGCTCTGGAATAAATTAAGAGACCACTCCAAATTTTCCTGGAGCATCTCTACATGTATGGCAGCCATTCCATTCCAGTGTCTGTTGAATTCCAACACAAGCACACCTCATTCTACTTAATGAAGTACTGATTAGGTGATCACCTAAACCAAATCTTATTTAACGAGGAAAAGTATAAAAACCACTGCTGTGGTCATCACTATCCTCTTGCAATAGGACCAGCTGGATGGCAAAAAACAGTGCTAGTAGTACCTCAAAAAATAATTATTGACCATGCCAAAAGAGTTGAAAAGAAAAGTTTTGAGCAAGGAAAAGAAGGGTTCAATTCTGGCTTTACTGGCAGAGGGATACAGTGAGTGTAAGGTTGCTTCTATCCTTCAAATTTCAAAGACGGTGGTTCATAAGAACAAGGTCAAGCAGCAGACATTGGGGACAACAAAGCTACAGACCGGCAGAGGGCGAAAACAACTCTCTACTGAGCAGGATGACCGCCAACTCATTCAAATGTCACTCAACAACCGTAGGATGACATCAAGTGACCTACAAAAAGAATGGCAAACAGCAGCTGGGGTGAAGTGCACGGTGAGGACGGTTCGAAACAGGCTCCTAGGGGCAGGGCTGAAGTCGTGCAAAGCTAGAAAAAAGCCCTTCATCAATGAAAAGCAAAGAAGAGCCAGACTGAGGTTTGCAAAAGACCACAAGGATTGGACCGTAGAGGACTGGAGTAAGTTCATCTTCTCTGATGAATCCAATTTTCAGCTTTGCCCAACACCTGGTCGTCTAATGGTTAGACGGAGACCTGGAGAGGCCTACAAGCCACAGTGTCTCGCACCCACTGTGAAATTTGGTAGAGGATCGGTGATGATCTGGGGGTGCTTCACCAAGGCTGGAATCGGGCAGATTTGTCTTTCTGAAGGACGCATGAATCAAGCCACTTGCTTCCTTCTGCTCTGACAATGTTCTCCAACTCTGAGGATTAGCTTTTCAATCAGGACAATGCTCCATGCCACACAGCCAGTTCAATCAAGGTGTGGATGGAGGACTACCAGATCAAGACCCTGTCATGGCCAGCCCAATCTCCAGACCTGAACCCCATTGAAAACCTCTGGAATGTGATCAAGAGGAAGATGGATGGTCACAAGCCATCAAACAAAGCTGAGCTTTTTGAATGTTTGCACCAGGACTGGCATAAAGTCACCCAACAGCAATGTGAAAGACTGGTGGAAAACATGCCAAGATGCATGAAAGCTGTGATTGCAAATCAGGGTTATTCCACCAAATATTGATGTTTGAACTCTTCCTAAGTTAAAACATTAGTATTGTGTTTTTAAAAATGAATATGAACTTGTTTTCTTTGCGTTATTTTGACCAGTTGTCATTTTCTGCAAATAATGCTCTAAATGACAATATTTTTATTTGGAATTTGGGAGAAATGTTGTCAGTAGTTTATAGAATAAAACAAAAATGTTCATTTTTACTCAAACACATACCTGTAAATAGTAAAACCAGAGAAACTGATCATTTTGCAGTGGTCTCTAATTTTTTCCAG